>CM056051.1:451167716-451622716 GCA_029574335.1 Rana kukunoris
TATAGTGCTGCAGTACGTGTTGTACGTCACCGTGCTTTGCTCAAGCCTTTTTTTTTCACGAACGTGTGTATGCAAGGCAGGCTTGAGAGGAATCACGACAAATCACGTTGAGAAAAACATTTTTTTGCATGACATGAATATAGGGTCGTGTGTACGCGGCATTACTGTTTGCAATCACCTTTACAGTGCACCGCCTGTCCATTATCTTCACACTTTCCAGCACAGGTCAGAAAAAAAAGCTCCTGTGTGTTATTGGTTGCTTTGGCAGATTTTTCCATCCTTTGAAATACTGTATACATACAATAACCAGGTGAGCAGAGAGTACAATGACGCCAATCACGCACAGTTCTAATATCTTGATGCATCAGATCAAGTTTCTTAGATTAATCCCTTAATCACAGAGCTCTGCGTTTTTTCCTTAATCCCGTTTATGATTCTCTAGACATTTGTGTTTTTTTATGATAGTAAATGTCTACGTATACTTTTTCTGTCTAAGCTGTCAGGTCTCTTCAGCAATTTATACAGAAAAAAAGGGCGGACGGTTTTCTATGTATAGGACGTGACCAACTGCACATACGTGCAACAGAGCGAACAGAGAAAGTCGAATAAAAAAAAAAAAAGTGCATTAGCTCATGGTCTGGTGGCCGACAGAAAGCCAGAGGCTGCAGGCAGATCAGACCCACGCACGCCAAGAGAATGTGCATTGTATGGAGCTTCAAGATATTCAGCACTATAGCACTTTATGGAGAGCTGCTGAGAGCACCTGCAGGAAAATTCTACATTACATCCAATTCTATGGCAGGCAGACTGTAATATGTACAACTGACCTATACTTTGCTATATAATTGCTATAAATAAAAAACACTATAGATCGTGTTTTAACCACTTCCCAACGGCCGTACGACTATATACGGCCGCAAGGTGGTTCTACTTCTCTGAGGCGGTGTGTTTTTACGGCCGCCCCTTTCCTCGTTCCCCGCGTGCGCTCCCGAGTGCACAGCGGGAAACTTCTGTGCTGGCCGTGTCCCTTGGACACAGCCAATCACAGATCGCCGTGAATGGCCAATCGGAGTGGCCGTTTGGTAGGCGATCTGTGCGGCCAATGAGAGATGATCTCATGTAAACATATGAGATCATTTCTCATTGCCGGCTCTCACAATGACAGCGTCCCGTCAGGGAGAGAGGAGACCGATCTGTGTCTTTTGTACATACACAGATCGGTCACCCCCCAGTCACCCCCCCCCCCTCCCCCCACAGTTAGAACACTATATAGGGTACACATTTAACCCCTTCCTCACCCCCTAGTGTTAACCCCTTCCCTGCCAGTCACATTTATACAGTAATTAGTGCATATTTATAGCACTGATTGCAGTATAAATGTGAATGGTGCCAAAAATGTGTCAAAAGTGTCCGATGTGTCCGCCATAATGTTGCAGTCACAATAAAAATCGCAGATCACCGCCATTACTAGTAAAAAAATAAATAATTCTGTCCCTTATTTTGTAGGCGCTATAACTTTTGTGCAAACCAGTCGCTTATTGCGATTTTTTTTTTTTTTTTACAAAAATATGTAGAAGAATACGTATCGGCCTACACTGAATTTTTTTTCTTTTTTTAAATTGGGCTATTTATTATAGCAACAAGTAAAAAATATTGTATTTTTTTTCAAAATTGTCGTTCTTTTTTGTTTATAGCGCAAAAAATAAAAACTGCAGAGGTGATCAAATACCACCAAAAGAAAGCTCTATTTGTGGGGAAAAAAGGACGTCAATTTTGTTTGGGAGCCACGTCGCACGACCGCGCAATTGTCAGTTAAAGCGACGCAGTGCCGGAAGCTGAAATTTCACCTGGGCAGGAGGGGGGTATATGTGCCCAGTAAGCAAGTGGTTAAACAAAAACTCATTTGTAATCTACATCCAATGTTTCCCAGACCATTTCTCAGGGACTGCTGGCATTCAAAAGCCCTGGATGCAATGTCAGCAGCTCCAGCAGACTCAGAGCTGTCACTTACGTTGCCCTCTTCACAACTATCAAAAGCTATCACTCAAGTTGTCCCCTTCGCTTCTTCAAGATACAGATACATTAAAGGAGTTGTAAATAAAAATAAAAAATTATGCTGAAATGACTGTTTACAGGGTATAGAGACTTTGGGCTAGATTCACGTAGGAGCGCGTATCTTTGTGCGGGTGCAACGTATCCTATTTACGTTACGCCTCCGCAACTTTTACAGGCAAGTGCTGTATTCACAAAGCACTCGCTCCGTAAGTTGCGTCGGAGTAGCGTAAATGGGCCGGCGTATCTGCGCGCAATTCAAATTGGGCAGGTAGGGGGCGTGTTGTATTTAAATTAACGGTGACCCCACGTAAATGACGCGCTGAACGAACTGCGCATGTGCCGGCCGTGGACGTATCCCAGTGTGCATGCTCCAAATCACGTCGCAAATAGTCAATGAAAACGACGTGAACGTAACTTACGCCCAGCCCCATTCTGAATCGGCTTGCGCAAACGACGTAAGATTTATACATTTCGATGCGGTCCCGACGTCCATACTTAACATTGGCTGCGCCATCTTTTTGTTGGAATATCTTTACGCCTGAAATCGCCTTACGTAAACGGCGTATAAGTACTGCGACGACCGGGCGTACGTTCGCGAATCGGCGTATCTAACTAATTTACATATTCAAGGCGTAAAACGTCGGAAGCGCCACCCAGCAGCCAGTGTAAATATGCAAGATACGACGGCGTAAGAGTCTCTTACGCCGCTCGTATCTTAGCTCAATTCCGGCGTATCTTGTTTTCTGAATACAATTCGAGATACGCCGCGTAACTTCTTACTGAATCTGGCCCATAATAGTTAACTGATTCCTTTTAAAAACAATTAAAAATAGATAAAAATCAATCATATAATGTACCTGTAGTTTCTAGTTTCGTTTTTGCATGTTGTTTCCTGCCTCTCTGCTGTACAGAGCCACAAAGCCAATACAGGGCAGTGATAGTTTGGAAAACGAAACTGTGGGGTTTTAAACACACAGTAATCACACCTCCTTGATAAGTGACCACAGAGAGAAAGCTCCCAGCACTGTGGTTATAAGGAAACAGACAACCGGGAAGTGTGGAGATCAGAGAAGAATTACAGCAACTTGAGAGCAAAAACGAACAATGAGGACATGAAAACCCCACTGCATTAAGGTAAAGGAAGCTATTAAGATAAAAAAAAAAGGAGCTAGGCCAGCACAGACAGAAGATGAGAAGGCTACAACATTCAAGAAGGGAGGGGGCTGTCCTAAGGAATTGACTTTCTGGAAGAAGTCAGATTTGCTAGCAAATTCACACACATTGAAAATGAGGAAACATTTTTTATTTATTTTTTTGTAATTAAAAAAATGCTGCAAGTAAGTTTGTAACCATTTCAGCCCCGGAAGAATTTACCCCCTTCCTGACCAGAGCACTTTTTCTGATTTGGCACTGCCTCGCTTTAACTGACAATTACACGGTCATGCAAAGTGGTACCAATACAAACTTGATGTAATTTTTCCCCACAAATAGAGCTTTCTTTTGGTGGTATTTGATCACTTCTGGATCCATTTGTTTCAATATAGTTTGAATCTGAGCCCCAGGCTTACAACTAATACGCAGTTAAAATATATAGAAGAGTGGGAAAGGATTAGAACTGCCATCAGAGGATCCATTGGAGAGATTCTTTCAGTTCCGGCCAGGAATAAATGAGCGAGGGGAAATACGGACAGAAAAAAAAGTTTAACATAACATACCTCCCAACCCGCACAGATTCTGCGGGACTTTCCCACATAGACACTTTTTTCCCACAGTCCAACGATAGAGGAAATTTTACCGCACAGGAAGAGGTAAGAGATCACCCTGCGCCCCCCATGCTTATCCGCTAATATTAACTGTAATGTCGGGCGGTCGGTGGCAGTCCCCTTCCCCCCACTTATCAACTGTAATGTTGGGCGATCTCAAAATCCCACGGCAGCCCCACAAACACTCGACAACTTTAATGTCCCGCAGTTGAATTTTTGAATTTTGAAGTTTGGAGGTATGGTATAAGCCGACCACCTAAATATAAGGCACCTAATTTTACCACCAACAACTGTGAAAACTTATTGACTTGAGTATAAGCCTAGAGTGAGAAATGCAGCATCTACTGTAAGTGAAAAAAAGAGGGTCAACAATGCCCATATGCAGCCTCACTGTGCCTCACTTTGCCCATCTGCAGCCTCACTGTGCCCATTTGCTGCCTCACTGTGCCTCACTGTGCCCATCTGCAGCCTCACTGTGTCCATTTGCTGCCTTACCATGCCCATCTGTATGCCTCACTGTGCCCATCTGCAAGCCTCATGTACAGTATCTGAACTCCCACTGTGACATGCAGTCTTAACTGCAGTTGGTGGCCATCCGTTGTAACAAAGCGCCGTCTCCTCCTCATACGTGACAGGACACTGATTCAGTTTCCCAGCAGTGAGTCGGTGTTCAGTGTTCCGTCTATGACAGACAAGGAGGAGGCGGGGCTTTGTTCCATTGGACGGCTGCCGACTGCAGTTCAGACTGCATGTCACAGCGGGAGATCAGGTACATGAGGCTGCAGATAGGCACAGTGAGGCAGGGAGATGGGAGTATAAGCCGAGGGGGGCTTTTTCAGTACACAAAAATGTGCTGAAAAACTTGGCTTATACTCGAGTATATACAGTATATGCAAACCCTCACCTTGTAAAACTACTCATTCAGTTTAAAATAGAAATGAAAGGTAAAACGTTTGTGTATACATACAAGAAATATTATTAAAAAACAGGATATTTTTGCATACAAGTATATGGTACAGCAGGAACATATTAGTAATGTGAAATGTTGGGTTTTCAGTTAACCACTTAAGCTCCGGACCATTATGCAGCTAAAGGACCAGGCCCCTTTTTGCGATTCGGCACTGCGTCGCTTTACCAGACAATTGCGCGGTCGTGCGATATGGCTCCCAAACAAAGTTGACATCTTTTTTTCCCACAAATAGAGCTTTCTTTTGGTGCTATTTGATCACCTCTTCAGTTTTAATTTTTTTCGCTATAAACAAAAATAGAGCTCCAATTTTGAAAAAAAAACGCAATATTTTTTACTTTTTCCTATAATAAATATCCCCCAAAAATATATAAAACTTTTTTTCCTCAGTTTAGGCCGATACGTATTCTTCTACATATTTTTGGTATAAAAAATAAAAAAAAAACGCAATAAGCGTTACTTAATTGGTTTGTGCGAAAGTTATAGCGCTTACAAAATAGGGGATAGTTTTATGGCATTTTTATTAATATTTTTTTTTTACGAGTAATGTTGGAGCATGACTGCGACATTATAGCGGACACATCAGACACTTGTGACACTATTTTGGGACCGTTGTCATTTTTACAGCAAACAGTTCTATAAAAATGCACTGATTACTGTGAAAATGACACTGGCAGTCAAGGGGTTAACCTGTAGGGGGCGCTAAAAGTGTTAAGTGTTCCCTAATGTGTGTTTCTTACTGTAGGGGGCGTGGCTGGGCATGTGACATCACTGATCGTCGTTCCCTATGACAGGGAACAGACGATCAGGAACAGGCTCACTAGGAAGCATAGGGAGAGGTTTATTTACACTTACCTCTCCCCATTTTTCAGTTCTGTGACCCGATCGCGGGACACCGGCGGCGAAAGGGGCCGCGGGTTCCGTGGGCGCAGTAACGGAGCACAGGACGGGGTGGCGAGCACTCCAGCGGCGCCGCGCTCACGACCCACGGCTGGGCTTCTTAAAGGGGAAGTACCTGTATGTCCATGTGCCCAGCCGTGCCATTCTGCCGATGTATTTAATCGTGCGGCGGTCCTTAAGCGGTTAAAGTGACACAGTGCCGTATCGCAAAAAATTATTCTGACTTTAATGTTTCCATTTATATAATTGATGTATTTTAATTATCTTTTGATTAAATAGAATGTAAACTAATGTATTACAGTAAGTCTTTTGGTATATGTTAACATTTGTATCAACCGACACATTAAAAAGAATCTTTGTGACACACAACTTACCTAGATGTTTCCATGCACTTTTTTGCCTTGTTAAAATTGAAGCTGACATTATTGTATTTCCTATGGGGTCAAAAGACAACACCCCAGAATATTTTACATGTGAAGACATGATTTGAATGTATGGAAATGAGCCGGAGTAGTTGTGGGAAAATGCAATGCACAAAGTGCTGAGAAATATTACACAGAGCCATTTGTATGCTGAGCCATTCCGTACTGTCAGTTCTGCCTCGCTTGACAACTTTCTGTGTTTGCACACCTGAAGCTACGCTATGTAAAAGCAATATTTTATACAGATTCTTAATCTTTCTTAGGAAAACAGAATGCAAACTGATTTATCACGTTCAAGAACAGCCAACCAGGAAGCAAAAACATTCCAATGGGCTAGAGCAGTGATGGCGAAACTTGGCACCCCAGATGTTTTGGAACTACATTTCCCATGATGCTTATGCAGGCTGTAGTGTAGTTGAGCATTATGGGAAATGTAGTTCCAAAACATCTGGGGTGCCAAGGTTCACCATCACTGGGCTAGAGTATCCTGAATGTGTGCCTGCCTTGCCAAGGAGTCTCATCATTAACCACTTGCCTACTGTGCACCTACACCCCCCTTCCTGCCCAGACAAAATTTTAGCTTCCAGCACTGCGTCACTTTAACTGACAATTGCGCGGTCGTGTGATGTGGCTCCCAAACAAATTGATGTCCTTTTTTTCCCCACAAAAAGAGCTTTCTTTTGGCGGTAATTGATCGCCCGTGCGGTTTTTATTTTTTGCGCTATAAACAAAAAAAGCGACAATTTTGAAAAATGTTTGCTTTTTGCTATAATAAATATCCCATTTAAAAAAAAAAAACATTTTTTATCTCAGTTTAGGCCGATATGTATTCTACATATTTTTGGTAAAAAAAAATTAAAAATAAAATCGCAATAACCATATAGTGACTGGTTTGCGCAAAAGTTATATTGCCTACAAAATAGGGGACATAATTATGATTTATTTTTTAATTAATTTTTTACTAGAAATGATCTGCGACATTATAGTGAGCACATCGGACACTTTTGACACATTTTTGGGACCATTTACATTTATACAGTGAACATGTTATGCTATAAATATGCATTGATTACTGTATAAATGTAACTGGCAGGGAAGGGGTTAACCACTCGGGGGCAGGGAAGGGGTTAAATGTTTCTCCTACATTGTGTTTTAACTGTGGGGGGAGGGGACTGACTGGGGGAGGTGACCGATTGTGTCCCTATGTACAAGGGACACAGCACCGGTCTCCTCTCTCCCTGACGTTACACACAGAGCTCCACGTCCCAGCTCAATTGTCGGCAATCGCGTGTGTCCGGCGGCCATCGCGGCCGCCAGGCACACGCATGGTGTTCTAAGTGACGCAATGGGTGCGCGCGCGCCCCTAGCAGCTTAAAGTGACAGGACTACATATGACGTCCTGTCAGGACACTACAGTATCAAGTGGTTAAGGGAAAGGCAAAACTGCAAACAGATTCTAAATACATAAAAAATTGGCTTCTCCTGAGTCAACATTTTACATTAGAACATGTTTTTCCTTTATTTTAAACATCAGATTCCAGCCTACTACAACCATAAAAGGCCATCTTGTATAGCAAGGGTTTATGTGTATGTTACAAAAAAAATCAGCAATGGTTAATGGTATAGTATATATAATAATATACTATAAGGGCCCTTTTAAACTGGGGCAATTAAAAATGCATTATGCTTTTTGCAAAAATGCATATGATGTTTTTAATGTGTTTTCAATGCGTTTTCAGTGCTTTTTATGGATTCCTGAGTCCCAGCATGCACCTGTGAAACTTGGACACGCAATTAAAAAAATGCTCTGTCTGATGCTATTCTTTTATATATATATTGGAAGGACAACAGCATGTAATGTAAAGTACTGTGAACTATATATTGTATGCATTATACCCATCTATGCAGCAGGTGGCGCTGTAGTATTATAGTGTTATAGTATGTATTCTATGATATAATAGGATGTATTTTCTGTTGTCCAGTGTACTTGTTTATGGTTTTTCCTGTTCATGTTTCTCATGCTGTAAAGACATGCATTGCTATTTCTCCATAAAAGCAAAGCTATTGCTGCAAACAAGAAGCTTCCAGCGCATAAATTCAAGCTAACAGGTAATGTCTTCGTGTGATGCTGAACCTACACGATTGAAATAACTTACAGTTATTTTGTACCCTTCTCTTGACTGATATCTTTTAACAATAAGATCCCTCTGATGTTTTGGAAGCTCTCTGCGGACCATGGCTGTAGGATGCAACTAAGGAAAAGTCAGGAAAGACCTACTAGGACAGTTTAATTTTATTTGGGGTTACTCAGAGGCACTCTAAATGATGGCAGGTGTGTACTGACTCCTATTTAACACCAGTTTGAATGTGATTGCTTAATTCTGAACACAGCTACAACCTCAGTTATAAGAGGGTGTGCACACTTATGCAACCATATTATTATTTATTTTTTATTTTTCTCCCCTCCACCTAAAAAAAATCAGTTTGTTGTTCAACTGAGTTGTACAGTTTATAGGTCACATTAAAGGTGGAAAAATATCTGAAATGATTTATCTTTTGTGTCATTTTTTTACATCACAGAAACCTGATATTTTAACAGACTTTTTATATCCACTGTAGATCCAGTAAAGTAAATAAAAGGGGCAGGCCAGGGACAGTCAGCCCGTGGGGAGCGATTCAGGAAATTAAGAATACTCTATGTGACTTCCTGTAGCTTCTAGTGCACATTACGAGAAGCTCACAGTATGCAATGAAATCAGAGTAGGCAGGTCCAGTACAGGAAAAGAGGCTGTACAACTGTACTTGTATTGCATGCAGTTGCAGCACAGCCCAATATACTTAAATGGGTCGCATTTGGCAGTATTACTGCCTGCTGTATGAAATATTTGGTTTAATTTTTGCAGCGACCACAAAGCAAAGAACTGCAGCTGTTGCACGTGTACATCCCTGCAGCTGTATGCTCATATTTAACTGATCGGTCAAAGGGTAGTAAAATGCAGTTTAACCGCCTGCTACAAAAACTGCAGCTGCTGACATAAAGAGCCACTCATATGTCGCTCGGCCCAGACGTTTTCACTCTGTGGGGGTTATCTACTAAAGTCAAATCCATTTTGTATTTGAAATACCACTGAAAGTGCAGTCGCTGTAGATCTGAGGGAGGCATGCAAGAAAAAAAAAAAAAACAGCATTTTAACTTGCACATGATTGGATGATAAAATCAGCAGAGCTTCCCCTCATTTCAGATCTACCCCTCAGATTTACAGCGACTGCACTTCCAAGTGCACTTTCAGTGTAATTTCAAGTGCACTTTGCACTTGTAGTGCAAAGTGGATTTGCCTTTTGTAAATAACCCTGTGTGTCTCTCTCCCTGGCACCGGTATCTTTACTATGGGCACCAGGCTGTGACAGCTTGTGGCTTCACAACCGGGTGCCCACTGTGCATGCAGAATGGTCCAGCAGTCCTCAGAAGACTGTGGGAGGGAGGGGAGAAAGGAGAACTTCTGCTTACAATCGCTTAGCAGTCGGAGAGGAAGTGGGAGAAGGTACCTGCTCCCCCCTCCTCCACAAAAGCTCCCCCAAGGCGAGAGGGAGGTGGCTGTGACAGAAGCCACTGTCACTGTGTGTTTTGGAAGGGACTGTGGGCTGGCCTCTTACACACAGATTATGGCCCAGAAGAGACTGGAGACCTGGGGACAAGCTGGCATTGAGATAATGTAATGTAATGCTACATCTCTTCTCCCCCATCCCCCCCTCTTGTTGTGGTGTGTAATTGTGTTGGTAAATGGCACATAGACAATGGTCTGGACTGGAGACATCTCTCTGCAGGGGATGTGTATTGAGAGGCTGCCTGCTTACCATAATCCCTTTATGTTTAGCTGTAGTCTGTTTCAATGTACAAGTGTTAAGTTCCCATTGGTTGTTCCTTGTCCCCTACCCTCTCCCCTCTATGACAAAGCTGAGGAGAGTGTCCCTAACTGTGTGTAAAAGTGTATTTAATAAACAGTTTATGCTCTGCATGTTTAACCCTCAACACCTGTGTGGATTGTCTCGAGATTGAGGGGTAAAGGGCTGGTTATGGCAAATCTGCAGGCTGCGGGTGCGTTTGGAGGACAGGAGACACAGGTCTGGCGGATGTGCCCACCTGGAGTATACGAGATTTTTCAGGCCGCGTACACACAATCAGTCCATCCGGTGAGAACGGTCCTAAGGCCCGTTTTCATCGGTTAACCGATGAAGCTGACTGATGGTCTGATGTGCCTACACACATCGATTAAACAACTGATTATGTTAGAACGCGGTGAGGTTTATGTGTTTTAACACAATGACGTGCTGAAAAAACGAAGTTCAATGCTTTCAAGCATGCGTCGACTTGATTCTGAGCATGCGCGACCTTTTAACCGATGCTTTTGCATACTAACGATCGGTTTTGACCCATCGGTCAGGCGTCCATCGGTCAAATTTTATAGCAAGTTCTCTTTTTTTTTTGATGGGGCCCACACAAGATTGGTTTGGACCGATGAAACGGTCCTTCAGTCATTTTCATCGGTTTTGACCGATCGTGTGTACGCGACCTCACAGTGGCCTTAAAGCGGAACTTTAACATTTAGGTGGAGCTCTGCTTTAAGTAACATTTACAGGTTATATCCCATTCCCTCCCCCAGCGTGTGACTGGATAGTAAATAGAAAAGCAGCATATGGCAGAGTTCATCTCTCTGTCACTCTGCTTTCTCCTCCTATTAGTGTGATATGAGCACTACTGACTGGCTCTTTGTGCTTCTCTTTTGTTTGCATAATCTCAACTTCTCTCTGCAGTTGACTGCAGGATGCTAATACCAGGTCAAACTCAGGTACTTACCAAGTCTGCATATAGAAAATAAATGATCTCTCCTTCTAACCCTTTTAACACATGCACACTGCAGTACACCTGATTGGCTCCGTGTCCTGTTTTACCCCCTCACAGTCTGAGCTCTGCTGTGCAGGGACTACAAGAGGCTGGTACCAGGTCAGGTTCAGGTGCTTACACTGCTTGTATTTAAAAAAATATATATATATATTGATATATTATTGGATACAGATCTACACTAATGTTTGTATTTTATATTTGCCTGGACTTCATTAATAGTGTTGAGCGGAATACGCCATATTCGATTTCGCGATATTGCGCGAATATATAGAAGAATATTCGCGAATATTCGCTAATATCGAATATTCGTGATATTTTATCCAAAAAAATGTTTGCGAAATTTCGCTAATGCGAAAATGATTGCGAAATTCTCATAACTGGAGGTCATTTCCTGTATTACTAAACTAATATGCACTAAACACTAACTCTACACTAACTCTACTTAAAAGAAAGGAGAATAAGGGGGCAAAAGAAGGGCGGAGAAGATAATCGCGCAATATTCCTATTCCAATATTCCTATTGCGCGATTATCTTCTCCGCCCTTCTTTTGCATCAGAGCCAATCAGAATAACTTGAATATTCGGCAAAAGGAATATCGCGCAATATTCCTTTTGCCGAATATTCGAGTTATTCTGATTGGCTCTGATGCAAAAGAAGGGCCGAGTAGCTGATGCGATTCTTTTATGTTGCCGAAAATTCGCAATGCAAATTTTCAGCAACATAAAAGAATCGCATCAGCTACTCGGCCCAGGGTCTCTCTCTAATCATACCAGCAATGCTTTTAGACGTCGATGGAGATCACTAGGATGTGATCTGTTTTAAAAATAAATTAGAAAAAATATGAATATTCGCCATAGCAAATATTCGCCGCAATATTCGAGTTATTCGCGAATACTCGAATATGCAATATTCCCGTTTCCATCGAGAGCATAACAATAAAGAGAACAGTACATGGATATATATCCCCTCTTAATCACTGGTGTTATTTCTGAGTTTGTGGTTGTTGCAAATCACATGGCTTCAAGGGCAGAATCTCAGAGCTAATTGTAGCTGCACCAAATGAGGTCAGTAGGTTTCCACTTGGCAGAGATATCAATAACTGCAGTATGACCTGCCAGCCATGGATATCCTCTTCCAGCAGCTGGACTCAAACAGCTGCACGCTATGTCTGTGCATCGAGGGCAGCCTCATTATCTTAAAGTGTACTTTACATGAAAATGGAAGTTTGGCTTGGATGACCGCGAAAGCACCTATAATAAGTACAAAATCTGTTGAAAAATGATGGTGTTTTTTTTTTTGTGTGTGTGTGTGTGTTTTTTTATTTTTTTATATAAAAAATACTTACCTTGGAACCCAGGAGTCTTTGTGACATCACTAGGCCTTATCGCCAGAAGTACCAGAAGTGCTCAGTACATTAACATATTCTCATGGGATTTCAAGCACCCATGTAGGCAGGTGCCAAATGTATTGTTTGGTTACTGTAATTGTGAGTTGCTATTTGGTACTATTGGGGTTAACAACTTGTAAGGTGTGTCTGCTATTTGGCCTGTGAAGCCCCCGTAGTAGGGTTATTTAAGGGGAGATTTGAGATTGGTCATGGGACAGAGGAGGACCATACATGGAGAAAAGTATTGTTGCACCAAAGTGCATCACTGCTTGGCAGGATGACCACTGGGACTGGGACTGAGCGAACAACCAATATATGGGATCTTCAGTTGCAAGAAAAAGTATGTGATAAAAAAATATGATCCATGGAATGATATGGATTTCTGCACAAATTGGTCATCTAATCTTCATCTAAGTCACAACAATAGACAATCACAGTCTGATTAAACTATAACACACAAAGAATTAAATGTTACCATGTTTTTATTGAACACACCATGTAAACATTCACAGTGCAGGTGGAAAAAGTATGTGCACCCCTAGACTAATGACATCTCCAAGAGCTAATTTAAATGAGGTGTCAGCCAACTGGAGTCCAATCAATGAGAGGAGTTTGGAGGTGTTGTTTACAGCTGCCCTGTCCTATAAAAAAAAACACACACCAGTTCTGGGTTTACTTTTCACAAGAAGCATTACCTGATGTTAATGATGCCTTGCACAAAAGAGCTCTCAGAAGTCCTATGATTAATAAATGTTGATTTGCATAAAGCTGGAAAGTGTTTTCAAAAGTATCTGCAAAAGCCTTGCTGTTCATCAATCTACAGTAAGACAAATTGTCTATAAATGGAGAAAGTTCAGCACTGCTGCTACTCTCCCTAGGAGTGGCCGTCCTGTAAAGATGACTGCAAGAGCACAGCGCAGACTGCTCAGTGAGGTGAAGAAGAATCCTAGAGTGTCAGCTAAAGACTTACAAAAGTCTCTGGCATATGTTAACATCCCTGTTAGTGAATCTACGATATGTAAAACACTGAACAAGAATGGATTTCATGGGAGGATACCACAGAGGAAGTGTTGTTTAAAAAAAACATTGCTGCACATTTACAGTTTGCACAAGAGCACCTGGATGTTCCACAGCAGTACTGGGAAAAGATTCTGTGGACAGATGAAACCAAAGTGGAGTTGTTTGGAAGAAACACACAACATTATGTGTGGAGAAAAAGAGGCACAGCACACCAACATCAAAACCTCATCCCAACTGTGAAGTATGGTGGTGGGGGCATCACGGTTTGGGGCTGCTTTGCTGCATCAGGGCCTGGACGGATTGCTTTCGTCAAAGGAAAAAATAATTCCCAAGTTAATCAAGACATTTTGCAGGGGAACTTAAGGCCATCTGTCCACCAGCTAAAGCTCAACAGAAGATGGGTGTTGCAACAGGACAACAGCCCAAAGCATAGAAGTAAATCAACAACAGAATGGCTTAAACAGAAGAAAATATGCCTTCTGGAGTGGACCAGTCAGAGTCCTGACCTCAACCTGATTGAGATGCTGTGGCATGACCAGGGCCGCTGATAGAAATCATGGGGCCCCGTACAACCTACCTGACGGGGCACCTTCAGTCCCGCCCCTGGTCCCTCCTTCAGCCCCACCCCCTGGCCCCGCCCCCTGACCCAGTGACTTGACAGCGGGACATGCCAATGCCATAATGTACTGCAGAGACAGTGCCACCCATGCCGCCAATGCTATAATGTACTGCAGACAGTGCCATCCATGCCATGCCGCCAATGCCATATTGTGCTGCAGACAGTGCCACCCATGCTGCCAATGGCATAATGCCATTGGCAGCATGGGTGGCACTGTCTGCAGCACATTATGGCATTGGCGGCACTGTCTGCAGCACATTACAGCATTGGGTGGCAATGTCTCTGCAGGCAGCACATGAGTTATGGGCCATAATGCATGTGCTACCTGCAGACAGTCCCACCCATGCCATAATGTGCTGCAGACAGTGCCACCCATGACCCAATTCCATAACGCATGTGCTACCTATAACGCCAATGCCATATTGTGCTGCAGACACTGCCATCCATGCCGCCAATGGTATAATGCCATTTGCAGCATGGGTAGGGACTGTTTCTGCAGGCAGCACATGCGTTATGGCTCTGTCTGCAGCACATTACGGCATTGGCGGCATGGCATGGGTGGCACAGAGCCACCCAATGCCGATGCCAATCATGCCATAATGTTTACATCCTGCTGCTGCAGTAGTAGGAGGAGATCTTGAAGACGCCCCCCCCCCCCCCCCCCCCCAAGCACACACCTGTGTAATTTTTAGCTGCCTGGGCCCAAGGAATCACTTCCCTGATAGGTGCTGCTACATGGACTTGAGGGACAGGTAGATCAGATGGGATGCCTCTGCGATATCCTCTGCTGCCGCTGCTCGCCGGGTGGTCGCCTTACTGCTACTTCTCACGATGCAGGGAGAGACTCAGATACAGGAAGGAATCACTCACTCCGCGGCGCCAGGAGGACGGCAGTACACAGACGACACACTGGCCTGGACTTGATCCAGCACGGAGAGCGGGCGCAGAAGAGGTATTCTTCCGCTCCCAAAATACACAAAATAGTCCCTTCCCTGCCGCCATCTAACAATACAAAAAGCGACCAAAAAAAAGGAAAATCTAAATGGGGGGGGGATGTGTTGGCGTGTGCTGGCAGTATTAAACGGCTGTGGTGGTTGGGCATTTGAGGGACATGGCTATAGGATTTTTTTTTTTACTACATTAAATTATTGATCTGATCAGGTTGCCGGGCCCCCCTGCTGTACTGGCCTATCAGCGGCCCTGGGCATGACCTCAAGAAAGGGATTCGCACCAGACATCCCAAGAATATTGCTGAACTGTAGAGAGAAATAGTCAAGAATTACTCCTGACCGTTGTGCACATCTGATCTGCAACTACAGGAAACGTTTAGTTGAAGTTATTGCTGCCAAAGGAGGTTCAACCAGTTATTAAAGCCGAGGGTTCACATACTTTTTCTACCTGCACTGTGAATGTTTAATGTGTTCAATAAAAACATGGTAACATTTAATTTTTTAAGTGTTATTAGTTTAACCACTTCCTGGCGGCCGTACGACTATATACGGCTGCAGGGTGGTTCTAAATCTCTGGGAGGCCGCTCCTCCGGGCCACTGGGGGGTGCGCAAGCCCCACCGGTGGCGCGCATGTGCCCGCCGCATCACTGACATGCCGATGTGCGTGCCTGGCAGCCACGATGTCCGCCAGACACTCGTGATCGGCGGTTACAGAGACAAGGACGTGGATCTGTGTGTGACCTTCCTCACCCCCTAGTGTTAACCCCTTCAATGCCAGTCACATTTATACAGTAATTAGTGCATATTTATAGCACTGATCGCTGTATAAATGTGAATGGCGCCAAAAATGTGTCAAAAGTGTCCGACGTGTCCGCCATAATGTCGCAGTCCCAATAAAAAGGGCAGATCGCCGCCATTACTAGTAAAAAAATAAAATAAAAAATAATAATAATTCTGTCCCCTATTTTGTAGGCGCTAAAACTTTTGCGCAAACCAGTCGCTTATTGCGATTTTTTATTTTTTTTAACAAAAATATGTAGGAGAATACGTATCGGCCTAAACTGAGGAAAAACATTTTTTTTAAAAAAAAAATTAGGTTATTTATTATAGCAACAAGTAAAAAATATTGTTTTTTTTTTCAAAATTTTCGCTATTTTTGTTTATAGCGCAAAAAAAATAAAAAACGCAGAGGTGATCAAATACCACCAAAAGAAAGCTCTACTTGTGGGGAAAAAAGGACGTCAATTTTGTTTGGGAGCCACGTCACACAACCGCGCAATTGTCAGTTAAAGCGACGCAGTGCCGAAAGCTGAAATTTCACCTGGGCAGGAAGGGGGTGTATGTGCCCAGTAAGCAAGTGGTTAAGCAGACTGTGATTGTCTATTGTTGTGACTCATGCCACGTACACTTTTCCACGTATCATTCTTCGGCATGAAAAAAACGATATTTTTAAAAACGTAATTTAAAATGATCGTGTGTGATCTTCGCATCGTTTTTCATCTTCTGAAAAACGACCAAAAAAAAAATTTGAGCATGCTGCATTTAATGTTGTTTTTTTGGGTTGTAAAAAATGATCGTGTGTGGGCTAAAACGACGTTAAAAACAACGTTTTAAACCCGTGCATGCTCAGAAGCAAGTTATGAGACGGGAGCTTAAATGGAACTTCCCCTTTAGAGTGCCGTCGTACGTGTTGTACTTCAGCGCGCTTTGCTCATCATTTTTTTTAAACGGTGGTGTGTGGGCAACATCGTTTTTAATGATGAAGTTGGAAAAACTTTGTTTTTTCTACATGCTGAAAAACTTTGTTTTTTTCCATGCCGAAAAGTGATCATGTGTATGCAGCATTAGATGAAGGTCAGATCACATTTTATGACCAATTTGTACAGAAATCCATATCATTCCAAAAGGGTTCACATTAGGGTTGTCCCGATACCGATACCAGTATCGGTATCGGGACCGATACCGAGTATTTGTGGGAGTACTTGTACTCCTGCAAATACCCCCGATACCTAAATAGAATACTTCCCCCAACCCCACCCCCCCCCCGGCGCGGCCGCCAGTATCCGTCCAATCCCAAGAAGGGGAGTGTCTATACATAGCGCGGCAGGCATTACAAGTATACAAACGAAAGCTTGTAATGCAGGGGGATTAACGGCAGTATCATATCGACTACAACAGGTATGGGGGACATACATGGCTGCAATATGAGGGACATACATGGCTGCAATATGTGGGGGACATACATGGCTGCATCTGTGGGGGACATACATGGCTGCAATATGGGGGGGACATACATGGCTGCAATATGGGGAACATAAATGCCTGCAATAAGGGGGGGGACATACATGGCTGCAATATGGGGGACATACATGGCTGCAATATGGGGGACATACATGGCTGCAATATGTGGGGGACATACATGGCTGCAATATGTGGGGGACATACATGGCTGCAATATGTGGGGGACATGCATGGCTGCAATATATGTGGGGGGACATGGCTGCAATATATGTGGGGGGACATGGCTGCAATATGTGGGGGACATGGCTGCATTTGGGGACACATTAAAAAAAAGTATCAGTATTTGGTATCGGCGACTACTTGAAAAAAAGTATTGGTACAAGCCAAAGCTATGAGACACCACAGCATAGCTTTAAAGCCTCTGCCGTGTGTTAAGGGGAAACACTGTTCACATAATACCATGTGATTGTTAAAACAAACTGTGTGAAAAGAAGTTGTTTGATTATGCTAATAATTCAGTAAACAGTTGCTGGTTAACAAAGTTTGACAAAGATAAGATGGTATTTTTCAGGTGCTATTTAAATCCACCAAAAACATCCATAAACATATAGATAATTTACAAATATACAACTGCACAATATGTTATTACATTATACGGAGTCCCAAACGCACTGTTGTCTTCAACATGTTTCGCTAAATTGGCTTCTTCAGGAAGTATTAAAGTGCTAAAAAAACAACAGGGCTCCCAGAGATTACACCCAGATAGGACCAAGGGTCATACACAGAAGGGGGGGAAAATCCCAGACGCCCGAGGGGTGCGGGGGTAAACCAAAGTCAGGCCCTAACTGTACCCAAACCCATGCAGGGGGTCAATCGCAGAGGGGGCACAATGACACAGAGCAAAGTTGGAATACAATTAAATTAGTAATAGGAATGCCTGGGGAGATGGAAAAAAAACTAATTGTATGGGGCTAAATCATCCACTAGTACAAGTTCTGTTCAAGTAGTGATGGTGGCATATCTTAATGTGGAGATGCTTTCCAGACTTTGAAGAATTGCTGGTTTAAGCATAAAATCTAATAAATGTAACATCTATTTAATATTGCACGAGATTTTAACCTTATAGGGGCACAATCACTAGTTGTTCTAACATTTATTTATGTAATATGTAAACAAATTGCTTGTACTCTTGATTGACGGATATATGTATGTGTAAAGAAGTGACAAAGAAAAAAAAAAAAAATGAATAAAAAAAAAAAAAAGAAGAATTGCTGGTTAAGTGAATTGTCTGATCTGATTTACCAGGAACACAAAATGAGAAAGTGAAATTCTGCAGTACATAGAAAATGGAGAACAAAATGTATGCCTACATTTGAACCTTCTGGGTATGGAGCTTGACACGTAAAAGGAAGGGCAAGCAGCCAGTTCGGGAGAGGAGGTTTTGGTGGCCGATAGATCTCATTGCTCTGTGATTTGAAACAGCAACACTCAGTTTGACTATATTTAGTAGACCACTTTTTTTTTCGTCTTTCTGCCTTAGTAAACGTGTGACATCTTGTGGTCATTCAGCGATATTACAGATGGAAGCAGCACATTGTCTTACTGATACAACTTTTCTGCAAGTAGGGCCTAACATCAAGTAAAGTAAAACATTCCTAATATAATATGGGGTCTGCCATTACTGACCCGTTTACCTAGTTTCCTGGCCGAACCTTTGGCCTCAGAATGGGGGGAAAAAAAGAGCAGCCGTTTAGGCTCTCCTTTCCTCATGGGATCATGGCACCAGGCAATTTTTCAATGTTAAGTAATAGGTTATCTGTAATTGGTTAGTGTAGATCAGGTGGCTACAGGGCTAGGAAGGTCAGTGGGTCATTAAAGGGGTTGTAAAGGTACATCCCCCCCCCCCAATAGCTTCCCTTACCTTAGTGCAGTCTTCCTTCATTTACCTCATCCTTCGATTTTGCTTTTAAATGTCCTTTTTTCTGCTGAGAAATCCTCACTTCTTGTTCTTCTGTCTGTAACTCCACACAGTAATGCAAGGCTTTCTCCCTGGTGTGGAGAAAGCCTCTTGAGGGGGCGAACAGGAGTGTCAGGACACCCACTAACACACAGCTCCTTTCTCTATCTGCAAAGTAGAGAGCATCCTGACTTGCCTGCTCCCCCCTCAAAAGGCTTTCTCCACACCAGGGAGAAAGAAAGCCTCGCATTACGGTGTGTAGTTACAGACAGACAAACAGGAAGTGAGGATTTCTCAGAAAAAAATAAGTACATTTAAAAGCAAAATCGAAGGATGAGGTAAGTGAAGGAGGACTGCACTAAGGTAAAGGAAGCTATTTAGGGAAAAAATAAATTACCTTTACAACCCCTTTAAAGTTCAGAAAAGGTGAAGGATAGTAGCTCAAATAGGGATTGGTTGGGCAGGTCAGCTGTTTTAGAAGGTTCTGGAAAGGTTTATGGGTCATACAGTGATTGGCCAGTAAGGTCAGATGACCCCAAGAGAAGATTCTGAAAGCCAGTTCTGGCCTATTTAAGGGACAGTTCCGTGTGGGTCAGTGCCGGCTACCATAAGATTACAGCAGGAGGAGCTCCCCACCCTAACCCCCCGTAGTGGCCGATTCATGTGGTGGCTCCCTCGGGCATCTAGCCGGGGGGGGGGGGGGGATCAAGAACGATTTAAGTTTAAATGCTGGATCAGCTCGAGTCTCAGTGGCTGGACTGAGTATGGTTATTGAGAAATATTTGGATTGAAAGTATGCATTTATGAAATATGAGTTATGGTTTATTATTAAATAGATTTATTAAACCAATGAATAATATTCCCCAAAAAATATATATAATAACATGTTGGTATATGGATATGTGATATTTAAATAAATTATTGTTATGAGATATACAATGGTTTGTGTTTTATTTCCTCTATGCATGTTTGGGGTGTCCACGATGCCTGTGATCTCATTATCTAAGTGCTGACCTGGGAAACATATCTACATATTTTTTCTGGGTGATTTAACCACTTGACCACTGGGCACTTAAACCCCCTTCCTAACCAGACCAATTTTAAGCTTTTGGTGCTCTCACAATTTGAATGACAATTACTTTTTACCTTTTTTTCACACAAATAGAGCTTTCTTTTGGTGCTATTTGATCACTTCTGGGTTTTTTATTTTTTGCGCTATAAAAGAAAAACGACTGAAAATTCTGTAAAAAAAAAAAAAAAACTTGTTTCTGTCATATTAGCAGGTTATTTCTCACACACAGCATATGCATACCACAAATTACACCCCAAAACACATTCTGCTATTCCTCCCGAGTATTGCGATACCCCATGTGTGAGACTTTTACACAGCGTGGCCACATACAGAGGCCCAACATGCAGGGAGCACCATCAGGCGTTCTGGAACACCCAGGCCAATTCTGACATTTCTCTCCTACATGTAAAAATCATCATTTATTTGCTAGAAAATTACATAGAACCCCAAAACATTATATATGCTTTTTTAGCAAAGACCCTAGAGAATACAATGGCGGCCGTTACAACTTTTTATCTTGCATGGTATTTTCGCAGACATTTTTTGAACGCGTGTTTTTTAAAAATAAATTGTTTTGTGCTTAAAACAAAACAAAACAGTAAAGTTAGCCCAATTTTTTTTCATAATGTGAAAGATGAAGTTATGCTGAGTAAATAGATACCCAACATGTCACACTTCAAAATTGCGCACACTCGTGGAATGGCGCCAAACTTCGCTACTTCAAAATCCCCATAGGGGACGCTTTAATTACTTTTACTGGTTACATGTTTTTAGTTACGGAGGAGGTCTAGGGCCAAAATGATTGCTCTCGCTCTAACGTTCGCAGAGATACCTCACATGTGTAGCTTGAACACCGTTTTCATATGTGGGCGGGACTTACGTATGCGTTCGCTTCTGCATGCGAGCACACGGGGACAGGGGTGCTTTAAAAAAAAAAAATTATTGTTCATTTTACTTTATTTACTTGATTTTGACACTTTTTCCCCCAAAAATTCATAAGGAATGTAAACATCCCTTGTAAAAGGAATATAGCATGACAGGTCCTCTTTACAGTGAGATATAGGGTCAATAAGACCTCACATCTCACCTCTAGGCTGGGAAAAATATATCCTGGCTTTGATCATAGCGGTGAGTCTGTAAAAGCACCGGAGGGGGGCAGGAGGGGGGGACGTATTGCAGAGTATTGGGGTATTGCAGAGTATTGGGGTATTGCAGAGTATCGCGCAGGCTATTGGGGTATTGCAGAGTATCGCACAGGGTATTGCAGAGTATTGGGGTATTGCAAAGTATCGCGCAGGGTATTGGGGTATTGCAGAGTATTGGGGTATTGCAGAGTATCGCGCGGGGTATTGCAGAGTATCGCGCGGGGTATTGCAGAGTATTGCGCAGGGTATTGTAGAGTATTGGGGTATTGTAGAGTAGTGGGGTATTGCAGAGTAGTGGGGTATTGCAGAGTATTGGGCAGGGTATTGCTGAGTATTTGGGTATTGCTGAGTATTGGGGTATTGCTGAGTACTGGGGTATTGCTGAGTACTGGGGTATTGCACAGTATTGGGGTAGCAGGGATGGCTGAGCTGGGATGGATGGCTGGATCTGTGACTGCATTTGTCACAGATCCAGCCACAACGCCGCTGCTGCCACCCGCCCCCCCCCCCTCCTCTCACACTGTACAGAACAGTACAGAGAGGAGAGGGAGGAACTGGCGTCATCAAATGACGCCGGTTTGTTTACAAGTGATCGCGCCGTCATTCAACGGCACGATCACGTGGTAAACGGCCGCTATCAGTGGCAATTTACCGTGATCCGTGATGCGCCGGGTGCACGACGCGGAAGTGCACGACGACGTCCAAGGGACGTCGTGTCAAGTAACTCGACGGCGCTGTAGCAGTATTTTTGCTATAGCGCGGTCGGCAAGTGGTTAAAGCACTGAAACATGACCTCCAGGCCAGAAGCTTTTGCCGAATAAAAAGTCAAAAATTGTAGTCATTATGCTTCTCTCAGGAAGTTTTCTTTAGACCCCTTTCACACTGAAGCATTTTTACAGCGTTTTAGCGTTAAAAATGGCGCTATTAAAAAGCTCATAAAACGCTCTCAATGCATCTCAATGGACCCTTTCACACTGAGTCCTGCAAGCAGCATCTTTGGAGCAGCTTTTGGGCGCTGAAAAAAAACGCTTCAAAAACGCCCCTCTCCATTATAATAAATTGAAAGCGCTGTAAAAACGCCTTACCCTTTCACACTGAGGCACTGCAAAAACGCCCTAAAACTTCAGGGTCTAAGCGGTGCTTTACCAGCACATTGGGATTACAGATGAGGCTTCGCTCAAATAACACCCTAGTGTGAAAGGGGCCTTAAAGTACAGTATCTGCTCAAAGAACTACTGTCATTTAGAATGTCATTTTCCAGGACAAGTAAGAATATGACTGGCAACTGAGTGGAAACTTTTTAGCACTGATACTTTGACACACAAGGTCTTGTGAATGGCCCATTTGGTAGTGTAGTAATAACCCCCAAAGAAGCTTCTAGAATATTAGGTTTTCATTAACTTGACTCAACACTTCACCGACCCATGGGCTTTATTTAGGCTTAATTAAGCCCTGTAGGTAGGGAACTGAATAAACAGACTGAGCAATAACAGAGTTAACAAGTTATCATCCAATAAACATGCAACATATATTTTTTCCCTTCTATT
Organism: Rana kukunoris; assembly: GCA_029574335.1. Classification (NCBI taxonomy): domain Eukaryota; kingdom Metazoa; phylum Chordata; class Amphibia; order Anura; family Ranidae; genus Rana; species Rana kukunoris. Next base: position 451,190,665 of record CM056051.1, read on the forward strand.
GGTTGAACTGGATGGACTTGTGTCTTTTTTCTACCAGATTAACTATGTAACAATTCCTTTGTGCCCTTGGGAGCCCTCTCTTAGCTTTGCCCCTCTATCATCAGTGGGCTATATCCCAGTCCCAGATGGCCAAGCATGACCAATCAGAATCCTTCACCCTCCACCCTGCCCATCAACCCTCCCGGGCAGAGTAAACTGCACCTCAGCAGTGATAAAGATGCAAAAACGAAACAAGAAGGCACTGACCAGGCTACAAGAGAAAAATCATATTTGTTAAAACACCATAATAATGGTAATTCAAATAATAAACATTCAGAAAAAATTCACACAAATGTCCTATGTGTTTAGGGAAATGTAAGATTTCCCCAAATAAAAAATAAATAAAAGAAACAGTAAGTCGGTTCACACACAGGCGACACGACTTCGGGGGAGGCTCTGAAGTCGTCCTGAGGACGACTTGAGAGGCGATTTGCAAAACGACTTCTGTATAGAAGTCAATGCAAGTCGCCCCGAGCCGCCCCCGAAGTCGTACAGGAACCAAATTTCTAAGTCGGAGCGACTTGCGTCACTCCTATTAGAACGGTTTCATTGCAGTGCATGGGACGCGACTCGTCAGGTGGCTGAGCCGCCTGTCGCGTCGCCCCAGTAACTGGATAAGCTGGTATGTTTTATGCTATATCTAAGCAGACTGTATCCTATGTGGTGTAATTGTGCAAATCTACATAATAAATCGTTATGACAGTGTCTGCGGCATCAGTGCTCTCGCGTGTCATGGGCGCGTCCATCTTCTCTCGGTCTTCCTTCCAGGTTCAGACTCTTCAGCGGCTTGACTGGCCAGGCCTCAATGATGTCACTCCCACGCATACGCCCAGGAGTCATGTCATCATGGCACGGAGCTTATGGTCTGGCTAAAAAATGCTATAAAAATGCCAATGGTCCCAAAAATGTGTCAAAAGTGTCCTCCATAATGTCGCAGTACCGATAAAAATCGCTGATCGCCGCCATTACTAGTAAAAAAAAAAATATTAATACAAATGCCATTAAACTATCCCCTATTTTGTAAACGCTATAACTTTTGCGCTAACCAATCAAAAAACGCTTTTACAAAAAATATGTAGAAGAATACGTATCGGCCTAAACTGAGGAAAAAAATGTTTTTATATATTTTTGGGGGATATTTATTACAACAAAAAGTAAAAAAAATATTTTTTTTTCAAAATTGTCGCTCTATTTTTGTTTATAGCGCAAAAACTAAAAACTGCAGAGGTAATCAAACACCACCAAAAGAAAGCTCTATTTGTGGGAAAAAAAGGACGCCAATTTTGTTCGGGAGCCATGTCGCCCCGACCGCGCAATTGTCAGTTAAAGCGACGCAGTGCCGAATCGCAAAAAGTGGCCTGGTCTTTGACCAGCAAGGTGGTCTGGGGCTGAAGTGATTAATAGCAAAATACTGTAAGTATGATACTGGTATAAAAATGTGTACAACAATGCCACTGCTGAATCCAGATGAGGAGAAGTTAACATCAGTCCATCGGCATGTAGATGTCCCGTGAAGGGAACTATCACAACTCCCAGTAGAATCCAGGTTGATAGAGGGAAGTGTAACAGTCCTTGCATGTGGCAGATAGTAAGGTCCCGCCGACATGCAAATATGAAGGCACAGCAAAGGAGCCCTTTAGATAGACACGGCAAGCCCCGCCTGTGGCCGTGATGTCATCGAATCTCCGACGGAACTCCATGAAGCCGGCGGAGAGGTGAGTACTAATCAAAATAATTTTGATCGATCAAAAAAAAAAAAAATTGATCAATCAAAAAAATTAAAGGTTAATCAATGAATTAATAGTTAATTTCCACAGCCCTAAAATATATGTATAGTTTATACTATTAAAAAAAATTGCTGTGTGCCGCTAAAGTGTTCGGATTTCACATGAAGAAAAGGTGGCAACCCTAGACATATGTGAACCCGCTCCATTGAGAGCAGGTCACACTCGCCTGTCATGCGAATTGGATGCGTTGAAATCCTCATCCAATTCGCATATGTGTGAACACGGCTTCACACTTCTGGAGACTTGTGTATTTCTGTACTAGAAAATTGCCAGTCTCCACAAGGACACACAAAAAAAAATTGTTTTCTATGTGCCCTGTTCACACTAGAACGCAAGTGGCAAGTGCAGAGCTGTGCAGTATGGAAATCTGTAGCATGTCCACACTGCACCGGAGCTCTCTGTCTATCTGTGCATTTCTGTTAACCACTTGCTTACTGGGCACATATACCCCCTTCCTGCCCAGGTGAAATTTCAGCTTTCAGCACTGCGTCGCTTTAAATTAAAATTGCGCGGTCATGCGACGTGCCTCACAAACAAAATTGACGTCCTTTTTTCCCCACAAATAGAGCTTTCTTTTGGTGGTATTTGATCACCTCTGCGGTTTTTATTTTTTGCGCCATAAACAAAAAAGTGCGACAATTTAAAAAAAAAACATAATATTTTTTACTTTTTGCTATAATAAAAATCCCATTTAAAAAAAAAAAAAAAATTCTCAGTTTAGGCCAATATGTATTCTACATAATTTTGGTAAAAAAAAATCGCAATAAGCGTATAGTAATTGGTTTGCGCAAATGTTAAAGTGGCTACAAAATAAGGGATAGAATTCTGACAATTTTTTTTTTTTTTTACTAGTAATGCGGCGATCTGCGAATTTTGTCAGACACATCGGACACATCGGACACTTTTGACACATTTTTGGGACCATTCACATTTATACAGCGACCAGTGCTATAAAAACGCACTAATTACTGTATAAATGTGACTGGCAGGGAAGGGGTTAACACTAGGGGGTGAGGAAAGGGATAAATGTGTATTCTGGGTGTGTTCTAACTGTGTGGGGGGAGGGGACTGACTGGGGGAGGTGACCAATGCTGTGTCCCTATGTACAAAGGACACAGCATCAGTGACCTCTCCCTGACAGGACGCGTGGAGCTCTGTGTTTACACACAGAGCACCACGTCCCTGCTCTAAAACTGCCGATCGACGGGTACCTGGCGTACATCGTGACCGCCAGGCACGCGCGTTGGCATCTCGGGGACGCGCCGGGTGCGCGCGCGCACCCCCCAGTGGCCGGAGAAGACGATGCTGTCAAATGACGGCGGCTGGGATATTCAGATCCCATTTGTCGCTGTCATTTGACGATACACAGGGTTTCAAGTGGTTAAAGAATTTGTTTACCTTTACCAAAATACAGCCTATGCAGGTAAGGAACGCCTGTAGATAAAAAAAAACAACTGTGCAGCTTTGGCTGAAGTTAAATAATGCCCTTTCTATAGGTGTAGGCAATTTATGTACCTCCCGTAGCCTGACTGAAAAGTTCCCAGGGATGATATTGATCCTTCCTGCATGTGAGGGAGTTTGATTCAGATGGGAGAGCCCTAGTTACATCTTTGAAAGTTTTTGTGTCAGGCCTTGTAGGTACACAAATGTCTTAAGCCCCATACACACTATCAGTTTTCCTGACGGTTTTCTCATCAGGTTTACCAAAACCATGTAGTACAAGGGCCTGCCTGATTGCATACAAATTGAAACTCTTGAGGTTTGACCTCATATTAGATGGTTTTGGTAAACCTGAAGAGAAAACTGTCAGGAAAACTGATAGTGTGTATGGGGCTTTAGGCTTCATACACACGATCAGTTTTCCTGACAGGAAAAGTGCGACATGAGGTTTATTGTCAGGAAAACCGACCGTGTGTATGCTCCATCACACTTTTTCTGTCAGTTTTCCTGCCAAGAAAAGATTGAGAACTAACCCTTTAAAAAACACATGGCATCACCTCTGGAAGCCTGTACAGCACTGACACTGACCCACAAAGGAAAACAACTATTTTTCCTGTGTGGGCCAATGTTTATAAATTCAATTTAAATAAAGTTTGGTAAGTTTGACAGAAATCGTGTGAGGTGAGTGGAAGGGTGACAATCCCATGGGGCCACATCTTTATTTTGTGGTCCTAATATTATATGTGCTTTCCTTTCTAAAGAGCCTAGAGCACATTGATCAGCCCTGACTATCCGATCCCAGGACATACAGGTGTCATTACTACAGTAGAGACTTCTGGAGGTGTGCGTATTCCATATCTGTGACAGAGCTAGTGCTGAACTGAGTCTCAGGTTCACTTAATGAATTGCCTGCCAAATGTGCACCGCATTCCTGTGCAATTCACATGCTATTCAGTGCAGTGCGATTTGAGCCCATTCAGAGCGGTACGATTGAGCCCATTTATATTGAATGGGCTCAAATCGCACCAAAGTAGTGCATGCACTACTTTTAGAAATGCACTGTGTTTACGGCCTGCATTTGGGGTGTTGTTAACATTCCACTGACACCCACTGCTGATTGCAAGGGCAGTGCGCTTTGGACGCGGTGTGGAAAACGTGCACGGATCACAGATTTCCCGCACTCCACTCTAATGTGAACCTGGGCTAAGAACTGCGCTGTTGTTGTTATAGACTTCTATGTCCAGCAACATGTTTATGCTTTTACATCCTGTTTGCAATAAAATAATTTGATCCTTTCCATTAAAACAAATGTTGAAATGTCACTTTTAGCATCTAAAAATGTCCCCAAATATGAAATGTTCAGTATTTCCTGGATATCTGCAGTACATCAATATGTTCCTCACACCTATCCATTATGGGATGCATATGGGCTTATTTTTCCAGCTGTTTATGTTTACATATCCTGTAGGCCTCTTGCACACGATACTTCTATGTATTTACGCACATTTTCATGCAAAATTATTTTTGTGTTTTTGTTCTGCAGTATTAATTGGTCATTTGCGCACATTTGTTTCGCAATCGCACGTAAATGTGCACATTTGCGCACGAGGCATAAATTACTGACCAGATGCAGATTTTTTTATTTTATTTTTACTGAAGAATGCACAGCCCATGTTGAGGGCATGCGGCCTGGTACGGCTCGGTAGGGGGGGGCGCTCCCTCGTCCCCACCCCAAGTCGCAGGGCAAACACCAGTGTGAACCCAGCCTCAGGACTTATTTAGGCCTTGTTCACAGGGGCGGACTACAGTGCACACCTGTGCAAGGGTAGTGTCCATGGGGATGTAGAGGTGTTCCGTGCATTCTCTTTCATGTCAAATGGGATGCAGCAGCTGCACAGACACAGACGTTGCTCACGATTTGTAAATGGTACTAATGTTGCAACAAATTCAAGCCGCAATCATAAATTTACCTTAACCAAAGTTACGCATTTTTTTTTTTTTATCTACAGGTGTCCCTTACCTGAATAGACAAGTGTTTGGTAAAGGTGAACTAACCCCCTACCTGTAGGTTAAATTAATATCTCCTAAATGCGCATCATTCTTAGATATTATAGTGAGCAGCAGCCGGTGACGTCACCAACACATGCAATCTGAAGCAACGGCATAACTGCACCATGCTTTCAGAGCTCTGTGCCACGACCGTAACTTCCACATGCATGCACAGGAGTGACGCCATCGCGGCCCAGCAAACCCGGATTGAAGACTGGGCGAAGCGGTACCGCCTGAAAAACTCCTCAGTGTGAAAGGGATCTAAGGATTACAATTAGTCATTGTCGATGAGACAGCGAAGTTCCACTTTAGCCCCGGTTCACACTTCTGCGACTTGTCATGCAACTTGAGAGTTCAAAGTCGCATGAAAAATCGTGCCCCATTAATTGCAATGGAACCATTCTAATCAGTGCAACTGAAGTCGCTCCGACTTAGAAAAATTCCACTTTTAAATACGACTTGCATTGACTTCTGTTAAACATGTCGTATGCAAGCCGCGATGAAGTCGCGCAGGGATGTCGGATTTGAAGTGGTGGCAGTGTGAACCCAGGCTCAAAAGGTCAAATTTTGCCACAGAATTGTCTCAAAGATGCTACAGAAAATGTACATGTGCAACATAATCAACAATTTACTTCTATTAGTCTTATTTACTGTATTTCCACTTTCCTTATCACTGATGGCAGCATGAATTTGTGTGTATATATATATCACATTTCTAATAAAAGTGTACCGTCTCCAAATGAAGCAGTAATCAACAAGAGGTTAAATAAATCAGCTGGTCTTATGAAATGGCCCTCATGCAGGTTGGACACCAGAAACACTGATTGCTGCACCTGCTCAGAGAGGAGCAGCCTTAAAACCCGGCCTCATCCTGAGAAGGGGTGCAATGAGTTTGGGAAGAGAATAGGTTTGTCAATACAGCAGAACTTGATTCAAACATCCCCTTCTGCCGGATATTAGAGAGAACCAAACATGTTACTCACCAATGCATACAATTATACTGATTCTCAACGAATCTGATGGTAATCTAAGCCGCAGATGAAGGTTGCCAGCCATGTAGCAGAACTGATCGAAGTATTGGGAGAGATTTATTCTATTCTTTTCAGCTGTAATAGCAGATCTATAATGCTTATAGCTGTGTTTATGTGTGGCAGAGATCTACTCTATGAGCTCATGTATGATGTCTCCTGTTCCCACCAACAGTGCCCGCTTTGCCATTGCCTCTGAGGTGCTGGCAGGATCTGAGGAACCCCAGGAATCGGCCCACAGGGAAAGCATGGAGACGGATGTGCGCAAACTCCCGGCGGCGAAGGTAATGGGTACTAAGGGGGAGGGGAGGGAGTAGTGTGAGCTGGCTGTACAAACCTTTATGGAACTATGTGTAAATGCATGTAGTACATGAAAAGTCCCTTCCAGGACCATTTTTCTACTGAACTGGTATTTTTTTCCCCTGTTAGGCTGGGTTCACACTACGATTTTCCCGTCCGTCAGCCGCATACGATTTCAGTTTTGAAAACTTATGGGCCCGTATGGGAAAACGCATACATAGACAATGCATTGCAAATCGTATGCACTCAGATGCATCCGGGTGCGTACGATTTGCTGGCAAAACGTTTTTTAACAGTACGCAAAACCGTGTTCGACCAAAACGCATACGTTTTTTTTAACATTAAAGTCAATGGAAAACGCACATATGTGCGGTTCCAAACGTATAAACCGTATGCGTTTTTCGTCTGCGCATTTTCAAAACAAGAAAATCTTTATTTATTAACCACTTCCATACCAGGCACTTACGCACCTTCCCGCCCAAGCCAATTTTCAGCTTTCAGCACTGTCGCAATTTGAATGACAATTGCGCGGTCATGCTACACTGCACCTAAACAAAATTGGCGTCCTTTTTTCCCCACAAATAGAGCTTTCTTTTGGTGGTATTTGATCACCTCTGCGATTTTTTTTTTTTTTTTTTTTTTTTTTTTTTTTTTTTTTTTTTTTTTTGCGCGCAACAACTAAAAATAGAGCAAAGATTTTGAAAAAAAAATAACGTTTTTTTTTTTTTTCTGTTAATTTTTTTTGTAAATGAGTATGTTTTCTCTTTCAATTACGGGCACCAATGAGGTGGCTCTGATGGGCACCAATGAGGTGGCTCTGATGGGCACCAATGAGGTGGCTCTGATGGGCACCAATGAGGTGGCTCTGATGGGCACCAATGAGGTGGCTCTGATGGGCACCAATGAGGTGGCTCTGATGGGCACCAATGAGGTAGTTCTGATGGGCACCGATTAGGTAGCACTGATGGGCACTGATAGGCACTCATGGGCGGCACAGGTGGGCACTGATAGGCGGCACAGGTGGGCACTGATAGGCGGCACAGGTGGGCACTGATAGGCGGCACAGGTGGGCACTGATAGGCGGGCACTGGGCATGGATTAGCACTGTGGGGTGGCACTGATGATCACTGAGGGGTGGCACTGATGGATCAATGTTGCCAATCAGTGCCCATGTGTGGGCACTGATTGGCATAATTTTTTTTTACTGCCCCTTTTTTTTTTCTTGCTGATTTTTTTTTTTTTTTTGTCCTTTTTTTATTTATTTTTTAAGTTCCAGTGTGGGCACTCCCTGGTGGTCCGTGTGGCGATCCGAGGGGGGGCTGCGCTGATAAACAATCAGCGCAAACCCCCCGTCAGGAGAGCCGCTGATCGGCTCTCCTGTACTCGCGTCTGTCAGACGCGAGTGAGGAAGAGCCGTCGGCGGCTCTTCCTGTTTACATCGTGATCAGCCGTGATTGGACACGGCTGATCACGTGGTAACGAGGCTCCGCCGGAGACTCGTTACCGAGATCGGAGGTGCAGGGTGTCAGACTGACACCCCGCATCACCGATCGCCACGCTGCGCGCCCGCACGGCATGAAATCGTGCTAGACGTTTGAGAACGTCTCGTCACGATTTCATAACCACTTCCCGGCCGTAAATCGGCTATTGGCCGGGCGGGAAGTGGTTAAATGGCACTAATTCCAAAACGTATGCGTTTTTTTAATCAAAACCGGATGGAACCGTACGCACTTTTTGAAACCGTATACGTTTTATAAACGCATACGTTTACGTACGGTTCAATCCGTTTCAGCCGCATACGTTTTTTCATATAAATCGTATGCGGCTAACGGACGGGAAAATTGTAGTGTGAACCCAGCCTTATAAAAACTCATTCTTGAAAATGTTGTTATGTTAAAAGTATAACTAAAAGCAACACCTGTCAGGTGTGACTGTGTATGTGTCCCTGTTAGGCCCCTTTCACACTGATTCACCATGGTTTCCCCATGTGGGTTACCTGTGCTTTGACACAGACTTCCTAGGATTGGAACGTTTTGGTGTTCTCTGAAAACAAACCAAAAGTCCTGCGGCCAGGCCTGCTGCACCTGTACTGATTTAGAAATACAGAATTCTAACACGGGCGATTACAACGTGTTACAACTATAGGCCAGCTTGATTTCTCATGAGCCCAGGTTCACACAGGAATGAAGCCGTGCGAGTTCAGCGAAACTCATACGTTTTCAGTCCCGATTTCAGATGCAATTTCAGAGACATCTGTGCAGGTTTCAATGTAGATGTCAATGTAAACTGCAAAAGTAGTACTAAGTACTGGGTACAATTTGCTTCGATTTGAGATGCGATTTCACATGTGAAATCGCATCTTAAATCGGCGGCATCTGCGGCGCTGCACCGATTTCAAAAAGTAGTTCCTGTACTACTTTTTGCGATTTCGGGCCGCAATTTACATTGATATCTGTGCAGATGTCTCTTAATTTGCGGCCGAAATCGGGACTGCCAGCGGGAGTGAAATCGGCTTCACTCCCGCAGCCCAGTGTGAACCTGGGCAGAAACTACTTTTTAAAATCGTTGCAGCGCCGTAGGTGCAAATGCCCCCGATTTGACATGTCAAATCGCACCAGTGTGAACCAGGGCTCAAAAAATGTGTGTGTGGGGTTTTTTTTTTTTTTTTTTTCTAAGTAACTTGGACATGTGCGTTTCAAATTGAAAATCGGACAAGTTTCAAGTTCTTCAGAAATTCGGATGTATCCAAATTACAATAGTAACAAATTTTAATATAGATGGAAATCTTGCGAGCTACCATTAGAGACTACCAACCTAGGTTACAACTACCATCAGGGGAAGTGTAAAAAAAATTATAAATGTGGATAGAGGACCAATACACAGCAGCTTAGCATTCCCATAATCTGTGTGAAAAAGTATATACCTGGAGCCCAGAGGTGGTTCAGCTGCTTTTGTAGACCAAATTGATTGTGCGGTCACACACATTTTTGAGGTGAGCACAGTCACACGGGGGGTGTGTGTGTGTATCTCCTCCCTTTTTTATTTTTTTTATTTTTTCACTGTGGAATTTTTGGATATTTGATGATCCGTTTGCTATTATTGAATTATTTCCCTGTGAGCTTGCTTGAAACAAAGATTTTTGGCTTAATTATTTATTGCCGGAAAGAAGTCTCCCGTGAGCTGGAGTGTCTACATCGCGGCTCCAGCCACTCGCAGCGCTGGAGCTGTGATACCCGGAAGACACACTGAGGCAACATGTCATCTCCCTCGGCGTGGACCAGGTAAGTTACCAACGCCTCGTTCTAAGGTAAGTATTTCATAATGAGCTAGTATGCGGTGCATACTAGCGCATTATGCCTTTTGCTTTACAGGGGTAAAAAAAAAAATCAGTGGGTATACAACCGCTTTAACATGCTAAAGCCACGATGGTTTGCTTCCAGGCCGTGGCATTTTTAACTTTGGGTACAGAGTTTGAGATCTGGCACTGCTTGTCAAACTTGCCGTCATGCTCTGCGGGCCTGCTGCCAATGGAGGCATCGCACGCTGTACAGAGACCAACAAACACCCAAGTTTATAATACCTAGTCTATAAAACTATTAACATACTAATAATTCTAATGCCAATATTCTCATGAAAATGTACAAATTTGTGGCACCAAATTTGCCATTAAATGCTCAGTTCCATAGTGGTATACACTTAAATGTGCTCCTATTTCTGGGCCTGAACTGCTGCTTCAAATGCTTTGTTACCAGACCACTCCTAATGGTGTAATGTTGTACAACCCACTATATTAACTGATTTAGAGTTTGGATCATTCATTCTAAAAGTAACTTTTTATTCCATTCAAAGCAGCAAGCCCCTGATAACACCAGGAAAAGTGACCTTTCGGCACTGTGCATTACCCCTCCTCCTGAACTGCTGGGAGAGGTTTTGAAGGAACACTATGACTACCTACCAAACCAGTCCTCCATCAACAAGATGAAGAGACACTCATCAGGACACTACCTGTGTATAGAGAATTTTCAGGATATTCTGGAAAGGAGACATGCAGCCAATGCCAAGGAAAGGGAGCGGGTGAGCAGTCCTCTTCAACCACCCTGGATGAATGAGTATATCTTGTGTGACCACAAATGCCCCTCTAGACAGTGCTATGTATAAGTGCCAGCCAGAAGCTTCCCTGTGTTTTTTTTTTTTTTTTTTTTCTTCCTTCCCACCCAAGTTTAGTCAAAATTTGTTTTAAACATTTCTACACCCAATCACCACCTTCTGGTGCTACAGGATTTAATAGAGCTGAGGGAGTGCCGACTAAGCCCACCCTTTCATTCCACTTCCTATACTCGTAGAAGCTGTACTATAGCTCAGTGTTTTTCAACTCCAGTCTTCAAGGCACACCAACAGGTCATGTTTTCAGGCTTTCCATTATTTTGCACAGGTGATTTGATCAGTTTCACTGCCTTAGGGTCCTTTCACACGGAGCGGGCCGTTTTTCGGTCCGCTCCGTGTGCCCGTCAGCTCAGCGGGGGGGTCTCCGCTCAGCTGTCGGCGGACGGGGCGGTCCCCGCACACTGTGCAGGGACTGCCCCGTCTCTCCTCCGCTCTTCCCTATGGGGAGTCGGATGGAAACGGACCGTCTGTCCGTTTGCATCCGATCCGTTTGGCCGGACGGAAGAAAAATAGGACATTCTTCTGTCCGCAAAAACGGATGCAGATCTAGCGGACGTTAGCGGATGCATCATCCGCTAACGGATCCGCTCCCATAGGGGTTCATTACAAGTCCGTTAATGGACTTGTAATGAACGGACAGGCGGAGCGGACGTGAGAAAGGGCCCTTAGTAATCACCACAGCCATTTCATCTGAGGGAAATCCTGAAAACTTAACCTGTTGGTGTGCTTTGAGGACTGGAGTTGAAAAACACTGCTATAGCTTCTGTGAATGAAAGATCTGCCTCCTCCATTCATAGATTTTTATAAAATATCTTTCACTACCTTTTCAGGACAGCAACTTGGAGAGAGCGTAGCTCCACCTCTTCACAGGGAACACTGCGTGAAAACGACCCTTTAAATCCATCTTGCCATTTAGTGTCCCCCCCCCCCCCCCCCGCATGAGAGGGGGGGTTTCTCCGGTGCTCAGTTCCTCTGCCGCTCACAAGAGTAAGGGTCTGCCGGATTTTTGCCTGCTCCTTGCGCTCGGGGCCTGTGGGTGGCATGTGAGGTCTGTTCTGGGGGGGCGGAACTTACGGTGTAGCTTAGCAGCTAGTGGTTCTGGCTGCTGGAACGCAGAAGGAAAAAGGGGGTCGTAGGCCCAGGGTTTATTTTTTTTAAGGCTATGCCAAAAATTAGGCCTAGGCCTCTTATTTTTCCTAAGTGGGATTTATCTTTGGTTCTGCAAGAACTCGCTAGGTCTCTTTTTAAGACGCTAGAAGAGACATCTTTAAGATTCCTGACCCTAAAAACAATTCTCCTGGTTGCAATGACGTCTGCACGTAGAATCGGCGAAATACAGGCATTATCAATCAAAGAGGAGCCCTTTTATGAGGTGTCTGTCAGACAGTAAAGTACTGAGGACAGATCCAAATCTTTCAAATTGTACCCAGTGTGAACCAGGGCGAAAGGCTTGTAGAAATACCATCGCCGGTAAATCTAACTAAGGGGTTGTGTGTTTGTTTTTTTGTTTTTTATCTTATGAAAGATTTAGTGCAGCTTCTATGAACGGAGGAGGCATAGTTGGTACTCTTGATGAGTGCTGAGGGGCATCGGAGGGTGAAAAATTTTAACTAATGTAAAAGTAAGAAGTAATGATCGGGTAATACCTTCCTTGTGCATCCTCCCTTCTCTCATCAGCTGGTTAAAAATCCCCCCCCCCTAAAAATGTCAAGCCTAAAAAGTGATGTTAACAATATGCGAATGTTACAAAAGTCAGTAGCGTATCCTTCCTCTCAATCACCAACCACTACCCCGACTGACGTATACAGACAGCAGGGACACAACTGTAGTGAGAATGGCAGAGTTGTCCTCAATGTGTGAGATGTGAATGACAGCCTGGCTTCACCTCCCTTTTTTTTTTTTTTTTTTTTTTTTTTTTTTAATATATGCAGCGAGGGTAGCAAAACGGCGGTGGGATAACACTTCTGTGCCTTGCTGTACCGCTTGTACCCCTGTTCCTAAAATGGGGCAATAGTGTAATTTTAGTGTTTGGCTCAGCTGTAAACAGCTCTGATTGCATAGTTTTTATTTGGTTCTGCTCTAAACTTAAAGCGGTTGTAAACCCGTATCAAAATGTTTTTTAATTTATTTTTTTTCTCATGCAAGGCAAAAGTCATAATGAGCTAATATGCACCGCCAGTAGACTCCAGCCAGAGGGGAGCACAGGCCCATTAAAGACTTGGCACGCAACCATCTATTGCCTCTTTTAGAAGCAGTTTGTTTGCCACCGCCGCCAGATTCACAGTCTACACCCACAGCCTCTCAGAGATCCCAACCAGTGACTAGATCTGTCTGTACCCTTTGCTGTAGACGATGAGGATAGAAAAGATGGAGATGGGGAATAAACTGGTTGTGGCCATCTCAAATGCCAGAATTTGTGCCTCAGAATAAGTTTCTATAAGATTGGGAAGACTCTCTAAATCTTCCCTGCCGGCATCAGTCCCAGAGGATTCTCTTTCCTTTTTGAGAAGCTGAGGCGGATAGGCAGGAAGGAGAAAAAGCTGTGGAGGAAGCTGAGACCAGTGTGCCTGTAACTCCAGAGCCTAAAGAACCGAGAGAGAAGAGCTATTCGCCCACCTAAGAGACTGACTTATGACGCTCTGAGGAAGCTGTTTTCACTTCAAAGGGGTCTCTTGAAGCACCTGGTTCTTCAACCACAGATTTGCTGGACAACCTCAACACGCCCCCTGGCACATCTATGCAGGTCACCCCAGTATCACTAGTTTGTAGACAGAACAACCTCCTTTCCACTGACAATTGGTGGGAAGTTTTTCTGTCAAGACCTTAGCTGTTTGAGCTCCTCTTATACAAATAAAAACTGTTTGCTTTCTTGTGTGAATTAACCTACTTTCTCTGTGTGTAACTGTAAAGCATGTAACAGGTCAGACTCGTTGTCTTCTTTTTGGAGGACCAAAGGTTCTTTGGTGGGGGGAATGTGTAGCAAATGTCTGCAGCTATAAAGAGCTTCTCCAGACTTGACTGCATGTACATTGGCTTTCCAGCCTGAAAGAGGGAGAGGGCTGCATATCCGTTTCTGAATAGGGTTTTCATCCACCACCTCCCTCCCACTTTTTTTTTTTAATATATATATATATATATATTACACACCCAATTCTGTTTCTCCCCTGTGTTCCTATCGGCAGGAGGAAGACAATTGAAGCAAGTACAGGAACCAATGAATGGGGTTTTAACAAGCAGCAGCTGAAAATCTGGTATATGAAGCCCCAACAGAAAGCTGCTCACTAACTTTTAAAGGGACATAACTGCAAATTCCAGCCTGCACAGTGGGAAGAGGAGAATTATGGGAGAGATTATAAATTGATCTGCAGACCTGACCCAAGCTCTGTTTCCTGGATCCCCTTGTGAGAACACAATCCTGTTGTGTGAAGGATTGTGGCCTACCAAGGGGCACACAGCCTGCAGCTCCAGCCCAGTGGGTCAGAACACTGTCTACTTCCAAAAGGATGCTCTGCAGCAGCGCAGAATGTCACAGAATCGGCCCATTCATGGGGTCAGCAGACTGAAAGCCATCGCGACACATCTGCAGCCAGGAGAATCATTTGACCAATCTTTGGAGGACTGCTGAATGCGTCCAGGATTGGTGAGGAGGCTTTGCCCAGGAATCCTATTGCCTTCCATAAAATACCACACTAGAACACTGTGCACACATGCCTGTTATCCAGATCACATGGCATGCTATATCGCAGCACCAGCTATTTTGCATCGCTCCTCATCACTGTTACATTGAGGGACCCTTGTTCATAGAGCTCCAACATCCTGGTGAAGATAATATAGCGAGACCTTGCTTTTAGAACATTATTGCCATTCTTAAAGGGCACACTCTACTATACCTATAGTGTTTATTCCCAATAGACCTTGAGGTGTTGTAGGCTGCCCTGGAGTTCCCCTTTAGTAATATCTACAATTATTAGCTTGCTTAAAGATTTAACCCTGTACACACTGGTGTTTTTGTTGCCAATAGCCAATTATTGCTTATTATTTTTTAAACCTCCTCTTCTTTTGACCAAAGTAAATTTAGAGTTTTTAAACCGTTTAGTCTGTGTCTGTCTGTTCCACTAATCGCATTGCTAGGTGTGCCAGAGGGGCTGAGACAATTCTTTGGGGTTGAGAGACAGAGTAACGGACTGAACAAACAAAAGCAGTTCCTTCAGGGGTATCGCTACACTAGTGTAGCACTACCCTCAGGGCCGGCCTTTGGGGTGTGCGGTCGCACAGGGCGCCATAGCAACATGGGCGCCTGGCGACCTCCACAGATTCCAATGGTCACAGATTCGGCGCCCCCCCCCGCCTGCGACTGAATATGACTTAGCGCCGTTAGCGGGCGCCGGGTGACAGGGAGGCAGCGGCAGAGACACAGCAGGGAGGGTGCAAGTCACACCCGAGCGAGCCGTCAGCACACCCGGGACCCGGCAGCAATAATCCCCCTTCCCTGTGCACAGTGTGCAGCGCCGCGGGTCTAATGAGTCTCGGCTGTCTCAGTCACAGGGTGCAGCCGCCTCCCCCTTTTCCGTCCTGTGCTGTGTGTGTGCAGCACGTGGCTCAGATGACCAGCTTGCCTGGTATACAGGTCTGAAAGTGGGGAGGGGTGTCTGTGTTGTAGAGGGGAGGGGGGGTTCTGTGTTGTAGAGGGGTGGGGGGTTCTGTATTGTAGGGGGAGGGGGTTCTGCAATGTGGGGGGGGGGTCTGTATTGTGGGGGTTCTGTACTTTAGGGGGGAGGGGTTTCTGTATTGTGTGGAGAGGGGGTTCTATATTGTAGGGGGGGTCTGCACTGTAGGGGTGGATCTGTATTATAGGAAGGGGGGTTCTGCATTGTGGGGGGGGGTTCTGTATTGTAGGGGGAAGGGGGTTCTGTACTGTAGGGGCAGATCTGTATTGTAGGGGGTTCTGCATTGTGGGGGGGTTGTATTGTAGGGGGTTTTGTATTGTGGGGGGTTCTGTATTGTGGGGGGGTTCTGTATTGTAGGGGGGTTCTGTATTGTAGGGGGGTGGAGGGGGGTTTCTATATTGTAGGGGTGGGTTTCTGGAGGGGGTTCTGCATTGTGGGGGGGTTCTGTATTGTGGGGGGGTTCTGTATTGTAGGGGGGTCTGCACTGTAGGGGTGGATCTATATTGTAGGGGGAGGGGGTTCTGCATTGTGGGGGGGTTCTGTATTGTGGGGGGGTTCTGTATTGTGGGGGGGGTTCTGTATTGTGGGGAGTTCTGTATTGTGGGGAGTTCTGTATTGTAGGGGGGGTTCTGTATTGTGGGGGGAGTCTGTATTGTAGGGAGGTCTGCACTGTAGGGGTGGATCTGTATTGTAGGTGGGTTCTGTATTATAGGTGGGTTCTGTATTATAGGGGGGGGGGTTCTGTATTGTAGGGGGTCTGCTCTGTTAAGGTGAATCTGTATTGTAGAGGGCGGTCTGTATTGTAGGGGTGGGTCTGTATTGTAAGGGGGGTTTGCACTGTAGGGGGAGACTGTAGGGGGATGGGTCTGCACTGTAGGGGGAGACTGTAGGGAGTAATGTAAAGTGATGCAGGGTGTTGTATAATGTAAAGGGGTCCAGAAGTGCAGTTGTGGAGAGGGGTACACAGTAGTGACAGATATTGAAGGATGCAGGGGGCAGGTGTGGTTACAAATGGGCGTGGTTATCATGGGCGTGGTTACTGAGGGGCGTGGTCACCAGGGGGCGCTGTAAATTTTTCTCGCACAGGGCGCCTAAAGGCCTAAGGCCGGCCCTGACTACCCCTGTAGGAGTTGCTGATGTCAGGGTTCCCCACTGCTGCACAGCCAGTCACACAGCATTTCCTTCTTGCACCCAGACACAGAGATCCGCCCTTTGGCTTGTTTTATCATGGGCGTGGTTACTGAGGGGCGTGGTCACCAGGGGGCGCTGTAAATTTTTCTCGCACAGGGCGCCTAAAGGCCTAAGGCCGGCCCTGACTACCCCTGTAGGAGTTGCTGATGTCAGGGTTCCCCACTGCTGCACAGCCAGTCACACAGCATTTCCTTCTTGCACCCAGACACAGAGATCCGCCCTTTGGCTTGTTTTATTAGGGGACAATCACTTGGATGGTGCAAGGGATTATGGGGTGCCCAACTTGAAAATGTCCAAGAATCAAAACCAGGGATAACTTCCTCCCTGTTTTACAGATTCCTATTCCACCTGCACAAACGTGGCTCCCTTGTACAGCTTCTGTTGGCGGAATGAACGGTCCCATGTTGGTTCAGGACCAGCCCATTACAGGCTAGGAACTCGCAGTCCTAGGTGCAAAGTAGCACATGTAGAGTAAACGTCATCTCGAACAACCTTCTGCTTTCCCTGTAGACACTGATTCCTGGTCTACTGCTTGCAGACATGCCAGCCCATATGGCTGCTTTCTCTTCCCAGTCTTCCTGACTGTGACTAAATATATATATATATATATACACACACTCCCCAGGGCAAGGTTGAAGACTTGGCACGCTGCAGTCTTCAGGAGCGCTGTTACAGCTGGCTGTCTCTCCCCTTATCTGTCCCTGCACCATGCTGATCTCCTTACTCTTGCTGCTTCTCTCGTTCGGGTCCGTCAAACTGCCTCCTGTGGTGGGATCCTTCCGCCTCCTGAGCAGGGGTCCTTCGAGGGCCACCGACACTCTCCTCAGCACTACTTCATCGTCCGCCCAACTTTCCGACTGGAATGGCTCATTGCTATTTAAGGGCTCCCTAGTCCCCTGCCAGGCCCACTTCTGGGGATTGGCTGAGGGCCCATAAATATGCAGAGCAGCTCCTCCTTCTGCCCACTAGCATCTAGAATGTTCTCCAACCTTCTAGGTCCAGGGAGAGGCAACAGAGCTGTCTGTATGTGTAATGCTGTCTAACCTCTAGTAACCGTAACTCATTTACATAAAGTGCAAAAGTGTCAAATCCAAAAATCCATTGTGATCGCAGATATAATAAACAGTCTATAATGTTATAATAGAAATAATAGGCCATTTTCCTGATGATGCGCGCATGGGCGTGAAATGCATAGCAAGATTGGTGCTTAACACGTCGGATATAGGAGCTCTGTTACATCGCACCAGCTGAGGCGCACACTGCTTTTTGTATCACTCGTTGGTGACAGGACCGGTCTCTGCCTTCCCTCAAGCCATGCTGATGCCCTGCTGTACCTGACAGAAGATAAGCGTTGTCTATTTTAACAAATGAACAAGACGGTACTGCACTATTTCTGCCTTCTTGTGGCTCATTGCATTGGAGACACATACTTTGCAGATTGAACGGGGGGGGGGGGGGGGCTATAGACCTTTTATGCTTAAGCTTATGAAGAGCTTTTTTTATTTTTATTTCTTTATACTGATTGGATTGGACTGAGATGGTGTCCTGGTAATCCGTGGAAGGATTGAGCATTGCCTGTGTGAGGCTTGAAAGAGAGAGGATACCGAGACAAGATTCTCCTATAAGCCTGTTGGTCAGTGTATGGCCTTGGATATCTGGTGAGAAAAATAGTATGGCACTTCAGGTGAAGCACTTTGAAAATTATACGTTGCACTTTTAAAAGCACGATGGTGGATTATTAGAAGACCCAAATTTTATTCTTATTTCTGTTATCACATTATAGACTGTGTATTATATCTGCAATCACTATGGCTATTTGATTTGGCACTTTTATTTTGTTGCGCCTTTTTCATTTTTATTCATTGCTTATTAGTATTACACATTTTTGGAGCTGCACTTAATAATAATATAGGATATTTTTTATTACGGTATACTCATTTTATTGGCGCCAGTTCCTATTTTTTACACCATTCACTAACCCATTTACAGACTCGCAAGCTAGACATGAGTCAGTGGTTTTTTTCGTACTCTCTAGTAGTACACACTACAGGAGGCTACACTAGTAAAATTACATAAACTGCATGGCAAGCACAGTGGCTTGGTGATTTGCCTGTCTTCTAGCATTGGGTCCTTGGTTCAAATCCAACCAGGACACTACTTGCATGGCGTTTTGCATGTTCTCCTTGTATTTCTGCGGGTTTTCCCCACACTCCAAAGACCTGCTGTTAGGATAATTGGCTGTTGCTACCCCCACAGTAGCCAATGGTAATTTAAGTATTCTGCTCTGGTCCAACCTAAGTTAGGCCTGCTTGCTCTTGGGTACAAGAAACAAAATGTCCATATGTGTTACTAATATTCCAAAGTGAATATGATGAGCCAAATCCAAAGAGTGAATGGTGAAATCAGGAGAAAAACCTCCACCAAGAAAGGTAAGAATGGCCTCTCACCTTATTGCCTAGACCAAAAAAGGTCAAACAGCATATGATAGCAAGGATCTCCCGAACGGTCTGATCAATTCAACAGAGGATCACTCATGCCGCATACACATATTGACATTTTGTTTCTGGCTCCTCATATTCACTTTGGATTATTAGTACACATATGGACATTTTGTTTGTTTTTTCTTATGTTTTTGAAAGTATTTATTAATTTGTTTTGCACTGCACTATTTTTTCATCATTTCTGTTGGGGTGTTTTATTTGAATTAACTTTCAGTGCTGGCTTGCATTAGTTTTCATTGTGTTTACCTTCTAGCGCTGAATAATTCATTTATTTGTGCTCTTAGGTACAGCAACATCCAGCGAATTCAGCGCAGGGCCTGCTTGCCCTGCATAGCACAGTACTCCTCCATTCCATCTACAGTTGGTGCGCTCCCCAACTGCCCTACTCTTGGGCTTTCCTTTTTTATGTGACACCCCCCCCCCCCCCCAGCTCTCAGGTGTACATGAATATTGTAGTTGCTTCACAGGGATGGGTGAAGCCTGGAACCTCCTCTAAACTACATCTCCCAGAATGCTCCTGTGTAAAGCCAGTCACTAGCTAAACAAGTTAAAGCTGACGTTGCCATCTTGTGGAAGAAAAGAGTTGTGCGACCAGTAACATTGCCCTGTGTTGCACAGGAAAAGTATCGTGTGTGTGTGTGTGTGTGTGTGTTTGTTTTTTTTGTGTACATCACAAGACTGATTAAACAAAACCAAATTTCTGGTAGGCAAATCGGTGTTCATATGTGTATTCAGTTGTCAGTTGTGTGTGTATATAGCTGCTTGCCTGGAGTTCTGGTCCAGTCGTAACCTTAATAAACCTTTTAATTAACAGATCAGAAATATCAATAGTGGTTTTTCCAAGTTGAAGACCATTGTGCCGCTCATCCCCAAAGATCGAAAACCAAGCAAAGTAGATACACTGAAAGCGGCAACAGAATACATAAGACTTCTTCATGATATCCTGGTTGAAACTGGAGGTTTTGAGGTAAGTTGTATTAATTATTATTTTTTTTTAAATTATTTTTTAATAATCTCTCAGCCATTTTCCCATTAAAAGTGCATATACTCATCCTTTTGTGGGTGGGGGAAAGAAAATGAATGTCCAGCTATGTCCTATGCTGTATGAATGTTTTTAAAACGGAAAATATAGCGTTTTGGCCAATAGATGTCACCAAGTATCCGAAAACTTTGATTTTTTTTTTTACCATTTGTGCCCCTTTTCACTTCCTGTCCCATAGCTAAACAGTGAGAGGAAATCCCTGCAAATTAAGCAAATTCCTTGGGGACCCCCAGGTCACTAGAACTGGTGCCCCCATTGGAAGATTGCCCCCCCCCCCCCCCATACTTTTTTTTTTTTTTTTATAATTTTAGTGCATAACTTGTCAAATTATGTCTACCATCGCCTGGCAGCTGGCTACAGGCTAGTAGTGGCGAAGAGTAAAAAAGGCAATCTGGCAGTTTCTTGTCAGAAGCTTGCCTAAAGATCTACCATGCCTAATTTGGGGCCCGGTTCTAGCTGTATCTTGCTGCTGCAAGGAGCAATACAGCTTTACATGCTGGTTTCTAATTTTACTTGATAGGTTTGTACAGACTCCTGTAAAAATGTTAATTGCTGGACTGGTGAAAAAATAAGTTTTATTGTTGGCTGTTTAACTTAATGTTTTGTTTTTCATTTTTAGAAAATAGAAGATGTTCCTGACCTAGAAACCCCTGAAAGATACATGGGCCCAATTCCTATGAGATGTGACTTTATGGGCCCTACCGGAATGCCATTTATGGTTAAAACTGAAGACCCAATGGGCTTGTGGAGGGCAGCGGGAATGTTTCCTGGATACCTGGGTTTCTTACAGATTAACAAGAGTGGCAGAGTGGTATGTATTAAATTAAGAGTAATGTTCCCTTTTTTATCTTTTTTCTTTTTTTCAATGCATTTCTTCTCTTGGGTGCAACAGCCAGGCATATTGTATATCTAATAGCACCAATATATTACATGGTGTTCTACAGAGTACATTGACCCGTTTTACTAATACTCTCTAGGGTCAGTTTGACCTTGACAGTTCTCTACCCTTATCTATATTCTTCAGCTACAAAATGGTCATTGCACAAACCTATAAAATGTAAGGGGGTTCAATAATGGGATTTGTAGCTGGCTGCCACAGTAGCTCCTTTATATGCAAATCTTACCCCGCCCTGTAAAAATTAGTGTGGGGGTAGGACCTTTTTAAAAAGGAAGCTGGGTCCTGATCTGGAGGAGGGGGCTGGTGAGAGGGATAAAGGTGAGTTGCTGTTTACTCACACTGTGCACCACACCATGCATCCACACTGTGTGGGTATGTTTTATGGAGGCTGGCGTAGGTGGTAGTCTGTAGTCCAACAGGCATATGTGACAAAGCTAGTGGTGTTGCCAGCCCAAACAAGAAGTTGGAATTTTTTAGCAAATCTTTATGAACCTTTTGTACTCCATTATTTCAATATGTCCTAGGGTGACACCGTACTTGGCAGCATTGGCACTACATAATACCCCCTCACTTATTCAGAACAGGAGGAGTTATTTTGCTTGGTCAGAGCTTGCACCTCTTTTCTAATTGTGCAAACTTGTCTACTATTTAAACCCACTTCTGCCAATTAAATCTGAGGGTTACTTTGCAAGCAAAAGCAGATGAGGATAAAGGAGACAATTGATGAAATTATGACCTTGGTGAACTGTAATAAATTAGGGAAAACTGAAATCCAGAGTTGCACTTTTTTTTTTTCTTTACTATTTTTGTAGCTCTTGTAGCCAGGCTCTAAGTATGACGATTGAGAGAAACACTGGCTGCAGCTTCTGCCCTGCAGTGTTAAACTGGTTAACAGCTGTATGAGCAAGAGGAAGGTGCTCCTAAGCAGGAAGAGTTCAAAAGGCTCTGGCTCTACTGTAATCAAGAGGTGTGGTGTGTTTTTTTGTTTTTTAACTGCATTTCCCAGAGAGATTGACAGGATGAGGGAAAAGAGCTGAAATTTCCCAGGCTGTACAGGACACGGACGGCTTCCTCTTGCCATGAGGGAGACCGGTGAGTACACATCGCTGTCCAGTGTGCACCCCCACTGCTGCATATCGGCAGCCTGAGTGGGATCTGAAGCTCTGAGTTTGGGGTGCAGATATCCAGAGTTTCATGGGTGCAGAGAGTGGACTAATCTATGACTGGCTGGTGAGCTGCAATATCACTGACTGGTGAGCTGCTGCTGTGGCATGGTTGCCAACATTCTGCCAACATTTATAGGGATGCTTTTTTTTGTCTGTAGGTGAAGTACTACTTTAATTAGGGAGCATGCTTTGGTAGGCATGCTTGCAGTAACTTTTAATATAACCAAGTGTGTCAGGGGGGCTGAGGGGGGGTTCTTGGAGTCGAGGCTCATAATTACAAAGTGGCTCTGGGGTAACACTGCACTGTTGCCACCAAACTTTTACAGCAAAGTCTGTCACTTTTTGATGTTTTATGTTCACAAATTATCAGTATGCAATGTAACCAATAATGCAGCCATTTAATGAAAAGTGTAACGGTTTTGTGTGTTTTTTATTTTTTTTCCACCCCCTTACCAGGCATTTCAGAGTGGTCATTAAAGCTACTGCTGGTAAGTAGTAACAAAAAAATCATATTTTTTTTCACAAATTCTCCATCTATGTCCCTGGTGATTGTTTCAGGGCTGTCCTTAATTGAAGCTGAGCAATCTCCTTTCACAGATGTGCTTGAACCAATATGCTATATAGGCCCCCTAACCTGGAGATGAGCATTCTAATCTCCTGTCAGTTAGGAGTAGGGATGAGCCGAACACCCCCGCGTTCGGTTCGCACCAGAACCGTCGAACAGACCGACCGCGCGAACATTTAGAACCCCATTGAAGTCTATGGGACTCGAACGTTCGAATTCAAAAACGATAATTTTTAAAACCAATATTCAATTTACTGTTGGAAAATGTCTTGAGAACCCGGGTTTTGCCCGACTGAACATGTATCAATGGAAAAAAGTTTAAAAAACGGTTGTTTTTTCAGGAGCAGGACTCAGAAGAAATTACAGTTTTTAAAACTTTTTTTTCCATTGATACATGTTCAGTCGGGCAAAACCCGGGTTCTCAAAGACGTTTTCACAGGCAAACTATAGACACACAGCAGGTACAATATTTAAAGTAGCAGTGTTTTTATTGATGCTTAAATAAAAAATAAAAAATTATTTTAAATATTGTACCTGCTGGGTGTCTATACCTGTGATCACGTCTTTAAATAGCACAATCACCTGCCTGCCAGTAAATTAGGAATAGCTGATATAGCTAAGCTATACAGTGTATAAATATATGTACAACTCCTAGGGATGTATATATATTCTCTACACACTGTAATTAAAGCTAAACTGACTAGCCTGCTCTATCTAGCTGACTAAAGACAATCTCTCTGTCTCTCTAACTGCTTTCATGAACAAGCCGGAACACACTACACGAGGCCGCCCAGCAGGCGGCCTTATATAGTGTGGGGCGTATGCTAAAGCCCTGAGCCATAATTGGCTAAAGCCACCCAGGATCTGGCCAATTATGGCTGTTCGTTTTTTGCGCGCTGTGATTAGCCAAGCATGCGGGACATACAGCATGCTTGGCCAATCATCAGCGCGCAATGCCGCAGTGAATTATGGGCCGTTTTGCGTCACTCAAATTTGGCGCGAACGACTGCTTTTGTTCGAACAGACAATGTTCGAGTCGAACATACGTTCGTATCGAACGCGAAGCTCCTCCCTAGTTAGGAGTAGCTACAAGGCAGGGCAATGTTATTGTGTTGATGAGCAACTTCAATTTCCTCAAATATTGACTGGAAAATGGAACTACTCGCTCATCTAAGGCTCGCCATTTCTTAAAGGGGAGTTCCACCCACAATTTCACTTTTTAAATATAAATACCCCTGTAGTACACAAGCTTAATGTATTCTAGTATCAGAGGAAATTGCTGCCCCTTATCTATGCAAATCTCTCCTCCCTCCAGGAACCAGTAAATATACTAAATCATTTGTTTATATGCAGATATATATATATATATATATATATATATATATATATATATACATGACAAGAATATATATCGTGGTGTGTGTGTGTGTGTGTATACATACTAATAATGGGCGCCGTCAATAAATTCATTTTTTTTCGTTTCGCATTAGCCGTTATTTCGTGCCTGAAACTCAATTTTCGTTCACTTTTCATAAAAAAATTACCAACATTCGTTATGATGAATTTAACCACTTCCATACCAGGCATTTACGCACCTTCCCGCCCAAGCCAATTTTCAGCTTTCAGCACTGTCGCACTTTGAATGACAATTGCGCGGTCATGCTGCACTGTACCCAAACAAAATTGGCGTCCTTTTTTCCCCACAAATAGAGCTTTCTTTTGGTGGTATTTGATAACCTCTGCGGTTTTTATTTTTTTGCGCAACAACTAATAAAAGACAAAAAAAAATAGAAAAAAAATACATTTTTTTTTTTTCTGTTAACTTTTTGTAAATAAGTACGTTTTCTCTTTCAATTGCCGGCACTGATGGGCACTCATAGGCGGCACTGATGGGCACTCATAGGCGGCACTGATGGGCACTCATAGGCGGCACTGATGGGCACTCATAGGCGGCACTGATGGGCACTCATAGGCGGCACTGATGGGCACTCATAGGCGGCACTGATGGGCACTCATGGGTACTTATGGGTGGCACAGATGGGTACTTATGGGTGGCACAGATGGGCACTGATAGGTGGGCACTGGGCATGGATTGGCACTGTGGGGTGGCACTGATGAATCTGTTTCCAGTCAGTGGCATGTTTTAAAAAAAAAAAAAATCCTTTTTTTTTTTTTTTTCCCCTTTTTCATTTATTTTTTTTATTTTACTTTAGCCCTTCCAGTGTGAGCACTCCCTGGTGGTCTAGTGTGGGCATCCGAGGGGGGGGGGCTGCGCTGATAAACAATCAGCGCAAACCCCTACTGTCAGGAGAGCCGCCGATCGGCTCTCCTGTACTCGTGTCTGTCAGACGCGAGTGAGGAAGAGCCGTCGACGGCTCTTCCTGTTTACATCGTGATCAGCTGTGATTGGACATGGCTGATCACGTGGTAGCGAGCCTCCACCGGAGACTCGTTACCGAGATCGGAGGTGCAGGGTGTCAGACTGACACCCCGCATCACCGCGCGCCCCCAGGAGCGCGCGCGGCATGAAATCGTGTAGGACGTTGGACAACGTCCAGTCACGATTTCATGACCACTTCCTGGCCGTCAATCTCCTATTGACCGGGCGGGAAGTGGTTAAAAAGCTGGACGCTTAAAAAGAACTAATAGTTTCTGCCGTGCTCATTATGAGGGGTTCCCACCATCCCTGTGCTGTGCTGAGTTCCCAGGTTTGTGCCCCTGCTATGCCCACCATCCCTGTGCTGTGCGGAGTTCCTGGGTTTGTACCCCTGCTGTGCTTATTATGAGGGGTTCCCACCATCCCTGTGCTGACTTCCTGGGTTTGTACCCCTGCTGTGCTCATTATCATGTCTGCTTCAGTGTCTCCAGGGAGGAGGGGGGCAGCAGGAGAGCTTACACCATGCCTGCAGTTCTGCTTCCTCCCACCTGATGCACTAACTCCTCCCATTGTCATCTCCTATCTTCAAAATAACGTGAGATTTTGGCAATAGGCTATTTGCAAGGACTACTGGGATACATGATGCCTATCCCAGAAACCCTTGCGAATAGCCTTGTGACTTAATAGCCTAGGCTAATAAGGAGGAGGAAGTAATGAAGGACTACAAAATAAAGGTATTTACAAGCAACAAAATTAAAAATTGTCCATTCTGAACACTATGGGCTCGATTCAGGATGGAGAGCCTATCTTTGTGCAGGCGTAGCGTATCCGATTTACGCTACGCCTCCGCAAATTTTACAGGCAAGTGCTGTATTCACAAAGCACTTGCACCGTAAGTTGCGGCGGCGTAGCGTAAATGGACCGGCGTATCCCTGTGTAATTCAAATAGGGCAGGTAGGGGGCGTGTTGTATGTAAACTAATCGTGACCCAACGTAAATGGCGCGCCGAACGAACTGCGCATGCGCCGTAACTTACGCCCAGTCCAATTCTAAATCGACTTACGCAAACGACGTAAACAACGTACAATATGATGCTGTCCCTTGTCCATACTTAACATTGGCTGTGCCTCACTATAGCAGGGGTAACTTTACACCGGGCAAAACTCTTAATGTAAACGACGCAAATGGATACACCGGCCGCAACTATGTTCGTGAATCGGCGTATCTAGCTCATTTGCATATTCGACCCGTAAATCGACGTAGTGGCCAGCGTAAATATGCAACTTAGATACGATGGCGTAAGTGACTTACGCCGGTCGGATCTAACACAAATCTATGCATAACTGATTCTAAGAATCGGCGCATAGATACGCCCCACTTACTCAGAGTTACGACGCCGTATCTGGAGATATGCCATCGTAACTCCTTGCTGAATCTAGCCCTATGAGATTAGGGCATGCAGCACAGACAAACCTAAAAAAAATGGGTGGAACTCCACTTTAACCACTTAAGGACCCCCGCACGCACATATACAGCCACAGAATGGCACGTACAGGCACAAGGGCGTAAATTTACGTCCCCGCCTGAGTGCGGTTCGGGGGTCCCATCGGGACCCCCTCCGCGGCGTGCGGCCCGCGGCGTGCGGGGGTCCCCCTACCTCTGGGAGCGATCCGGGATCTGCGGGCGGATGTCCGTGATATCCGCCCCCCCCCCGCGATCGCTCCCAGCCAATGGGAGCGCGCTCCCAGCCTGTCACTTCCTCCTCCTGTGTTTACACAGGAAGGAGGAAATGATGTATTCTCTCATCGCAGCGCTGTTTCCCAGCGCTGCTGATGAGAGAAGACATCACAAGTAAGTGTGCACCAACACAACACTGACACACACTCACATAGGCATATTAACCCCTTGTGATCGCCCCCCTACCCCCCTGTCACAGTGTCACTGAATGCAGTGATTTAATCACTGCATTTAGTGTCCGTGTGACAGGCAGTGTAAAAAACAGTTAGTGTTAGGTTCAGGATAGCCCCCCCACTCCCCTAATAAAGTTTTAACCCCCTGATCACCGCCCTAGTTAACCCTTTCACTCCCTATTGCCAGCGTCACTAAGCGATCATTTTTCTGATCGCTGTATTAGTGCCGCTGTTCCCGCTAGGTAGCTATTTTTTTTTTATTGCGATTTTTTTTTTTTTTTTACTAAAGACATGTGGCTAAATAAATTTTGGCCTAAATGTTTGACTAAAATTTAGTTTATTTGATTTTTTTTTTAACAAAAAGTAAAAAATAGTGTTTTTTTTTTCAAAAATGTCGCTCTATTTTTGTATATAGTGCAAAAAATAAAAATCGCAGAGGTGATCAAATACCACCAAAAGAAAGCTCTATTTGTGGGAAGAAAAGGACGCAAATTTTGTTTGGGAGCCACGTCGCACGACCGCGCAATTGTCTGTTAAAGCGACGCAGTGCCGAATCGCAAAAACACCTTGGGTCATTTACCAGCGTATTGGTCCGGGTCTTAAGTGGTTAAATGTCTTTCAGGACAACTCGATGTGTCAATTGGTGGATGCCCCAACTAGAAATGAAGCTTGGCTAGATGTGTGAATTGCAAACACGGATCTGATTGCAGATCTGGAAGTAAGGGATATCTTTGGGAATTGGCAATCGGAGTAATTGCACTAAGTAAGCATAAATCGTAGGAAAAGGTGGCAAGAGGGTAATGCAAGAACGCTTTTTTTAAAAAAAAAAGCCAACTTTTCTAAAATGTGTTCCATACTACAGGATATTAAAGATGATCCAATTTTAAAAACCTTGATACTGAGGAAAATTGGGATGGCTTTAAGAACATATTAAATTATGGCAATAGCCAGTGCATTTCAATGGGCAGCTAAAAGACCATGAGAGAAGCATAGCGGAGGAGAGCAAATAACCATCTCCCACCCGGCCTATTGTAATAACGCTGCCCGGCGGGGGCACTGCTATCCCGATGTCACCCCACTCATGCCATTTGGACATTGAGGCTCACATATTGTACTGGCCAGCTGAGCAGAGCCCTGGTACCATGTGATCGCTGTGACCAATCACAGTAATGGCATGTCCGTTGTAAAAAAAATGGCTTTTATTCATAGCCGTTGTGCGTTTTTTTTTTTTTTCTTTATTCTGTAATCGGTCAAAGTGATTACATGGTACAGGGCCAGTCATGACAGACCCTTACCATTGGATAGGTGTGGCCAATCACAGTTGTACACCATGGAACAATAATAGTGTAAAAACTATTGTTTATACATCAATCAATGTGGTGAGAGTGTTTCTCTTCCCGGAGCATGTGGCCTAAGGGTTAAGTAAGGTATGGGCTATTCTATGTGTACATACATACTGTAATATTGGGGGTGTTTAGCTCAAGTGGGATATGCGTTTTAAGCGATTCACGCCAGTCCAGAACTACGTTTAAGGGCTTGTTGGCCCACTTTTATTCAAAAGGAAAAAATAAACAAAAAAAATCCAAACATAGTATTCCCACACAGGGGTTCTTTCCTGTCCACGCAAAATGATCCGTTCAGCCTCCTGGCTTACCCGTGCAACAAAAATACCGAGCCACCTGGCTCTCCTCAGCAGTAGCCTGACTCCTGTCAGCCACCTCAGACTCTGGTCTATTACAGTGCAGCCTGCACTCCAGCTTGTTCAGTGCACACCTGCACTCTCCTTTGCATGCCTGGACTCCGCGGGTGGGTGGAGCCCTGAATGCTATTCAGGTCAGACTTAAAGCTGACCACACAGCTGTATAATTAAGGTGTTCGTCTCTCCAAAATATGGCGAAAACCCACCGTCATTCAGGAGAGACAGACCCATACATACATACATACATACATACATACTTATATAAAAATATATATATAAAACATTTTGTGTGTGTGCAAAAATCATGAATTTTATATATTTCCAAAATCAGTATTTATTCAGGTTGAAATCTGTTCTGTGAATCTGAGTACGGTACCATAATTCATTTTTGAGATGCCTTCTGTAGTCTGCATTATGCCTGCTGTAGTCAAATCCTCCACTAGATGGTGCTAGTGATATTTAAGTATTTTGCTGCAATTCGTTTTGTGCTCTTGCCTTTTTTAGGCTTCAAATATGATACAAGATAAATAACACATTGCAAAATGTTCAACAAGCCTTAACTAGTCCCTTATATGTGTTTTTAGCAGTGTGGTTGCCCTTTGATGTACAACACATGAAGGCCGCTTTGACATGGCTGCCCTCCGTTCTATCTCGGCAGGGGATCTAGACCAGTGGTCATCAACCTTGTCCTGCAGGTCCCACTAACAGGCCAGGTTTGCAAGATAACTGAAATACATCACAGGTGATATCATTTGCTGCTCAGTGATTGCAGTATTCTAGTCTGCATCTCCCCAAGGTAATACATAAAACCTGGCCTGTTAGTGGGCCCTGCAGGAATGGTTGATGACCACTGATCTAGACTGACCCCCCCCCCCCCCCCCCCCTCTCCTGAGTCAGGATCAGATCAGAACCAAAACAGATGTCACATATGTGACATTGGTGCCATTTTTATAACTAGGCTTTTTCTCATGAGCAAGCCTGATTAAGAATGAATCACCTGGGATGGCTAATAACCATTTTTTCCCCATGACGGGCTGGAATTAATGTTGGGGGCATTGCTAGGATTTTGAAGAACTCCCAGAGCACGTTGTGAAAAATTCTGCAGTCTGTTGCTGTGAACAGTATCAAGTCAGTGAGAGAGGCTTAAAGGGGGGATTGTGTAATGGAACCTGAGCTCACTCGCTGTCTACATTCTGTGTAACACATTTTCCAGCCCAAAATGCTTTTGTTGGGCAGGTGTGTGTTTTTTTTTTTTTTTTTGTAGCTCAAAATCTGCCATACAGTTGGGATCAAGTAATATTGTTACAAATTGATGGCTAAGTTACCTAATTTTAAGCACTTCAGAGCCCCTCAATGCTCAGGCCCAATCTGCAAGGGTTAATGGCTTGTTTTGTCTTAAGACAAACCCCCAGCTCCACTGTATACTGGAGCTGGATCCGGTATACAGTGGAACCTTGGGTTATGAGCATAATCTGTTCCAGGAGAATGCTTGTAATTCAAAGCACTTGCATATCAAAGTGAGTTTCCCCATAGAAGTCAATGGAAACTACGCTAATTTGTTCCACATTGACTTCTATGCCACGCAGTACTGTATGTGGCCAGAGGTGGGGGTGCACCAGAGAGATTCGGAAATATTCAGAGACCGTTCGGCTGTACTCTGACTTCGTAAAAGGCTCAGGAACAGAGCATACCCCTCCCTCCTTTTAGAAAATGTGGTGCTGTTCCTGCAGTGTCCCTTAAGGAGAGCTGGACCCAAGACCCTGTGCAAGGACTGTATAGCAGACCTAGTAAAGCCGATACAAAGCTCGATCTTTTGGTCTCCTTACAAAAGGAACTTGCGGATACTTTCCAATCGTTCTGCTTTTTTTTTGGACCAGCACTCAAACCAGACCATCCACTTCCAGGGAGGATAGTGACTCAGGAGGAAGCCGCAAGCAAAGCCAGTTCACTCATAGCAGCAGGGGATGAGGCTAAGGAGGTGTCAGACAGATGATCGTCTAAATATAAAGTTATCCTTGGACAAAGTGAGTTGATAAGACCATTCATACCACTCTTGGTGTTCAGGAAGATAAAGTTGATCTATCCCTACATGATATAATGTTTGAGGGCCTGGGACAAACGAACCAGTTTTTCCAGTGCACAAGGTCCTCTTGGAGGCTGTCAACTGAGAATGGAAGGAACAAGAAAGGGCTCAGTTTTTCTCAGAATTTTCTCAAGCGTATGTTCCCTTTTGAGGAAGACTAATCGCACGTATGGAACAAAGGCCGAAACTAAATGCAGCCTTTTCCCATGTTTCTCGCAATACTGACTTGACATTAAAGGACATGGGCATCTTGAAGGATGCCATGGATAAACGTGCAGATTCCCTTAGGGAAAAAAAGCATGGCAAATCTTAAACTGGCCATGGCTTCAACAGTGGTAGCCAGAAACTTGGAGCATTGGCTAGAGCAGTTGAGGCAGCACATCAAGGGAGGTACTTTCTGAGAGTAGGGATGAGCCGAACACCCCCGGGTTCGGTTCGCACCAGAACGTTCGAACAGACCGCGGGTTCGCACAAACTTTTCGAACCCCATTGAAATCTATGGGACCCGAACATTCGAATTCAAAAACGATCATTTTAAAGACCAAAATTCAATTTAATGTTGGAAAACGTCGTTCAGAACCCGGGTCTTGCCCCAGGGAACATGTATCGATGGAAAAAAAGATTTAAAAACGTCCGTTTTTTCCGGAGCAGCCATTTTAATGATGATTAAAGTGAAAAAATAACAATTTCTTTAAATATCACACCTGCTGGGTGTCTATAGTAGTGGCACGTGTTTAGAAATGTCCCTGCACAACATGAGGACTAAAAAAAAAAAAGGAAATACTGCTTGCGCACGTGCTGTGTGGCAACAATATGTCGAATATTTTAGCGGTGGTGGGGGGCCATTATTGTTTTGTGAAAGAAACATTTTAGAGAAAAGGACACTCCTAAAACATACTGTAATTGGAGCGCAACAAGGAGCCACGTGCAAAGTATTGCATCAAAAATTATTAGGTGCCCCTGTTCAACAGGAGCTGAAAAATTGTGCCTTGGGCACAACACTGCAACCCCTCCCAATAACTCCAATTGGAGCGCAACAAGGAGCCACGTGCAAATTATTGCATCAAAAATTATTAGGCGCCCCTGTTAAACGGGGGCAGAAAAATTGTGCCTTAGGCACTGGTGGCGGAGCCCAGAAACACAACATTTCTTACTAGCTATCAGCAAGAAAAGTGAGGAGGAGAAGGATATTCCATCAGCAGCATAAGAGGACAGTCACTCAGCATAAACATCGGCATACGCAGTCTAAAAGGGATCCGACATTTCAACAAAAACATTTTTTCTTTCGTTCATGGACGGACACAGCATTCTTTGACTTATAGGGGTATTATATCCTTCCTCCAGGAGAGTTGGGCAGAAAACAGCAGTTAAAGTGTTAACAAACACTCTGCACCATACAGCTCCTCCCAGGGGAGTATATATTCCCCAGCCTCAGTTTTTTTTTCTGCCTAATTCAGGAGAGCATGGCTGCTGGAGTCCATGTCTCTGGCTTTTTTTCTTCTGTTTTTTTTCTTGTTTTATTATTTTTATTTTTTTATTATTTTTGTTCCTGCTTTTTTGGATCCTGTGATCTACTAGCAACAGCCGACTGGGCGACAGGCTGGATCCTTGTAGTCTTCCCATGTCTGGCCATCGAGCGTGTCCGGCCTCAGCTTGGCTAGTGGTCGTCCACGACATGCCCCATCGCTCCAAGGGGTGGCCGGGGGACTTCGGTCCTAGGGCGCACATATGACCGGTCTCTACGGCCTGGTCACAGTGTGTCTGGCCGACTGCCATGCCGTTCGCGGATTTTGGTTCAGTCAGGAAGGTCGCCAGCCTGGTAATCGCAGGATGGGTAAGTAGTCACCTTGTCTGACAAGGTAGGTATGGCTGGTACTTTCCTGGGGAGGTCAACTGAGTGTTCGCCCTACTTTCCTCTCTTCCCTCCTCTACCTCCTTCCCTATGCTGGGCGGCTGCGAGGGGGGGGGGGGGGGGACACTCCTGGGGGCGCCATTTTCACTGGGCTGTGCCTGAGGGGACTGGTGTCTGGGGTTTCTGGTGCTGGCTGTGGTGCTGTGAGGTGTTTTACTGGCCCTGGCAGCATGCGCTGTGCAGGGCCTCACTGTGCTATGCGGCGGTGCGGGAGTTAATTCCGCTGTGCTGAGGTGTTTCTTTGTCACTTGGGCCTGGCAGTTTGTCTGTGCAGGGCCGCTGCGCTGAGGTGTTTTTTTTTTTTCATGTGTTGGGCCTGGCAATGCAGGCCTCAATGTGTATACGGCGGTGCAGGGGTTAACCCGTTTTCGCGCCGACATCGTATCTGCCACTCGGCGGCCATTTTCTTGTGGTCCGCGTGTGTTTGTTCTCAGTCACACGGCGGCCATTTTTGCTGCCTCCTTAGAGGCTATGACTGCGGTCCTTGTAGCCTTTCTCGCCCGAGTGGAAAAGGCAAGTGGTCAGAAGGGGGGTAAAAAAAAGCGCCCCCTCCCTGAGCCAAATTCTGGGGATGTCTCTGACGCTGGCTCGGACCTTACTGCAGCCTCTGCATCAGGCTCTGTCGTGTCAGCAGAGGGGGGTTTTACCCACGCAGACAGTGAGGATGACTCTGATACAGGGTCAGGGCATGATAAAGCATTTATTGGAGCTCTTATTTCTGCGGTGCGGGATACTCTGAAATTGGAGGATTCGGCGGAGGACTCAGATGTGCTGGTCCCTTTTTGTTTTCCGTAAGCCGCCCCGCACCGCAAAGGGTTTTTCCTTGTGTTCCATATTTGGACAAACTGTTATACAAGGAATGGGAGATACCGCAAAAGGTTTTTACTGTGCCTAGATGTTTTGCGGTCCGTTATCCTTTTCAGGAGGATTGTGTGAAAAAATGGGTTTCTCCCCCATCAGTGGACCCTTCGGTGTCCAGACTGAGCAAGGCCACCACGCTGCCAGTGGAAGGGGCCTCCGCATTTAAGGACCCGGTTGATAGAAAGGTGGAGGCTGTAGCCCGCTACCTGTTCACGGTCGTTGGTTCGGCTGTTAGACCGGCGCTGGCCGGGACACTGGTGTCAGACACTCACCGAACAGGCCAAGTGCCTGTACCAGGAACTGGAGGCTCAGGGTGCCTCCGAGACTTGTTTGGACCTCGCTGACCAGTTGGTGCAGGGCCTAAAGTTTGTGAGTCGGCCTTGGACACAATCCCCTTGCTTTCCAGGGCCTCCGCCTACGTGGTAGTGATTCGCTGCATGTTTTGGATCCAGTGTTGGACTGCGGACCAGGCCTCAAAAAAGCCTTGTTGCATCTACCCTTTAAGGGTGACTGGCTGTTTGGGGAGTCCTTGAACTAGATCATTAAAGCCGCCACAGGGGGTAGGAGTACTCTACTCCCGCAAGTTGTGAAGGAACCTCGCCGTAAGCCTGGTCCCTCCTTTACCACCCCTAAGTGCCTTTTTCGGGCGCCCGGGGGCCGCAGGTAGAGGTTTTCAGGGAACCAAGACGCCCGCTGGTGGGCAAGGCGTCCCTGGACCCGCAAGCCGGGCAAGCCTGCGGACTAGCCTGCCTCCGCATGAAGGGTTGCCCCCACCCGGGTCTCAGGTGGGGGGCCGTCTCCGCAAATTCGCGGCTCGGTGGGGGTCTCTCCTCTCCGATCGGTGGGTCTGCGAGGTAGTTTCCTCGTGGTACAAAATAGAATTTCTTTCTTGCCCACCACACAGATTCTTCCCTTCCAACCTTCAGCTCCCTCCGGAGCATCGGGAAGGCCTCTCGGACGCAGTTCAGGATCTGCTGTTCAGGGGTGTGGTAGTACTGGTTCCCCCAGGGGAACGATTTCAGGGGTTTATGCCAACCTGTTCATGGTACCCAAGAAGGTGGGGGTCCGGCCGATTCTGGACCTCAAGGCTCTCAATTGCCTTGTCAAGGTCCAACAATTCTGGATGGAGTCGATTCGCTCAGTAATCGCTGCACTCCGTCAGGAATTTTTTTTGGCGTCCCTGGACATCATGGACGCATACCTCCATGTCCCGATATGTTCAAGGCGTCCAGAAGTTTCTACGCTTCGCGATAGGGGAGGACCACTTTCAATTGTGGCCCTTCCGTTCGGCCCAGCTTCGGCACCTTGGGGTTTCACCAAGGTGCTCGCTCCAGTCCTGGCTCTGCTGAGACAGCGCGGAATCGCTATAGTGGGGTACCTGGACGATCTCCTTCTGGGAGCTTCCTCAAGCTAGGAGTTAGAGGAGGACGTGTCTATCACGTGTCGAAACCTCCGACAGTTCGGCTAGCTTCTGAATCTTCAGAAGTCAGTACTGGTTCCGTCTCAACGCCTGGAATACCTGGGGTTAATCCTGGATTCCGCGGAAACGGTTTTTTATCTCCCTTTGGAGACACTGCAGTCTGCGGTGCAGCTATTGTCGACGCGGAGGCGGTCTTCTCTTCGGTTCTGCATGAGGGTCCTGGGGTTGGTGGTGGCCCCCTTGAGGCCGTGACGTTTGCTCAAATTTCACACCCGGACGTTGCAGAAGGAGATCTGGTCTCGCTGGGACAAGCTCCCGTCATCTCTGGAGGTCCAGATTCAGCTGAGTCCTCTGACCAGGGCTGCCCTGGGGTGGTGGTTGACTTCTCCGGTGCTTCGGTCCGGAAAGTCCTTTCTTCCGTACCATTGGACAGTGATCACGAAGGACGCCAGCCTCTCCGCCTGGGGGGGTCAATCATCAGGGAGACACGCGGAGCTTGGCCGCAGCAACGGAGGTCGCTCGCATTCTTCGGTTGGCCGAAAGGACCGTTCCGGCTCTATCGGCCGTGCACATTCTGGGAGTGCTGAATTGGCAAGCCAACTACCTGAGTCGCCAAACGCTCGACCAGGGGGAGTGGTCGCTACACCCGGCGGTGTTTCAGAGCCTGTGCAACAGGTGGGGCACGCCGGATGTGGACCTACTGCCATCCCGTCTCAATCAAAAGGTACCACGATTTGTGGCCAGGTCAAGGGATCCGTAAGTTGACGCGTTAGTGGTCCCCCTGGATCAATATCGCCTAATCTACGCCTTTTCCTCTGCTCCAACTGCTTCCTCGTCTGCTACGCAGGCTGGAAGCCGAAGGGGTTTCCGACGATTCTGATCGCCCCGGATTGGCCGCGCCGGTCCTGGTACGTGGATCTGGTGCGTCTGGTGGCAGACGCCCCCTGGCGTCTGCCCCTGAGAGAAGATCTCTTGTCGCAGGGTACTGTCTTTCACCCTGCTTTATAGTCGCTGGCTTTGAAGGCGTGGCTGTTGAAACCCAGGTTCTGAAGGACCGGGGCCCGTCAGGCCTGGCGATTTCTACTACACTAAGTGCAAGAAAGGCTACCTCATGTAGGCCTTCCACGTACGATGGAAAATCTTACTTCTCTGTGTGAGGAGATGAGCTGGCACCCCCGGGCGTACGTGATGTCCCGGATTCTGCTGTTCCTACAGCAGGGGGTGGATCAGGCCCTCGCGCTAGGTACACTTAAGTGTCAGGTCTCGGCCTTGGCCGTTTTACTTTCAGCGACCTTAGCTGCGCACTCTTGGTGCGTACTTTTGGGCAGGGGGTCCGGCATGTGGCCCCTCCTGTGCGGCCTCCACTGCCACCGTGGGACTTAAATTTGGTCCTCTCGGTGCTTCAGGAGGCTCCCTTTGAGGACATCCGGAAGATACCTTATTGGCCTTGTCCCTGAAGGTGGTGGTTCTGGTTGCGATTACCTCAGTCAGACGGGTGTCCGTACTGGCGGCCTTGTCCTGCAAGGCTCCATACTTGGTCATCCACAAGGATAAGGTGGTGCTGCGTTCGCAGCCCTCCTTTCTCCCGAGGGTGGTTTCAGGTTTTCATATTAATGAGGACATTGTGTTGCCTTTATGTCCTCGGCCTGAGAACCAGAAGGAGGCCTCTCTACATTCACTGGATGTGGTGTGAGCCTTAAGGGTGTAGTTGTCTGCTACGGCTTCTTTTCGGAAGTCGGACTCGCTGTCGGTGGCCGGTCCTAAGAAGGGCCTGGCGGTCCCGGCGGCCACCATTTCTCGGTGGATCAGACAAGTTGTCATTCAGGCTTATGCTCTGAAGGGAAAGGCACCCCCCTTCCGGGTTACGGCGCATTCGACCAGGGTGCCTCTTTGGGCTTTCCGTCATCAAGCCTCTGTGTTACAGGTGTGCAAGACTTGGTCGTCGGTTCACACCTTTTCAAAATTCTACAAGGTGGATGTGAGTGCATCTTCGGATGCTTCCTTTGGCCGAAAGGTGTATCAGGCGGCAGTTTGAGGTTGGGGTTCCCCTGTGGGAATCTCTGGCCTCTTGTTGGGGTGAAGCTTGGTTTGCTGTGTTGTGTTCCCACCCCTCAAATCTTTTGACACTGCTTTGGGACGTCCCTATAAGTCTAAGAATGCTGTGTCCGTCCATGAACGAAAGAGAAAATGGGATTTTTGTACTTACCGTAAAATCCATTTCTCTGAGTTCATGGACGGACACAGCACCCACCCCTCCTTTGTTTGTACTGCTTGTTACGAACTGAGGCTGCTGAGGCAGAGTGGGGAATATATACCCGGGGGACCACGCCCCCTGGGAGGAGCTGTATGGTGCAGAATGTTTGTTAACACTTTAACTGCTGTTTTCTGCCTAACTCTCCTGGAGGAAGGATATAATACCCCTATAAGTCAAATAATACTGTGTCGGTAAGTACAAAAATCCTATTATTCCGTAACATCAGCATCAGGTGCTTGGTAGCTGGTGTTGATCCAAGCCTGATTCATTTTGATGAAGGTCAGTCGATCAACAGAGCCGGTGGAGAGGCGCACCCTGTGATCGGTAACAAAGCCTCCAGCAGCACTGAATGTGCATTCTGAAAGAACACTGGATGCAGGGCAAGCCAGTAGCTCAAATGCGTACTGTGCAAACTCTGGCCAGTGATCCATCAAGACCCAGTAAGCCAGAGGATTTTCGGTGGGGAAGGATTTCAAGTCGGATCTTGCCCCTAGGTATTCCCGGACCATGTAAACCAGACGCTGGCGATGGTTGCTGGAACCGGTCAGACCTTGGGGCTGCAGACTAAAAAACTGTCTGAAGGCATCGGTCAGACGGCCACCTTCTCCACCGCTCATTCTGTAACTCTCCGAAGCCTCAGCAAGACGTCGCCCAGAGCCAGGTTTTGGTAATCCCCCCCCCCCCTCCGGTTCTGGGAACGCATTGCACAGACCCTTCTGCAAGGCCTCCCGCAGAAGTTTCATTTTCTGCTCCCTCTACGATGGCAGCATAAGGTCCACAACCTTACTCTTGTAACGTGGATCAAGGAGAGTTGCCAGCCAGTAATCCGTCTCCTTGATAGCACGTACACAAGGATCCTTACGCAGGCTTTGCAGGATCAGGGAGGCCATGCAGCGTAGGTTTGCAGAGGCATTCGGGGCACAGTCCTCTGGGTCACTGAGGACGACAGGATCCACAGGCACCTCATCCCAGCCACGTAAAAGTCCACGTGTTCCTTGGGACTGTAAATGATCCCTTGAAGACTGCTGCTGCTGCTGATGCTGAGTGCTAGGCTCCACCTCCATGCTGCTGATACAATCATCCTCATCATCCTCCTCCTCCTCCTGTGTGCTAGGTGGGCAAGCAGGCCCACTGTCTGGGTAAAGGGGGCCTTGAGAGGTAAGGAAGTCCTCCTCTTCCTCCCTCTGTTCTGCCTCAAGGGCCCTGTCCATTATTCCACGTAGCGTGTGCTCTAACATGTGAATAAGAGGGACAGTCTCACTGATGCATGCACTGTCACTGCTCACCATCCTTGTGGCCTCCTCAAATGGTGACAGGACAGTGCATGCATCCCTGATCAAGGCCCACTGGCGTGGGGAAAAAACTAGCTGCCCTGACCCAGTTCTGCTGCCATATTGGCACAGGTACTCATTGATGGCCCGCTGCTGCGTGTGCAGCCGCTGCAGCATGGCCAATGTAGAGTTCCATCTGGTGGGCATGTCACAAATTAGGCGGTTCTTGGGCAGGTTGTATTCCCTTTGGATGTCAGTCAGCCGAGCAGTGGCATTATATGACCTCCGGAAATGCACACAGACTTTCCTGGCCTGCTTCAGGACATCCTGTAAGCCCGGGTACCTGCCCAAGAAGCTCTGCACCCCCAAATTCAGGACATGCGCAAAACAGGGCACGTGGGTGAGTTTTCCCTGTCGCAGGGCAGAGAGGAGGTTGGTGCCATTATCGCTGACCACCATTCCAGGCTTCAGCTGGCGTGGCGTCAACCACCTCTGAGCTTGCCCCTGCACAGCTGAAAGGACCTCTTCCCCAGTGTGGCTCCTATCTTCCAAGCACACCAGCTCTAGCACCGCATGGCATCTCTTGGCTTGCATTCCTGCGTAGCCTCTCGTACGCCTACGGAGCACGGCTGGTTCTGAGGAAAAATCAGCACAGGAAGAGGCCACAGAGGAAGACTGAGGAGGGGGTGGAGGAGAGAGGTGTGTCACAAGCAGTAGTAGTGCTTTGCAGGCGTGGTGGCGGAACAACCTCCAAAACTACTGTACCTTGCCCTGCGTCCTTCCCAGCTGCCAGCAGAGTCACCCAATGGGCCGTAAAAGACAGGCAACGTCCCTGTACATGCCTGCTGGACCATGAGTCGGCAGTAAGATGCACCTTACCACTGACCGCCCTGTCCAGCGAGGCATGGACATTGCCTTCCACATGCCGGTAGAGAGCCGGAATCGCCTTCCGAGAGAAAAAGTGGCGTTTTGGTACTTGCCACTGAGGTACTGCACATTCCACAAACTCATGGAAGGGGGCAGAATCCACCAAATGAAAAGGTAGCAGTTGAAGTGCTAGCAATTTCGCTAAGCTAGCATTCAACTGCTGGGCATTTGGATGGCTGGGATTGTACTTCTTTTGGCGCTGCAGCAGCTGGGGCAGGGAAATTTGCCTGGTACTATCAGTAGATTGCCCGCTACTACTAGCTTGTGACACACCTATTTCTACACCTTCACTGCAGGCTTCAGAGAGGACTGGGGGTCTAGTGGGGTTGGAGGTCCCAGAAGGGCAAGGGGTGGTACGCTTTTGTCTTTGGTGTGGGTTTTTCTGGTGTGCTTGCCAACGAGCTGCATGGCAAGTCGACATATGTCTGGACAAGCATGTGGTACCCAGGCGGTTGATGTTTTGGCCACGCGAGATACGCTTGCGACATATGTTGCAAATAGCAAAGGTACGATCTTGTGGACATGTTTCAAAAAAGGCCCACACCGGAGTGAGTTTTTCTCGCTAATCTTCATGTGCTGACCTGAAAGATGCTTTGAGAAAACCTTAGCTGGACTTACCGGTAATGGTATTTCTAGAGGTCTTTCAGCACAGCAGCCATTGCCCTCCCTAGTGATTTCCAAAATTACTAGCACTGTTATGTGTATGTTTTGTTATGTTTTTTTAAAAATGTCTTTCACCTTGGCTGAAAGTTTCTTGTTTACGACTGAGGCCATGGTGGAAGTGGGCTGCCTTTTTAAAGGGTGTTATTCAGTGTTTCCTGGGAAGTTGGGTGGAGCTACGCTCTCTCCAGGTGCTGTCCTGAAAGACTTCTAGAAATATCATTACCGGTAAGTCTAACTAAGGTGTGTGTTTGTTAAAAAAAAATGCATAGTGGGGCCTTCTCTGGCTGCAGAAAGTGAACATTTTAGGACCGCAGCTCTGGTACATGTCCCTTGTACAACCCACAATGACAGGACAACTCTGCTTGGAGCTACCAGCTGACTGCTGGTACTTTCAGGTATTGAGAGAGCAGGTGACTCACTCCTCTTCCATCATGTGACAGTGCTGGTGCTTTGTAACTAGCCAGGTACCAATGCTCGATCCTGTGTAAGTTCTAACTAGAATAGAACTATATATATATATATATATATATATATATATATATATATATATATATATATATATATATATATAATGTGCTTGCTTCCTGGGCTTCTTGTAACTTCCCACATCCTGCGGCTCCTCCTTCCCACTGGGGGGAGCTGGATGCTCAGCACATATATACCACAGCTGCTGCAGCATTCCCTTGCTTGGTCTTTGTCTTCTACCCTCCTGAGATCGTGCTACTGTTTTGGTCACCAACCCGGCTCTTACGGACGTTCCTTCTGGTTCCTGATCCCTGGCTTCGTCTCGCCACCCTTTGGCTACTGACTCCGGCTTGGCTGACTTCCTGGCTATCGACCCTGGCTCCGGCGGAGGACCCTTCTGGCTTTTGATCATCTGTTTGGACTTTTACCTTGCTGTTTGGTTTTTAATAAAGACCTCCTTCTTTCATTTTATATCTGTGTACGTCTGATTCATGCTTCCTGACATTAGGATCAAGCCATGAATTCTGACGGTACAGGGCCGCCTTCGATACTCATGCTGGTTGCCAGACTTGATCAGCAGGATCACCTGCTGGGTCAGTTCGCTCAGGCGTTGCAATCCCTGCTTGCACGCACGGCTCACCTCGCTCCTGTTGCCGATAGGTCGGTTGTCGCCCCTGGGCCCGCTCCTACTGCTGCTCCGGTTGATGCACCAGAGTCTACCCCGTCACCTGTTGTTGCGCCTACGGTGTCTTGGGTTATGATCGGCTCTGCTCCCCTCCCGCAGCGTTTCGGGGGAGAGCCAACTCAATGCCGAGGTTTCCTTAATCAAGTGGGCACTTATTTCGAGTTGCTGCCACATGCCTTTCCCACTGAGAGATCGAAGGTGGGCTTCCTGATCTCGCTGCTCTCGGACAAGGCCTTGGCCTGGGCAAGCCCCTTATGGGAGAACAACAAATCGGTAGTTGCCGAGTTTTCCGGTTTTGTTGCTTCTCTTCGGAAGGTTTTCGATGTCCTGGCTCGCTCTGCCTCTGCTGCGAAGCTCCTCATGTCCATCAAACAGGGTTCACGAATCGGTAGCCAAATACGCCATTGAGTTTCGTACCCTGGCAGCAGAGGTGGGCTGGAATAATGAGGCTCTGGTCGCTGCTTTCTCACATGGTCTCTCGGATGCCTTTAAAGGATGAGATTGCGGCTAAAGACCTACCTGTGGAGCTCGAGGCTCTCATTTCCTTCCTGATATTGATTGACACCAGACTCAAGGAGAGACCTTCCTTTAAGGCAGTGTTTCTCAATTCCAGTCCTCAGGCCCCCCCCAACAGGTCAGGTTTTCAGGATTTCCATTATTTTGCACAGGTGATTTGATCAGTTTCACTGCCTTAGTTATCACCACAGCCTTTTCATCTGAGGGAAATCCTGAAAACATGACCTGTTGGGGGGGCGTGAGGACTGAAATTGAGAAACACTGCTTTAAGGAGTGCCTGCGGAGGCCTCCTAACAGTTTGGCACCTATGTTTGCTGTGCCTCCCTCTCCTCCCACGCCTCCTGAGGCTGATCGGTCTGAGGGTGAGCCCATGCAACTGGGGGTTGCTCACCTGTCTGAGGGGGAGAGGGTATCTCGGAGACGCAAAGGTCGATGCATGTACTGTAGTCTCGGTGGGCATTTTCGGTTGGCATGTCCGAACCGTTCGGGAAACGCTCGCACCTAAGATCCTGTTGGGGGCAGATCTTGGATGGAGTCTCTTCGTCCCCGGTTTCCCGTTCTGATAAACCTCTGATCACTGTTGTCCTCTCCTGGGTCGGGGGCTCGGTGACGACCCAGGCATTGGTGAACTCTGGTGCCGGTGGGTTTTTCATTGACAGTGAATTTGCTGCCGCAAACTCCATTCTTCTGCAGGCTCGAGTTTCCCCGCTGGTTCTTGAGGCGATAGACGGCAGACCCCTCCAGCCGTCGCAGGTTACACATGAGACCCTTCCTGTGGAGATAGCCATTGGGGCCGTTCACAAGGAGTCGGCCTGTTTTCAAGTCATTTCGTCTCCGCACTATTGGTGGTCTTGGGGTACCACTGGCTCCAAAAGCATAATCCGATTTTTAATTGGAAATCGGCCGAGATCCTCTCGTGGTCCCCACAGTGTGGGGCTAGTTGCATCCATGGGCCTGTCAAGTTGTTGTGTGCCTCCTCATACTCTGGGTTGCCTCCTGTATACGAGGAGTACCTGGATGTATTCGATAAGGTTTGCGCTGTTGCCTTGCCTCCGCACCGCCCTTACGATTGTGCCATAGATCTACAACCTGGCGCCATTCCTCCCGTGGCAGGGTATATCCTTTGTCGGTTGCAGAAAATGAGGCCATGGAGGAGTACGTGAAGGAGGCGCTTTCCCGGGGGCACATTCGCAAATCCTCTTCCCCGGCAGGGGCTGGATTTTTCTTTGTAAAGAAAAAGGGCAGAGAATTGAGGCCTTGCATAGACTATAGGGGTCTAAATCGTATCACGATTAAGAATGCATACCCGGTTCCGTTGATTTCCGAGTTGTTAAACAGGTAGCACAATCTCAGGAGGGTATAAGACAAGGACCAAGCAAGGGAATGCTGCAGCAGCCGTGGTATATATGTGCTGAGCATCCAGCTCCTCCCAGTGGGAAGGAGGAGCCGCAGGATGTGGGAAGTTACAAGAAGCCCAGGAAGCAAGATGGCCGCCAGCACAAGTCAGTGATAAGAAGGCTGCAAAGGAGGTAAGACGATGACAAGGCGCTTTCATAGGATATTGACTAGCTGCAGGTAACTTAAGCGCAAAGAGTATAGGCTTTTTTTTTAAGAAACAAAAAATAATAATCAGGCTTCTGTTATATGAAGGGACTCCCACGCTGTTTCAAGCTAACTCTAGGGGGCGCTGCTGAGACACCTGTGAATCTAATTAAAAGAAATGTGTAAATAAGGATGTGGTGTCTGCGCTGTGAAGGGACAAAAGGAAATTGATGGCTGTCCTGCAGCCAATAAAAAGGTGATATAGAAGCGTGAAAATAAAATAAAAAGATCTACCGCAATAAAGCTGTGAAACAAATGCCAAAGTGCATATGTAATAAATCAGTGGGTCAGTACAAACACATGAGTGAAGCTATGACCAGTGCATGTGATACACAGTCCAAAAAAACAATAGCAATCCAAAACTTGCTGAGAAAAATGTCTGAGTTCTTGTATAATAGTGTCTCCCACCACCAGTAAATAAAGTGTTGTATACACACACTGCTTGTGAACTTCTTCGGTGATACACCTCTGTGTCTGCAAGCCGCTCACCTCACTGCTGTAAGGTACACAGCAAACGCAGATCACAGGGTGTAGACAAGGATGGTATAAATGACAAGATGTGGTAGTCTCCTTTCTGTTGCTGCAGTCCTCTCATGAGCAGGTGTACGTCATACATAGGGATGCAAACACAGGTAGAGCAATCATAGCTCACCTCGGTCACAGAACCAAAACGGAAGAGGTAAAAGTCCCACACAGTTGCACTCACTTGTATAAAATGAGCGTGGGCAATACTCCACGAACGCCGAGTTCGTAAGTCCTCAGTCAGTGTGTGGGTCTGATCCAGTCCCCCTCTACTTCCAGATCGTCACTTAGATAGGTACTCGGTGGATAGTGAAAATAGAATAAGCTTATGTAGCGTCACCCCCGAAAGGGCCGCTGGTTTGATGATGGGATCTACTCTTTCTTCTGATTGTACACGCCCCTATTAACTCGCTCGAACCCTCCCTTGACAGACCAGAAGTCTGAGGGATGTATTGTGACCCCTGCTGAGCGAAGGC
This sequence comes from Rana kukunoris, assembly GCA_029574335.1. NCBI lineage: Eukaryota > Metazoa > Chordata > Amphibia > Anura > Ranidae > Rana > Rana kukunoris. The sequence continues at coordinate 451,235,145 of CM056051.1, forward strand.
ACAATGACAGGCATACAATATTCAATGACAGTGTTGAGAATACTACCTGAGTAGTGGATGGGCCCTCAGACTTTAAGAATACACCTCACACAATGGTATATTTGATTCAAAAAGAGTTAACTCGATTAGTACTCAAAGAAACACACACAGTAATTCCCATTATCAAACAGGTGCTTTGCAATAACATGATGTGATTACACAAGGGCCCTTGTGGGAATCACAAAAATAGCATTTATAATTACTATAAAATCTATACTGAAGAATGGTACCATTCAGCTAACTGGTGGACAGTCTGTGCTCGCGAGCTTTCCCCTATAGGGTGATCCTGCAAACAGCGTCAGTCACGTTGCGGCCAGATGGTGCACATTAAAATTGTAATCCACAAACAAGGAAAAGTAAGGGGAAGTTATTCCATCAAAGTATGGTCAGCACCAATGGCGGTGAGCTGATCGCTAGCCAGCGTCAGTCACTTCTGGACGGCCTCTATAGGCCACTAAGAAAGGGGTACAAGTTCAGGGCGAAAACCAACAGGGCAACGGGAGGCCTGTGAGGTGGTACTAAAGTATCTTGTCTGAGGAGAGAATTGAAGGCTGAGCGTGTGCTCTCACCTGGGAGGCTGATCCGCCTGGTCACATCCCGGAAATCACGCTTCAAGTCACCGCTCTGCAGTACAAAGGTCCCGGACGGGGGTGCTCTACGATAGTTGTCAGCTAGGCTTCCTCTCCAACCTCTGGATGTACAGGCTGGGTGTCGGAGTTTCGCTTCTTTCTCTATGGCTGACCTCTAAGGATAATTTAGGCCCATGCTTCTCTGTCAGTCCCTCCACAGAGGAGAAGGGCTGGTCCCGAGAGACCGAAAAGCGCTCCTACCTCTTCTTAAATAACCTCCCCCACAAGTCTGTGCGGAGGTGTCGCATGCTCCAGCAGGGCAGGGTGTTGTGGGAAATGTAGTCTGCTTCTCATAAGAGTCAATGGAGTCCATATCTCCGGCTACTTTCTATCTCACAATGCATTAAAGTTTAATGTACATATTTACAGGTGTGGATATAGTCTCAGCGATGATGGCTTGTCATTAGACTTCTGAGAAGGGGACCCTGCTACACACTCCCCCCCCCCCCCCCCAAAGAGAATAAAAGTATGTATGGTGGTACATGCTTCACAGAATACATGCAGAGACGAAGGTTTGTTAGAAAATACATTTCTTAAGAGCCTTCAAAGTAGTGGGCAGAGGATACTCCCATCAATGTCTAGGGAAGGGCAGGTGACTCTGTCCACTGTTTACCAATACTGAGGTATTAGATTCAGGTGTGTCAGGGGGTGAGCAGGGGTTATCCTCCACTAAAGTGGCAGCCGGAGGATCACTGACAGCATTGGATCTTTTGGAAGTGGATAGCTTCTTCAGAGCATTCTCCCAACTGGCTATAGGTCAATCTCTTTTGGAGGCTGAATAGTTCTTCTTTCCTTTGGCTGCTCGGGTACTGAGGGTTCAGAGGGAATAAGGCCGGTATCATCACTCTGGGGAACAGCATCATCCTCTACTTTGGACACAACAGATTCCTCAGCCCCTGAGTCATCTGGGTTTCTATCTGGCGAGTTGGGGCCTTCCATAGGATCCTCAGCAGAGTATAGATTGACATCATCCCTCCTCAAGCACAGTCTGAGGTATAAATTCAGGGGCCCCTGGCTGAAGTGTCCCACTACTTGCCACTTCAGATGAGGGCAGGAACAAAGTTCTAGGCCCTGATTGTTGAGAGGACCATAACCACTCTGACCCTATCCATTCATCTGAGGACTCCTCATCGTCTGAATCTGGAGGTGTTGTCTGGGACCTAGTAACTGGCCCAGAGAGTCTGGATGTAGAGGGTAGAACCTTTTGAGTTTGAGACCAAAGGTATTCGAACAGCCTCAGTGAGAGGTAGTAAGTGATTCCGGTTCCAAGTCTTTAAGGGACCCACACTTCCTTCAGGTCTGATTTGATACACTGGAAGGTCAGGAAGTTTTCTACATATAATATATGGTTGTGACTTCCAGTGGTTGGCCAGCTTATGTTTTCCTGGAACACCTAAGTTCCGTAGTAAAACTTAGTCTCCTGGTTGCAAATCCTGAACCCGGACTCTCAAATCAAAGTTTTGTTTGTTTCTTTGCTCCCAATTTTCAGAGTTAGCCTGAGCCTGTTCATAAGTTGTCTTTAGGCTACTCCTCAGGCGATCCACGTAGCCTTTGTGGGAGGCCACAGAAGTGTGATCCAAGGATACTCCAAAGGCCAGGTCAACCGACAGTCGAGCCTCTCTCCCAAACATCAAGCGGTAAGGCGAGTATCCAGTTGAGTCGTTCACAGTACAATTATACGCATGCACAATGGCAGCCACATGCTTGCTCCAATGCTGCTTCTCAATACTCCATGTCCCCAACATATTAAGAGAGTCCTGTTAAATTGCTCAGGCTGAGCATCCCCTTGAGGGTGGTAAGGGGTGGTCCTGGTCTTGGTCTTATCTATATTCAGTAGACCCAACAACTTTTGTATTAATTTACTCTCAAAGTCTCTCCCTTGGTCGAGTGGATACGTTTTGGCAGTCCGTAGTGATCAAAAAACTTCTCCACTAAAACTTTGGCTACGGTTGATGCCTTCTGATCCTTAGATGGGTATGCTTGGGCATACCTAGTGAAGTGGTCGGTTACCACCAAGACATTCCCTATTCCAGCCAGGTCAGGTTCCATGCAGAGAAAGTCTATGCACCACTAGTTCCAATGGGCCCTGGCTTTAAAGGTGGCCCATTGGGGCAGCTTGGCGGGGCAGCGTCTTTCTTTGAATACACCGGATGCAGGAGTGACCATATCCCTCCACCTCAGCTCTCATGCTGGGCCAATAAAACCTGTCTATGACTTACTGGAAAGTCCTTTCGGGCCCAGGTGACCATGTTTGTCATGAAGCGCAGCCAATACAGTCTCTGTGTTTGCTGGGCAAAAACATTTGCCACTTCTCTTCTGGACCACCAGAGGGGCCCCTTCGGTAGACCACCCCTTGGTGGAGTTGCAGCCTGTCCCATTCTTTATGTACCAGTCAGGCTTTGTTTAAAGGACTTTGTAAGGAGTATCCCTGGGTCCCGACATTCCAAAGCTTCTAAGACTAAGTTACCCAACGGATCTCCTTCTTGATCTTGTCTTGGTTCTTTTCTGGTCAGCTGGGGTAGGTCACCATCCTTCATTTGAGTTGCATTACAATAAAGTCTAGGCACTCCTGCTGTCAGAATTCCCATTTCTTTGGCTCGAGATCCTCCTTTCATCTGTAGTTCGATTCCCTGACATAGTGCCCCGCACCCCTTCACAGGATATTCAAATCCACTCTGTCTCCGGGGGAGCAGATCCATGAGGCCTTCTGGAAAGGGCATCAGCATCCTTGTCCCCTGCTCCTGGGCGGTACTTCAAACCGAAATTGAAACCTGAGAGGGCTGCCAGCCAGCGGTGTCCAGTTGCATCCAGCTTGGCGGTGGTGAATAGGTAGGTGAGCGGATTGTTATCGGTTTTCACTTCAAATTCAGCCCCGTATAGGTAATCCTTCAATTTGTCGACGACAGCCCATTTCAGTATTAGGAATTCTAGTTTGTGAGTGGGCTAGTTTTTCCAGATGGGGTTAAGCTCCTACTCACATATGCCATTGGGCACAGACAGCCATCGTGTTCTTGGTACAAGACTCCTCCCAAACCTTCTCTACTGGCATCCACATGCAGCTCGTATGGTTTTGAGGTATCTGCGTAGGCCAACACAGGGGTGGTGGTCAAACTCTCTGAGCCGTATAAATGCCCCTTCACACTCAGGAGTCCATTGTTCACAAATGGATTCTTTGGGTTTTCTGGGGCCCATGTGAAACTTCACTGGTTTTTCAGATTCAGAAGCGCTATCTTCTTTTGTCTTTAACAGCTCGTTTAGAGGCTTGGCAATCTTAGCAAACCCATCTACAAATCTATAGTAAGAACAGAACCCCAGGAATGACCGCAACTCTGTCACATAGGTGGGCCTAGGCCAAGAGGTAACTGCCTCCAGTTTCTCCGGATGGGTGGATATTCCTTCTGCGGAGACTATGTGTCCCAAGTAGTGAACAGATGATTGGTAGAATTGACACTTCTCACTCGACAGTTTCAGACCTTCTTTGTGCAGGCGTCTCAATACCTTTTCTAACCTCTGTTCGTGTTCCTCCAGAGTCTTCCCAAACACAATAACATCATCAAGGTATACCAGCACCTCAATCGGATTCATGTCGCCTACAGTCTTCTCCATCAATCTCTGGAAAGTGGCTGGGGCACCTGATAGCCCCTGGGGCATGCGATTAAATTCGAAGAAACCTACTGGAGTGATGAAGGCCGTCTTTTCCCTGTCATCCGGGTGCATGGGGATCTGATAATAACCACTCTTCAGGTCCATCACGCTAAACTACTTCCCTCCTGTCGGGCTCTGTAGTGCATCCTCAATCCGAGGGGTTGTGTACCGGTCGGGGATAGTCAGTTTATTCAAAGTCCAATAGTCTATGCACAGTCTCAGTCTCAGAAGGAATGGTTCTCTTCCTCACCACTACTATGGGAGAAGTATAAGGACTTCTGGATTCTCGGATAGTTCCTGTCCTTTTCAGTTCTGCAAGCTGTTCCCGGAGGTCCTCCATATCTGTCAAGGGAACTCTTCAGACTCGCTCTCTGAATGGTTTGTCTTCCTTCAGTCGGATCCGATGGGTGGCACTTTTTGCACACCCAACATCAAATTCAGTCTTCGAGAATATCTTCTGCCACCTGCTAAGTTGAGCTTCCATCCTTTTGTTTCCATTCTGGCGAGAGTTCTGCGCCATCAGACGGGGAATTCTTTTCTGTCTCCTGTCTTTTTGTCCTCCCCCAGGTGAGAAGGGCTAACAGGAGTAACTTGATGTACACGACCCAGTAACGCTCTGGCTGGCAATTTCACAGGGTTCGCAGTGGGATTCCAGATGTTAATGGATACCCATCCACGTTTTTTCTCCAATGGGATCACTGCAGGTATCACTTCCAATCCCTCTGGGGTCTCATCCGGATGAGGCTCAAAGACAAGGTAGGGGCCTGGCTGAGACCAGGTGAGTTTGGCAGAGGCCCGGAGGCAGGTCACTTCTCCAGGTTGCAGGACTCATGTTTTTTCCCAACCGCCAGATCCTTCCTACTCCTTCGGGGGTCTTCCCCTCCACCACCAGCTGGTGGTATATCCTCCTTAACTTTGGGTGGACCCTTTGAGTTGAGACTCCCGTTGTTTCGGTTAAGGGGGCCAGAAGCCTTCGAACCAAAGCTGTGTTTGTCCCTATGATTAGGGAACTCTTGTGGGCCCCTTGAGGCCGGGGACAGACTATTGCCAAGGCGTCCAAGATTCCTGCTATTCCGCCTACCGAGGGTGCAAAGGTTAGGCGTACTGATAGGTATCTATCATAAGGAAAACTTTGAGTCCCGATGCCCCATATTTCTAAGTCTTCTAGCTTTTGCAAGGGCAAGTGAGAGAGGTACTTATCGTAAAAGTCTCGGTATAAGAGGGTCATCTGTGCTCCGGTATCCAGAAGAGCTTTGGTATAAATTCCTTCCACTCGAATGGGCACCAACATGGAAGGGCCCCACCAGGTCTTCAGGGAGCTTCTGAGGTGTAACTTTCCCATTCTCCCTTGTAACCCGTACTTTCACTCTTCTTCTCCTGAGCCCTCTCTTGGCCCCTATCCAGTCACGGGTGCGAGGGCTTGTAGGTGGCTTGGAAGGGGGCTCCCCCATCTGTCTCTTTTACCCTGTTTCTTTCTTTGTGTTGGAGTTGTCTTTAATGAGCGGGCGCCCAGTTGACTCCCTCACCGGGGCCCTCTGAAGTTTTCAGCCGGCTTGTATGTTGACTGATAAACATGCCTGGTGTGTCCTACCCCTCCACAGTTGAAGCAGGAGGTAAACCTTCTTGGTTTATCTTGTTGGTTGTAGGGCCCATGGACAGGTTTCTCAGGCTTATCTCTTCAGGGTTGATAGGAGGAAAACCCTGCTTGGTTAGACAGAGCAGCTACCAACTCTGTTAACTGAGACACCTGTGTCCTCAGAAGCTCAACTTGAGGGTCACAGTCCTCCGTGGCCACCACTCAGACTCGAACTGAGGGCTCTGAAGCTTGCCATGTGTTCTTTTGTTCCAATAGAACCTCTTCCTGCCGAATGATACGTGTCAGGGTATCTCAACACTCCAGCCCCCTGTTGGCTCTGTATCTGAAAAGCAATGGGGTCCATGGGTTGGGCTCCTCATGACCTGCTGAACCCTTCCTTAATCCACTGCTCTGGGGTCTATTCCTTTCTTCAAGAGAATCTGGTGTAGAATCTTATCTAAGCATCCAACAAACTCAGACAGTTTTTCTCCTTTCTTCTGGAAGCAATGTTCCAATTGGTAGTGAAGTTCACTAACATTTTCAGTCCGCCCATACACACTCTGTAGAATGTCCAGATAGTCCTGTGCAGTGCAATCAGTCTTGCTGAGCTTCAGGTTGTGTATGGCCTCCAACGCGGGCCCTCTCAGACTCTCCATGATTCTTTGCTTTTTGTATTGTTCAGGAATCTTCCACTCCCCTAAAGCCTGGACAGCTTGGTCCATCCATTCTTTAAACCCGTCTTCCGAGGATGGCACAGGGCTCTTCCCTGAAAAGATCCTAAGCTTCTGGTATCCGGTCATCGGGTAATCCGGGAGCTCTTTCTTACATTGAGTCACAATCTCTGTCAGGACAGCACACAGCTCTGGGTTATTGTCCTTCAAGGGGTTTGACTTGGATCCCGCCACCTTCTGATCTTTTGTGGTACTGGAGTACCTGAAGGATTAAGGGCATCCTGCTCTACTAAAGGATGTATCAAAGCAATTTCTACACTATCCGAGGTGTACACACTATCCCCTCTGAAGTTATCTGGGATCTCTTCGCTCTACTCACATAGGGCATAGGTGTGGAGCCCTGTTGGGTCTGTCTCAATGTCCATTATCCATAGTATATTGCCTTTCGATAATGACTTCAGAGTGGGGAGTAATTGTTCTGCTGTCCAGACAAATCCCTTGACTTCGACCACTAGGCCCTTTTTGTCAGGTCGACCTTTTCGAGTTTACACCACCTAGTGGCGGCGACGGCATTCATGACTGCTCTAGGCAAGGGTGGAGCTTGATGCAGGGGGAAATTTTGACTTTCTGAGAATTCGAATCCCCGGACGAGCCCCCACGTGTAGCGTCGCCCCCGAAAGGGCCGCTGGTTTGATGATGGGATCTACTCTTTCTTCTGATTGAACACACCTCTATTAACTCGCTCGAACCCTCCCTTGACACACCAGGAGTCTGAGGGATGTATTGTGACCCCTGCTGAGCGAAGGCACAATGACGGGCATACAATATTTAATGACAGTGTTGAGAATATCACCTGAGTAGTGGATGGGCCCTCATACCATAGTGTGAGGTGTATTCTTAAAGTCTATTTGAATCAAAAAGAGTGAGTTTACTCGATTAGTACTCAAAGAAACACACAGTAATTCACATCATCAAACAGGTGCTATGCAATAACACGGTGTGATTACACAAGGGCCCTTGTGGGAATCACAAAAATAGCATTTATAATTACTATAAAATCTTTACTGAAGAATGGTACCATTCAGCTAACTGGTGGACAGTCTGTGCTTGCGAGCTTTTCCCCTATAGGGTGATCCTGCAAACAGCGTCAGTCATGTTGCGGCCGTATGGTGCACGTTTAAAATTGTAATCCACAAACAAGGAAAAGTAGGGGGAAGTTAATCCATCAAAGTATGGTCAGCACCAATGGTGGTCAGCACCAATGCTAGCCAGCGTCGGTCACTTCTGGAGGGCCTCTATAGGCAACTAAGAAAGGGGTATAAGTTCAGGGCGAAAACCAACAGGGCAACGGGAGGCCTGTGAGGTGGCACTAAAGTATCTTGTCTGAAGAGAGAATTGAAGGCTGAGCGTGTGCTCTCTCACCCGGCAGGCCGATCCGCCTGGTCACATCCCGGAAAGCGCGTTGAAAAGTCACCACTCTTCAGCACAAAGGTCCCGGACGAGGGTGCTCTACGATACAGTTGTCAGCTAGGCTTCCTCTCCGACCTCTGGATGTACAGACTGGGTGTCGGAGTCTCACTTCTTTCTCTATGGCCGACCTCTAAGGATAATTTAGGCCCAGGCTTCTCTGTCAGCAGCTCCACAGAGGAGAAGGGCTGGTCCCGAGAGACCGAAAAACGCTCCTCCCTCTTCTTAAATAACCTCCCCCACAAGTCTGTGCAGAGGTGTCGAATGCTCCAGCAGGGCAGGGTGTTGTGGGAAATGTAGTCTGCTTCTCATAAGAGTCAATGAAGTCCATATCTCCGGCTACTTTCTATCTCACAACGCATAGCTCCTTAAAGGGTAATGTACATATTTACAGGTGTGGATATAATCTCAGCGAGGATGGCTTGTCATTAGACTTCTGACAAGGGGACCCCGCTACACTTACATAGCGTAATCCCATTGGGCAAACATTTATTATAAAACATTTTAAAAGCTCACATTTAGTACATAAAGTTGCAAAGTGTCCAGCGCTGTGCTCATCTACTGTCAGGGAGTGATGTACCCAATGCTCCAATCCGACGCGTATCGTCCCATCACGTGACGTCATCAGGGATTGCTAGTAGGTAAGGTACATTGGTTTAAATATTCTGCGTTGATGGACTTGCGTCGACCATTTTGTTGAAGGCCATATAGACATGCATTGTCCTCCATTTTGCCTAGGTCACACAACCAAACGCATTGTCCCAATATGCAAACAGTATCGGCAGATGTGAGCAACTTGTAAAGTATGACATTTTGAAAAAAAAAAATGGATATATTAATTTAAGACATAAAGCAGCCATCACATTGAAGTCCATACATATTATGGACTATCTGCCATTTTGTCTGCGATTCCATACTGTATACCACAGTATCTGTGAAATACAGAGCGGTGGTAGCTAGCTCCCTCCCATAGGGGCTGAAACCAACATGCAAATGGAGTGATAAAAACGGTGGACTAAGTGACAAAACTGTAGCATATGATGTGCTATGGCGGCCATTACATTGAAGCCTGTCATAGTGCCGACAGTACACCACATTGCCTGTGTCACAGACTGATGTGTGTGTATATATAACATGTTAGAGGGCATGGTATACTATCATAAGCAGCGCGGGCAAAATGGACAAAGCTGGAGAACTGTAATGGTACACAGAACTCGCAGTCAAGGTGTAATGAGATATGTTAAAGGCCCAGGGCTAGGCTCTCAAAGATCCATCCACTTGTCAGCACATAGCAATTACTAATCTCTTATTTGTTAATGTCTCTTTACTTGTAGCTTCTCCAGACACTATCTTCTGCAATTTTTGGATCTGAGTTTTGACACCTTGGATGTTTCAAGCCTTCTCATACACGGCAAGCTACATTTCTGGACCAGAATTCAAGAACTACTGTACTTGCGTTTGGCGTGTCTTCAGCATTGTTATAATTTCAGTTATGGCTGAATCTACCCTGTGTTTTTGTGTTTGTTTTTGTGACTCACTTTTGCTCTTTCACATATTATTGACTCCACTAGAGGGAGCTAATGCATTTTTTTTTTTTTTTTTTGCAAACCTTCAGCTTTAAAGAGAACAAATGGGCTGCATGGTGAGTGCTGTCTGTGTTCTATGGCCTGACCAACTTTGTAAAACGCAATAAAGCACAACTATTATGTAACAAAACAGGAAGCTGAGTCTGCATATGAAATGAGAAGGAATGGTTGCCCTCATGTTTATATACAAATTATATGTTGGGGGACACGCATCTTATCTTCCAGTCCATTCAAAATTGCATTTATTTTTCGGATAATATTCTAAAATATTAATATTTTTGTTGTAAGCAATGTATTTGTTAATGTAAGTTAAAATAAATGTGGTGTTTTTTCTGGCAAGCTACTTTCTTGTGCAATGTGTGTTTTTTATTTATTTTTTATTTTTTTTCCAATGCTAAGGTAGTCTTCCTGTGCAGATAGCAGTTTGATGTTGGGAACTTTATTTTAAAATGTGGTTTGGTAATTGTTACCGTAGTCCATAAAAGTTAATGTGGGCCAGTGGCGTACCCAGAACCTTCAGATCCCCAGAGCAAAAAAACTTGAGGGTGGCCTTCCCTCCTGAGCCTAGTGGTGGAACAGTTTCATAACCACGGTAGTTCTGTCGCTGGTGTCAGTAGTCCTTTCTTTAAGTGCCCCGTTTGGGGGGGCTTTGGTGCAATATCTGTCTAAACAGACCTGATGTTTCACCTTTTGACACCGAGAAAGGAGATTCAGGACACGGCCCTCAATCACCTTCTCTGCAGCCTCAGCTGAACAGAATTGATGGACCGGAATAGCTCTGTACAGAGCTTCCCGTTTATTTACAAACTGAAGTATAGTGAACGAGTTTACCATGTTTCAGTTATGAATGGACAGAGTCAGTGATTGGTACGGATCACTGACTCTTTGTTTTAGAAAAGGATGGGGCCAGTAAATTACACAATTACCGGCCCCTTACCTGCTCTTCGTCCTGACAGGTCCCCCGGCGGGAGAGGAGAGGAGAGGGGGGGGAGCCAGCAGAGCTGTGGGGGATGAGGGGGGAGGGGAGTGGAGAGCACACGGGGGGGGGGGGCAGCAGAAAGAAGCTGGATAGGAGTGTTTTTTTCTCCTCTCCCTGAGGAAGGCATTTAACAGCTGCAGCAGGAAAATGTAGAGATCGGTTACTCTTATCCAGGCGTGCGGGGGGCTCTATGTAGCTAGCCCACAAAGGACAAAGATGACGCTGCCTATTGGGTTTCTAACTGATTTCCAAATAGAAAGTGCTGTCAAGATCAGGTCTGCAAGGTAAATTTTTAGATAACCTGGTGTTCAGCCAAATATTGGGATTATCGGCATTTACTGTATTTATTGGCATATAACACTCACTTTTTTACCTTTAAAAATAGAGGGTAAACTGTGCCTGCGTGTTATACGCAGGAGGCGGTGGAAAGTTATTTTCCTGAAACTTCCCTTTTAAAGTTGGGGTGCATTTTATACGCCTGTGCGTGTTATACGCCAATAAATACGGTAATATGTTTAAAGCTGAACAGGGGAAAGTTGGGGGGGGGGGGGGGGGACCAAATCTCTGGACCTTGTTGGTACCCAGTGGTCAAGGTTGTTTTTTTTTTTTTTTTTTTTCTACCAACAGTACATTTTTATTTTTTTTCTACCAACAGTACATTTTTATTTTTTTTCTACCAACAGTACATTTTTATTTTTTTTCTACCAACAGTACATTTTTATTACTCCATATTTAAAAATGCATGAAGGAGAGAAAAAAATTCTTCTTTTTCAGTTCACACCTATTAAACCACATTTCTTTCCCAGATGTCTACTGTCCCACCAATGAAAATGGCTCCCACCCCGCGGGACGATCTGGTGCCAGTGTCATCAGTACAGTGACATATATATATATATATATATATATATATATATATATATATATATATATATATATATATATATATATATATATATATATATTATTTTTTTTTTTTATAGAATTTAAAAAAAAAAACGTAGTGCTCAGATACCACCAAAAGAAAGCTCTATTTGTGTAAAAAATATTTCATTTTCGTACAGCGCTGCGTGAATGCATAATTGTCAGTTAAAGTAGCACAGCGCCGAATAGCAAAAATGGCCTCCTGGTCATGATTGGGGGTAAAAACTTCCAGAGATTAAGTGGTTAATTCTTAATGGCACCCCCATGCACTGAAAATCGCAACACGTTTTTACAGTGCTGAGAACAGCATAGCACTGTGCACTTTCCCTGCAGCTGCGATTTTGGAAAAGGTGAAGTGCCCTTTCCTTTGTGTCTTGCCTTGGTGCAGCAGCCCTTTCAAATGAATGGGCTGCTGTGCCAGGCGCAGCCGTAGGTAAACCAACACGGCGTGAACCTAGTCTAATGTGAAGTATTCTCTGCCTCCTTACTCTGCAGATTCTGCTGTGGAGTCATACATTGATATATGGGCTCATGCGTTAACAAGCCTATTTTTGCTGTCCTTAGGCATGAATGGTTGCAGGTGGCATAGATATGCGTCGCTACTTGCGTGAAGCAGTGCATGCACACAGAGCCAGAACAAGGTCACTTAGAGCCCCGGGGCGATCGGGCTAAACTGCACCATCCCCACCAAGATATATGAGCATTATGTGTCGGCAAAAATACCCCCCCCCCCCCCCAAAAAAAATCAGGCACTAGTTTGATTATTTACCCTTTAAGCATAAATTCCGCCTCTTCCCAATACAAATCCACCCCTGCTGAAATTCTCCCTCCCAGCAAAAAATCTTTTCTGCCTTCCATGTCCCAAATCGCAAATGCCCGCTCCCGAAAAGAGTCACTCCTGCTGGCATAAATCCTTCACCCCTCAAATTTCTCTCCCCCTCTTGGCACAAGCACCCCCTAATCACCACCACTAGCACCCCCCCCCCCCTCAAAAAAAGTTAAATTAATTATTCTTCTTAAAACAATATCCTCTTCCTCCCTCTACCATATCCCCTCTCCTAGCATAACTCCCCCCCCATCATCCTTACTAGCACAAATCTCCCCCCCAAAAAAAATCTAACACAAATCCCCCTTCCCTCTACCATAAACCCCCAAATCCCCCTCTAGCACAAATACTCTTCTCCCATCTCCGCCCCCCCCATCCCCCAAATTGCCACTCTTGGCACACAGCTCCTGATTTCCCCTCCTAGAGCAATCCTTGCCCCCTGCTGCCCCCCAAATTCCTCCTCCTGACACAAATACTCTCTCCCTCAATCTCCTTGAAACCCTCCTGCCCACCCCTTGTCCTAGCCCTCAACACAGATGTAAGATTCTGAAAGCGGCTATCCTGGGATCAGGGATTTACGTCTGTGAGCATGCGCCGCTTTACGCCTACCATTTATGTGTATGGGCGGCTGGACGCAGCACAAAAATATGCTTGTTTTGTTTACTGAAGAATAAACCCTAAAAGGAGCAAAACTGTAATCTGATTAGTTTGCCATTCCAGCATGGATTAGTAGGAAATGAAAAAAAAAATAAAGTCTACATTGTTTCAAGCTTCTACTGTACTCCTTATGTAACAGATCTCCTGTAATAAGACTAATGCTACCATTTGCTTCTGGCTGTCAGACACATGTAGAGGGGAGAGGGGTGAGCTGATTTGAGGGGGGTCCAGTGATCAGAGCTGTGTTGATGTATCATTTATTATTATTGTATATGAGGAAGGAGCCTGTGCATCCAGGGAAATCACAATGATTGCACAGGCAGGTATAACCTGCTTTCCTCTGCCTGGGTTATGCTTCCGAAGGACATTTTCCATCTGATTTGCTTTCCATCAGCTCTGATGTGACCATGCAGTTGTGGGTTAGTGATGGTTTAACCCTGCAGATGCTGCTCCTATCAGCTGTCAGGGATATTCCCAGGTCTCTTATGGTGAGGCTGCACAGAGCATCCTAAGAGATGCTGTAGGGTGGGTGTGGTGGGGGAGGGGCCACCCAGATCGCTGTCACTGCCTTTTGTTTGCCTGCTGTATCCAGAAAGGGGTTGGGCTTCTGTTCTATCACCATCCACCAGGAGATAACATGGGCTCCCCAACCTGCAGCAGATAACATTGCCATCGCACAGATTCAAGGTAGGTGTGCACCACCCCCTCTCACCTACACATAGATCTATACAGAAATGGCAAATGATCATTAAAGCCAGCCTGATGCAATGATTGAAAATGAGCAGCAATCTTGGGAAGGCTTTATTTATAGATGGCAGCAATGTGTAAATAAATCCAATGATGCATGGTCATTTTAGGGATGAGGGTTGTTATAGATGCATGTGAAGGGATGGAAATCGGCAGTGATCACACAGGTCATTCTTTTTATTTTGCCATTATAGTGCCCTGGTAGGTGGGTGTATGTATTTTCCTGCCGTGTCCATTTCACTGTGAACATAATGGATGTAATAGAGCAGAGATAGGAAGCACCCTGCTGAGATTATTTGCTTTGATGTAGTACCGCCGGCAGCCAGGAGGGGGCGACCTGTGGAAGGGAATTTTCTATAATGAATAAAATGTATTTTAATTTATATAAGATCTATATGGTGCAGTGATATGGGGTGAGTTGGTTCATTTTAAGGTGTCCTTTGATTTATCTGAGGGTGTGGAGGGTGGCAATGCAGATGCAGTTATTAATGCATTTAGTGTGTGTGTGTGTGGGTGGACAGGAGATCCATTGGTGTGCAAGGAGAGCCCATCCATATGTGTCATACAAGCTATAGACACCTAGTTGTATTAGCAGTGCTCTCAGATTGTAGTCTGTGCCTGGAAAATCCCTGCACTAACCATCCATGTCATACTCCCTGCCTTGTGTCCACAATGTATTTATTTTTAAAATACATTATAGAAGACAAAAGACATGTTGCAAATATCACAACCCAAACAAAAAAGAGGAAACATTTTACTTTTTTAATGTTTAATGTCTTTAGAAATGTTTACCAACAAGGGTTGTGCTCTTATCATTCGCTTTGCATGGAAAACTAGTTGATCTCAATAAACTTGGACTTGTGGCTTTTCCCATCTAGTTGATGTTTCTTTAATATTGTAATGTCGGTCTGCGGCTGTCCTGCAAACTACAAATCCCAGTATGCCTAGGCTGAAACTGCAGGTATCTGAAATGTAAAGTAAAAAAGTAAGAGATGTGTGTTATTCTGTACAGAATGTAAGGCAAGCAAATTGCTTGTGAATAAGGGAGGGGCAGTTCTGCTTGGGCCATCTGACTTCATGGGCCCATGTTTCACCCTATGCTGCCTATAATCTCGTCACATATTGATACATTTTATGGAAATTGTTTAATCAAAATCTTAGGGGCATATTTACAAAGTAGGGAATGTGACGTTCACTAAACATTCACTGATGACGAATCAATCCCTGTCTTTTAAAACACATGCACCAGGAAGATTCACCTGTGGTGTTTGTCAGAACACCTACTTTATAAATCTGCCCTATAGAGTATGTATACCCCAAGCTGGCCATAAATGAATCATAATTTTAGCTGGATCAGCAGGGACTGCAAGAATTTCAATCCATGTATGGCAGGGTGGATTTGATTTAAATCAAGTCGATTTAAATCAACTTGATTTAAAAAAAAAATTAAAGATCAACTGACGTCTCTGACCTGCTGTTGACTCACCGACAGTCTCATTCACTTTTAATGGGATGGCTGGTGATGCGGCAGTAACACAATAAGGTGAGGGATGTGGCGGCAGCAGGTGAGTGGATGCCCACTAACAGGCGCTGCCATGATGGATCTGAAATGACAAGTGCTCTTTAAATGTAAGTACTTATTCTTGCTGGTAGTTAGAATCTTTGCAAACAAAATGGTTTCCTATTTTAAGAAGAATAATCTGTCAGGTTAGTAAAAAAGCGACATTAGAACCGATTCAATCATACAGTTTGTAGTGTACATGGATTTGCAAAATGGTGCGGTGCAGAGTAAATTCATTGCATGTTATCTCAGCTTGCAGAGCTTGGATTCATTGAATGAGTTTACCAAAAATGTAAATATTGCAGAATTTACAGCCTCATGCTACATAACTAAGCTCTATTTCATGCTGCATAAACAAAATTATTAATGTACCTTAAATAGATTTTTATTTACGGTAAATAAATGTTTTGTTTGTTTTTTTTTTGTTTTTTTATCCACCCTGATATATGGGCACTCTGGTTGTACAGAAGTCTTCTAGACCAATGTTTCTCAACTCCAGTCCTCAAGGGGCACCGATGGGTCATGTTTTTAGGATTTTTCCTCAGATAAAAACGTCTGTGGTAATTACTAAGGCAGTGAAACTGATCACCTGTGCAAAATAATGGCAAGCCTGAAAACATGACCTGTTGGGGCGCCTTGAAGACTGGAGTTGAGAAACGCTGTTCTAGACAACTAGCCTATTGGATAAATGTTGCCAGCTATAGCCAGCAGTGCTGATCAGCATATTCTGACTGCAAGGAACTCTCCCCTCCCTCCCTCTCCCATGGGTGCAGCATTGCTCCGATACTGTATCTGTTCCATGCCGGCTGTAAGACTGAGCAATCAAACGTCAGAGATCACTCAGTGCCCAGTGAGCAGAGGCTGCATCAGCTGCTGGTCCAGGCTCCTGGGTGGATCCCAACCATATGGTCACGGTCTTTCCCTAGCCTGGACTGGCTCTGTGACGTCGGCAAGCTTCAGCCCGCCGTTGGCTAAAGCCAGGTCACAGGAGTACAGACTAAACTGCACTCCTGTGATACACAGCTTTGGCTGTATTTCTCCTTTAAGAATGAACTTCTCTTAAGAGAAGTTCATTCTTAATTTTAATTGTCCCACTTTGGCCTGTTGAATATGGTAGATAAGGGTGCTTGACACCCTTTCTGTCCTAGGCTGACAACTATAGATACAGTACAGTGTGTAAGTCACCCATAGGACAGAAAGAGTTACAGGATTAACAGGTGGAAAAAAAAAAACAATCTGGAAAATTTTAATTCAAAATGAATGCAACCACCACATTTAAGTACTGGAAGGTGCAACACATATATTTTTGGTTTAAAAGCTTTACGGTCAACCACTTATAAGAGAGGCTGCCATTGCACACCTAATATTAAACATCACCTGGCTGTCCTGGTGATCCTCGTGTTTCAATACATTTAGCCACATACTGGAACGATTCTGCTGATAAGACTTCTATTACCTAACAAATGTTTTCAAGCATGTGACTCGCTGTAAAAGCATGAGACAGCCGAGTAGTTGGCATTTTCAAAGTTAGGTCATAACCACTCCCCTGGTATTTTTCTCCTGGGAGGTTTACCAGTGAACACTGTGCGCAGTATTCCTTCATCTTTCTTCGATGGGCAAAAAAGTTTTGATCCTTCATTTTGTAAAGGGCACATGTATTGTGAAATTCCCCAAACTTAGGGAACTTTTATAACCAATCCTTGCTCTGATGTTGCAGGTACATTTGGAGTATCAAATTATGGGATGGTAGATTTGGTGCATTGAATCAGCAGACTTTAGTCCATCTTGGCTTCAAGCTTGTGTCTCACATTTCTGGGCACAAATATCCATCTTCTCTGCAGTCTTGCATGAGGTCATCTGTTGCAGCTACAGATGCTAAAAGCCCAGACAGTACAGGCTTTAATATGTGGTGTGTTTATCCTTTGGAGATGCAACCTGAATGTATTTTTGCTTTGAAGCTTCAGTCATTTTGTAATAAATCTTCTGCTATGGGAGGTATAATTCTGAGCTGAATCAACCGATAACTTTTTGGGTGAGCTTTACTAGACTTTTTAGCATTGTATAAGTAAAAAGACCAGGACAAGGGGTCACTCTCCTAGTTAGATGTTTACAAAGAATTCAGAAATGTACTCCTTTTTTGTGCAGCTCGAGGAAAGAGACTGCATGGCTGACAAGACAGACACGGGAAAAGAGTTTGAGAGACATTATGGGGCAGTTGGCAATTCATCCCGCCTGAGAGCAATAAGATGATTCGCCTTTACATTTTTTGATATGATAAAAAGTAATTTAGGTAGTGCTGTGCGCTTTTATGGGCTGTGTTTGTTCAGGTTGAATCCTATAACATCTCCATCTCTCTGATTATGGATATCCTTGACATATGTACTAGGTTCCTTCATGCCTCCATTTTACCACTGCCCATACCTTTTTAAATTTTGTTATGAATAAAACTGAAATGATCAATGGCGGACAAGTGGCAGTTAAAATTTAAATTAACAGTTAAATATCTGATTCTTATGTTAGGGTGGCCACGGATGGTTCGAATCTTGGCCAGTTCAGCAGGGACCAACCATGATTTGAACCATGTATGGGCAAGCTAATCTGTAACAACGAAAAGCAACCATGGGATGCTTGATACCCCCATCAACAGTCAGTGTTGATGGGGGGGGAATCCCTCCCACAGAGCCAGATTGTGTTCTATAACAGCCGCTAGCAATCCCATGTAAAATCAGCCAGGCTAGTTGTACCCAAGTTGATTACTCAATCGACTTTGGGTACGTGCAGCCTGCCCATTTTGCTTAGAATCAGTTCATCTGAGATCGCCCGAGATTCGAACTGTCTATGGCTGGCTTTAAATTTTAACCCAGATCTCAAAGCAGAGGCCCCACCCAGTGTGTCCCTACTCATATAATGTGCCTAGGTCACAGCTGCACAGCCATGACCTAGGCACCTATTGATCCGCCAACCCAAGATCACATGCTGCTCTGCTTCTAGGCCAGCCCTGTGAGCTTTGGTTTGCTGCGCTGATCCTTTTTGGTGGGATTTGTTGGTGCTTGATTACCTCAATACTACTTTAATACCACTCTACAAGGGCAGAATGTCCTATGTTCATGGTTTATATTACTGTGCTCAGGATATCTGGGCTGGATTGCTCATGATAGTCCTTGAGGAATTTTTTCATCTTACCTGGCGTGTCTTTCCCGGTCTCCTTATATGTATACAACTTTTATGAGATAAAAATCGAAATGCTTATTGCCTATTCACAACCTTGAGGAAGGAGCTATGTATATGTGCTGTAAAACGAATCCAGCTACCTGTCTCTGAAACATGTCGGTTTTTTAATAAACTCCTATGTACATTGACCTCATGTCAATGTCAAACATTGGAGTTTGTCTTCATGTATTATGGCAATTCTAACTGCATATTAGTTTTAACGATTATGTATGTTATGTCCATTTTTTGTATTATAATAAAATATATTTTCTATTTTTTTTTTTTTATACATTTGCCTGGCATTCCATATTATTATAGTGCAATCTGTACAATCCCAGGGGCATTTGTCTTTCTTTCAATCTATCCGGGGTATGATTGGCCAATTTTGGAATTGCCTCCCGACTGGTTAAGCTTCATTCTAGCCAATCTCTACCCATATAATATGGACTCTAGACTAGAGGAAAATGGTGTGCTCATCTGCAGGGAGGAGACTTCCTAAAGGTGTCCATATGCCTTTGAGGGTGGTGCTAAGGGCAAAGCTAGTGGTGCTTTACTAACCTGCCCAATCAGTTTTGTTCCTCTAGACTAGAGTAGTCTTTCTCAACTTTAACCCATAAGGAACCCCAAAACCAGGGTGAACCCTTCCTAAAAAAATTCATCAGGAGCCAATGGTCCTTAAATTGGCTGTTAGTGAGAAAAATGCAACCCTTGCAGTTGTGATAAGAATGCAACCCCTAGCAAACTCTGAAGGAACCCCAGGGTTTCACGACTCTGTTTAAGAATGGCTGTTCTAGAGAGTAGTCATTCACCGGACTTGTAGACTATTGTTTGATAAAGCCAGAGGAGTCCCATTGGGCAACTGTCATGAAATCCTGTCTTTATCAGCCGTATATGGCATTGTTAGACACATCATTACCTATATGCATCTGAAAGGCTTTTTTTTTTTTTTAGTCTCTGTACCATATGGGCAGTCAACATCTTCTTGGGCTTCCCATGTCCATTGAAAGTGGTGCTTCAATATTGGTTGTTGATTTGTCTGCGTAGTGTTGAGGTAAAAGCTCAGTTTCTCCAAACTGCAGGTGTATTAGCAACTCCATATATCCAACATACACTACATTGGCTTTAGGACTAAGAGGCTAAGCAAGATTAATATAGTCATTCAAATTTCTAGTGCCTTGGCAGTGTTGGCATAAAAAGAATATCAATTATATCAATGCAGCATTTATCTCAAGAGTTTCATTACAGCCATGCAATGTGGTTTCTGTTCATGACTCTCAGAACTAGAATCTGCTAGCAAAGATACAATGGGTTTAATTTTCGAGAACTAGAGAGTGTAAATTCTGGTGCTAACTAGAAGCTGATTGGTTTATATGCAGAGCTGCACCAGATTTTGCACTATCAAGTTTTTCGTAAATCATCCCCTATGCTTTTCTGCACATCAGTTGTTTTCTTATGACAGAAGGCATTTGCGTGCAGTATCTCCTGCTTCCTTACAAGTCCATAATTAACTTTACAAGGCTTGAAATAATCCCTTTGTGTACTTACAGCTGCTTGTGCACCCAGTTCAGGACAGATACAGGGAATGTGGTGGCAATGTATGATTTGCATGCATATGGTAAACAATGCATTTATTCTCCAATGGATTTGTAAGGCAATTTATATTCAAAGCTATCAGGCAGAGACAGGCCTGGGTATTTTGTGTGTATATCTGAAGCCCAACCCAATGATCGGTAAATAAACATAAAGCTGGAGCACACTGGATAGCACAGATCAATAAATATATTACCATAAAAAGAGCACTCCGAGGAAGAGGCAGCGCCTCAAAATATATGGGTGGTGGCGCCTGTTTGAACAAGGTCGTAGAGCCGTCTGGGAGGGCTCTGATGAGCATTCAGCTGGCAGCCGCCTTCTGCTTTGTCTTGAATCCCCAAGCACTGTGCCTCTGTTTGCTGTCTTTTTTGGAGGGAGTATTGTCCTTGAAGGTAACACTACAATGTTTTGTTGAAGTTCATTTAGTGCTGGTTCACGCTACAGCGACTTGGGATCCGTCTTGTGCCGCCCCAAGTCGCGCGACACGAGAAATTCTATTGAAGTGAATGAGAACCATCTTAATGTACACTACTGAAGTCGCTCTGAACTTCAGAAAAAGTTCCTTTTACTACTTCAGGGAAACGTGTACCCATTGATTTCAATGGAAGTCGCCTCCAAAGTCGGATCACTGTCTTAACTGAAGCAACTTTACAGGAAAAGAAAATAGTTTACTCAGGCAAACCCCTCCTTCCCACAGAGCTGATTATTCTGTGATTGGCCACAGCCAAAGTCGCCTGTCCTGGAGGCAACTTTAAGTTGCGTTGTAAGTTGCTCCAAGTCATGCTGAAGTCGCTTGTAAGTCGTGTTGCCCCTGTGTGAACCGGCACTTAATGAAAGTGAAGTGTTATATATTTTTTTAACGTATTGATCAGTCCTATCCAGAGTTCTTTGGCTTTATTTTTCAGTTTTAAATATTGTTGCCTGGGTACTGTATATACAGTATAACTTGCAAAATTTTAATAAACTCAAGGTATTTTTTTATTAATAATAATAATAATATTCTTAAATGTCTAAGCTAAACTCCAGACAGAAGTTGTGTTTTGATAGTGTGGAAAAATGTCGACAATGACTGGGTCCCCCACTGATGGGATTTCTCTCTAGCACCTGTCTTTGTTATGAGTGTCACTCTGGCTTTTTTTTCTTAGAAAATAAGTTCAGGAACTCCCTCCCTTCTTGTCTTCACCCCCTACCTATCTACCTCCCAGTATCACCCCTTGGTTCCCCTCCCTATCAGTGCTCTAGTCGGAGGTGGGGGAGAGTTTGGCAAACAAACCAACCGAACCACCTTGCCCCCCCCCCCACGGGTGGTACGCAGTCGGGCTCTTAATCGGTGCTGATGCAGAGCGCTGATGAGAGATCACTCTGGATGGCCACATCCTGAGTCCTGGAACTGCTTGTGCATCCTCCCAGCTGCCCGGACAATATAATCGCTTCTCCTCTGGGACAATCACGCTCCTCCTGCTTCCTGATTGGCCGAGAGGAGAAGCAGGAAGACAATAGCGAATAATAATTTCAGCCCTGAATCCACCCTTTTTTTAAGCCAATTAGAGCCTCATTGGAATCCATGTGTTCGGCACTCTGCATGTAGATTAGGGGCCGAGCACATGGATTATGGGGGTGGCTCCCCTGCGCCCAATATGGAGCGCCCCCGCCACTGCTCCCTACCCACCTCCCAATACTGCCCCTTTTGGAGAATACAGAGCCAAGTATCTTTTTGTGGTGGAATTTGGTAATAACAAGCAGTAAAATAGACTCCCCAGCAACAATGGACTCCCCGCTACAACATTCCACCCAGGCAACAATAGATCCCCAGCAGCCAGCATAAACAGACTCTTTTCAGCAGCCAACAACAATAGACCCCCTTCCTCAACTGTAGATCCCTTCAAGCTACAATTGACCACCCATCAACAAAAGCCCACCCCTCAAACAATAGAGCCCCCCACCAGCAACAATCGACCACTGTGAAACAAATAGAACCTCTCCAGCAACAATAGATCCCTCAGAAGCCAGCATTAATATATCCTCCAGCACATCTCTGCACCCCTTATTGCATATATTCAGCACTAGAAGTACCAGAACTGTTTCCCCCGCATTTCTGATAAAAAGACCTGTGTCAATGAAACAAAGTGAGGACATTTTTTTTTAAATAGTGGGGCGGTTTTAATTTTTTTTTTTTATTCTCATTGCTCTGTGTTGCGGCTAGAGAGAAAAAACCTTGTACCCCTCTACTAGAGGTTCTGACCTTTTCCCTATCTTTTCAAAACTAAAACGAAATAAAACAAAAAAAAAGTTGTAGTTGGAGTTGTGCTTTAATTGCCAGTTCGTTTTTCCAATTGCAGGAAATGTACATTAAAAAATTATTTAATTGGTTATTTTTTTAGAACGACAACAGCTATAGTCTGTGTTTTGTTGGGATCTATTTTAATGTTACCTTGGCTTTGATTATTCTAATCTTGATCCACATTAAGCATTTTTACATGCTAATGCAAATATCAGCTTGGTTCCTGTGTGATATAATACAATAGAAAATTGAGAACAGTCAGCATCTGGTGGCAGTAGTGAAATGAAGCAGAGAAATGGTTCACAGCACTGTAGAGCAGTGTGGAATGATCGATGGTTTCCTGGGGGATTGTGTAATCGGTTAAGGGTGGTATAAGCAAAGGTTTTAATGCTAATGGCCAGATAAAGTGAGCTGATGGTTGTATGTAATGGTATGGGAAGTTAAGTAGATGTTTGGAGAACTTTTATGTATCCTTCTCGATAGAGTTAATTAAAATAAGTACAAACCATTATCTGAATGTGAGCTTCCAGAATAAATGATTATGGCTACCCACAACTACCAATCGGATTCAAATTTTCATGTTTCTAGTGCAACATAAGTATGGGAACACAGAAAATAGGTTTTGGTTGTTGAAAGAATAGGAAGAGTTAGTCCACATTCATTACCATTAGGTTGCATAGGGTGTATTTGTATATGGAGTTCAGTGTGGTCTTCATGGTTCAGTTGCTATTTTGGACAGATTGCTCAGGAATGTACCTGCTAAATGACTGTAGTGTCGGCTTGCAGTCTACAGTTCTATATATATTTTTAAAACGGGCACAATTTTAGTTTTTTTTCAGGTATTTACTAAAATATATTCACGCTATATTTTTATAATGGATATGGGCTGAAAGTGCACATGCTCAGGTCTAATTTGAGGGCTTGTAAATCCAAATTGCAGAAGGGTTTAGGAATTACAGCTCTAAAGAATAGCCATCCCCACTTTTTCAAGGGACCAAAAGTAATTGGACAGTTGACTAAAAAGCAGTTTCATGGCCAGGTGTTGGCTACTCCTTCATTATTTCTTCATCAATTAAACAGGTAAAAGTCTGGAGTTGATTCTAAGTGTGGCATTTGCATTTTGGAATCTATTGCTGTGAACCTACATCATGCGTTCAAAGGAGCTGTTCATGCGAATGAAACAGGCCATTGTAAGGCCTCGTACACACGAGGCAATCCATTTGTTCAAATCTGTCTGCTAGGATTTTGGTTTGCTCGCGTGTACACACGAGCAAACCAAAATTCCCGCCAGCAGACAGCGCGCTGACGTCTCGGTGACGTGGCGGTGACGTTGACGCCGCCACGTCACCGCACCAGGAAGTAAAACACTTCCGCGCATGCATCGAAATCATTCGGCGTGTGTGCGAGAAGACTTGTCTGCTGGTTAGCATACTAACCAGCAGACATGTCGGGCGGACGGGTTCCCAGCCGACAGATTGGTAAGCATGCTTTCCAATCTGTCGGGTGGCCAAATCCGTCGGCTCGCCCGTACACACGATCAAATCTGTCTGCTGAAACGGTCTAGCAGACCATTTCCAGCAGACAGATTTGATCGTGTGTACGAGGCCTAAGGCTTCAAATACAAATCCATCAAAGAGATGGCAGCAACATTAGGAGTGGCCAAATCAACCGTGAGCTCTGCAACATAAAAAGGCATGAACGTCAATGGAAGACAGTGGTGGATGATCGCAGGATCCTCTCTATGGTAAAGCAAAACCCATTCACAACATCCAGACAAGTGGAGGACACTCTCCAGGAGGTAGGTGTATCATTGTCAAACTTCACAATCAAGAAAATATTTCACAAGGGCAAATACAGAAGGTTCCCCACAAGGTGCAAACCATTCCTGAGCCTGAAGAATAGAAAAGCCAGATTAGACTTTGCCAACAAAAACATCTAAAAAAATCCAGACCAATTCTGGAAAAGCTTTCTTTGGGTGAATGAAACTATGATTAATCTGTACTAGAAAACGGCAAGAAAAAAGTGTGGAGAAGGCTTGGAACAGCTCATAGTCCAAAGCACACAACGTCATCTGTAAAACAAGGAGGAGGCAGTATGATGGCATGGACATGCATGGCTTCCAGTGGCACTGGGTCATTGGTGTTTTATTGATCATGTGACAGAAGTCAGAGGCAGCCAGATGAATACTACAGTGATACTGTCAGCCAAATGCAGCAAAGTTGATTGGACGGCAATTCACAGTACAGATGTTCAATGATCCAAAACACACTGCAAAAGCAACCCAGAAGCTTTTGAAGGGAAAGTGGAATATTGTGAAATGGCCGAGTCAATCACCTGATCTCAACCCAATTGAGCATGCATTTTACTTGCTGAAGGCAAAACTAAAGGTAGAAAGATTGTCAAATAAAACAACTGAAGACAGCTGCAGTTAGAGCCTGGCAAAGCATCACAAAGGAGTCCTTGGGTTCCAGACTTCAGACAGTCATTGCCAGTATAGGATTCTCAACAAAATATAAAAATATTAACATTTTATGATTTATATTCATTTGTCAAATACATTTGAGCCCCTGAAAATGGGGGGACTGTATATAAAAATGGTTGCAGTTCCTAAAATTTGTACTTGATATTTATGTTCAACGCATTGAATTAAAGCTGAAAGTCTGCACTTCAAATTCATTTGGATTGTTTTTTTGTTTTTTTAAATTTTATTCTGGTGGCACACAAAGCCAAAAGTGTTAAAATTGTGCCTGTGTCCAAATATATATGGACCTAACTGTATATATCAATGTACAGTATATATGTTTTCAGCTGCACTCTAGTTGTTTTGAGCTTGCACAATACAGGGTAATATGACAAGAGGCATCAGCTGAAAAAAGTCTACTGATAGCAGCATATATAAAATATGTCGGCCATTATATAAAAGTAAATTGATTGCACGTGGACATTAAAGGTATTGTATAGGTTCGATTTTGTTATTTAAAAAAAAAAACATGTCCTACTTACCTCCACTGTGCAGTTCGTTTTGCACAGAGTGGCCCCAATCCTGCTGTTCTGGGGCCCCACGACGGCTGTCTCGGCTCCTCCCCACTAAAACTAACCCACTCTGGGAAGCCCTTTCCCGAAGGGGTTAGCTTGTGGGCGCGCTCCCGCGTCATACAGTTGTCGTCCATAGATGCAGAGTGTATGACTCGGTCCCGCCCCTGGCGACCGCGTCATTGGATGTGATTGACAGCAGCGAGAGCCAATGGCTCTGCTACTATCAATCTATCCAATCAAATGCCAGACTTAGTGGAGAAGAGAATGCTGGGGAATGCGCACAGCAGGTGAACAGGCTCAGGTAAGTAAAACAGGGGGGCTGGGGGGCCAGACAGTGCAGGGTGTTTTTTCACCTTAATGTATAGGATGCATTAAGGTGAAAAAACACAAACCTTTACAACCCATTTTTAATGCATCTACAGTTATTCAAAGCATTCATTAACAATTTAGATACTTGACTTGTTGCTGCTGCAAGACACATTTACCTTACTAACCAATCAATGGTCAAAGCCTACTCTGCTAATCCCTGAACTAGCTTCCAATTGCCTAGTGTATCAAATTCATAATACTAACGTATACCTCTGCCCTCATCTACATCACCAATCCTGTCTCAAAATATCACTCATTCCATCCACTCTGCTTCTCCCATGACCTCCTGATCTCTAGCTCTCATGTCGCCTTGTTCCATGCTCTTCTTCAGGACTTCTCCAGAACCTCACCCATCCTGTTGAACTCCCTACTTCCACCTGCCAATTATCTCCTACTCTAGCCACCTTTGGGCAATCCTCAACAACTAATCTCTAGGGATGTCTTCTAGGCGTTCCATCTTCCTTTTGTATAATTTAAAGCGGAGGTTCACCCAAATAACATTTATAATAATAACATTTATATAAGACCAAATTCTTTATACTACCAGCATGTACAGTCAGCACTTTTTCTTATTTTTTTAGGCTATACATACCTTATAATCTATATTTGCAATCCGGCTTCCGGGTACTTTTCCCGCGGGAGTAGGCGTTTCCAAGCTGAGCCGCAATGTAATCTGGGCGTTTGCCCACATGATTGATGTTTATCAGAAAATGTTCCCCCCGGCGGATAAGGCCCCGCCCCCCGTATTGCGTAGGCGCATCACAGAGTTTCCGAAAGAAGCCGAACATGTAAAGGGGCGAGTCGGCTCTACACGGCGCCTGTGCACCGACTAGGAGCCGTGTAGAGCTGACTGCGCAGGCGCCGTATAGAGCCGACTCACAGCTTTACCTGTTCCGCTCTTTTCGGAAACTCCGTGATACGCCTATGCAACACGGGGGACGGGGCTTTATCTGCCGGGGGGAACATTTCTGATAGACATCAATTATCTGGGCGAACCGCCAGATTACATTGTTCAGTTTGGAAACGCCTACTCCGGCGGGAGAAGTACCCAGAAGCCGGATTGCAAATATAGATTATAAGGTATGTACAGCCTAAAAAAAAAAAGAAAAAGTGCCGACTGTACATGCTGGTAGTATATTGGCTCCCGCTGCTGTCAAATCCAATGACACGTCCGCCGGGGGTGGGGCTGAGTCATACACTCGGTGGCTATGGCCGCTTAGTGTATGGCAGGGAACGCACCCGCAAGCTAACCCCCTCGGGAGAGAGCTCCTCAGAGGGGGTTAGCTATTGTGGGGAGGAGCCATGAGAGCCGCCGTGGGACCGCAGAACAGGAGGATCGGGCCCACTCTCTGCAAAACGAACTACACAGTGGAGGTCAGTATGACATGTTTGTCATTTAAAAAAAAAACTGAACCATTACAACCACTTTAAACATTTTCTTTCAAATGTCCTGAATATGTGCCTAGGCAGGGAAAATATCGACTACTGCCTGTTTGCTATGATGTGATTGATTGTCCAATGATCATGCTGGAAAGGTGGCATACCAATAAACAGCCTACCTCCTAATTTTCTAAGATGGGAATGAGGGACACCTATTAGTAAAAATATGTAGGCATACGACACACACCATGCCACGCCTCATTTAAAGGAAAATTGTACAAAAAAATTATTGGTTAAACCCACGAGTAATTTTTTACCGCTACTATTCTTTAATATTGGCTTTTGGAATTTACAAATGCAGCAATTGGATTAAAGGTTTAGATCAGACCAAAATGAGGGACAAATGATGAGGGACAGAGGGCCTTTGTTCAGAATGAGTGACAGTCCCCCAAAATCAGAGACAGTTGGGAGCTCTGAAACAGGTGAAATCAGCCTGGCTGTGTAATGTGCAAAAGGTGTGTAAATCACAAGACTGGCTGCCCAGGATACAAATTTGTTGGCAGATAAAACAGTAAACATTTGGTATGGGTGTCTGAACTGCATATTCAGCTGTGTATCTGGATTTAGTATTTCTGTTCTTTGAGAATTCTGCTGTTTTCAGCAGTGCCTAGATCTAGTATCTAGGACCCAATCATTCATCCACCAGCAGATCAATGTCACCCGTGGTCATAAACAGGCTTGTTCCACCATTGTCTCACCTGATGGTGAGATCCTATGTGTATCATTGCCTGTAGGAATGGGATAAAAAATAGGTATTCATCACCACCCAGCCTGACTCACACAAGTTATTTTAAGTTCACGCCTCTGTGATCTTCCCACGCAGCTGCAAGCATAAAAATCTGCCAGCTCTCCCTAATGATGAGCACGTTGATGCTGCGGGGGTGATCGCATTGATTTTCGATGGAGAAAGTAAGCTTATAATGGAAAAGAAAATGATTGGTACACCACATTTTGATATTCCTAAAGAGATCAGAATAATAGTAGGAAAATAATTTCTTCTTCTGCCTTATTTTGGTTGATTTTTGATCATTATCGTAAAGACACGTGCACTCTTGTATACAATTTATGGCAGAAGTATGTTTTCTTTTAACCACTTAAGACCCGGACCAATATGCTGCCAAATGACCCAAGGGGTTTTTGCGATTCGGCACTGCGTTGCTTTAACAGACAATTGCGCGGTCGTGCGACGTGGCTCCCAAACAAAATTTGCGTCCTTTTCTTTCCACAAATAGAGCTTTCTTTTGGTGGTATTTGATTGCCTCTGCGATTTTTATTTTTTGCGCTATATACAAAAATAGAGCGACATTTTTGAAAAAAAATCAATATTTTTTACTTTTTGTTATAAGAAAAATCAATAAACTAAATTTTAGTCAAACATTTAGGCCAAAATTTATTTAGCCACATGTCTTTAGTAAAAAAAAATCGCAATAAAAAAAAATTAGCTACCTAGCGGGAACAGCGACACTAATACAGCGATCAGAAAAATGATCGCTTAGTGATGCTGGCAATAGGAAGTGAAAGGGTTAACTAGGGCGGTGATCAAGGGGTTAAAACTTTATTAGGTGGGGTACGGGGGCTACCCTGAACCTAACACTAACTGACTGTCACACTGACACTAAATACAGTAATCATACATGTATGATTACTGCATTCAGTGACACTGTGACAGGGGGGAGGGGGGGGGCGATCGAGGGGGTTAAATGTGTTTATGTGTCTGTGTGTAAGTATAGTGTTGGTGCAGGACTTACTTGTGTTGTGATCTCTCCTCAGCGGTGGTTGAAAAAACCGCCGAGGGAGAGATCACATCGCTTCCTCCTTCCTGTGTTTACACAGGAGGAGGAAGTGACAGGGCGGACGGGCGCGCG
Source organism: Rana kukunoris (assembly GCA_029574335.1). Lineage (NCBI taxonomy): Eukaryota > Metazoa > Chordata > Amphibia > Anura > Ranidae > Rana > Rana kukunoris. The sequence goes on from CM056051.1 coordinate 451,264,240, forward strand.
CATTGGCTGGGAGCGATCCGGAGGGGGCGGACAAAAACGAATAGCCGCCCCCTCTTGTCGGATCGCTCCTGCAGCTGCACGGACCGCCGCATGTACGGGGGGTCCAATCGAACCCCCGATCCCCCCCAAGGCACCAACGTATATATACGTTGATGTGCCTGTCGGTGCCATTCTGCCGACGTAAATGTACATGCGGCGGTCCTTAAGTGGTTAATATGTTAAACTGATTGAAAAGATTAGTAGCTACTGATCACTTCTTTCCACCAGTGTATAGAAAAAATCTACAGGCACCCCAACCAAAATCGCTTTTCAAATTTACAGGTTCACTGACCTAAACCTGTGTAAAAGAGACCATTTTATGCAATGTCACATGTTCAAAAGCAATAATCTACTCACTACTAGAGATGTATAGAACGGTTCGCCGGCGAACAGTTCCGGGCAAATATCGCTTGTTCGTGTTCGACACGGCCGGCGAACATATGCGATGTTCGACCCGCCCCCTATTCGTCATCATTGAGCAAACTTTGACCCTGTACCTCACAGTCAGCAGACACGTTCCAGCCAATCAGCAGCATACCCTCCCTCCTTGACCCTCCCACCTCTAGGGAAGCATCCATTTTAGATTCATTCTGAACCTGCAGTCTTAGTGGGAGGAGGGAGAGTGTTGCTGCTGCTGATTTTATAGGGAAAGCGATAGCTAGGCCAGTGTACTCCAGTACTGAAAGACTCATCTGATCTCTGCTGTTAGAACAGCATCCTGAAAGCACCCCAAACAGCCCTTTTTAGGGCTAATCAATCAGTCTGTTTTTTTTTCTCTCTAATCTGTGCTGCGTGGTTTACAGAGAGAGACAGAGAGAGAGAGTGTAATTTTTTGGAGTTAGATAGGGAAGGCAGGCAGGCTAGTCAGTTAGAGTTACAGTGTGTAGAGGATATTAATGCATTCCAGGTTTTGTATATATATATTTATACACTGTATTGAGTTTAGCTAGACTAGAGGTGCAGGGTGCTGTGTAATGTAAAGGGGTCTAGTGTTGCAAGCTGCTGGTTAATATAAAGGGGTCCAGAAGTGCAGGGTGCTGTGTAATATAAAGGTGTCCAGTGGTGCAGGTTGCTATGTAAAGGGGTCCAGAGCTGTGGGGTGCTGTGTAATGTAAGGGGCCCAGTGGTGCAAGCTGCTGTGTAATATAAATGGGTCCAGTGAAGCAGGGTGCTATGTAAAGGGGTCCAGAGCTGTGGGGTGCTGTGTAATGTAAAGGGCCCAGTGGTGCAAGCTGCTGTGTAATATAAAGGGGCCCAGTGGTGCAAGCTGCTGTGTAATATAAAAGGGTCCAGTGGTGCAGGGTGCTATGTAAAGGGGTCCAGAGCTGTGGGGTGCTGTGTAATGTAAGGGGGCACAGTGGTGCAAGCTGCTGTGTAATATAAAGGGGCCCAGAGGTGCAGGGTGCTGTGTAAAATAAAGGGGTCCAGTGGTGCAGGGTGCTATGTAAAGGGGTCCAGAGCTGTGGGGTTCTGTGTAATGTAAGGGGCCCAGTGGTGCAAGCTGCTATGTAATATAAAGGGGTCCAGTGGTGCAGGGTTCTGTGTAATATAAAGGGGTCCAGTGGTGCAGGGTGCTATGTAAAGGGGCCCAGAGCTGTGGTGTGCTGTGTAATGAAAGGGGCCCAGTGGTGCAAGCTGCTATGTAATTTAAAGGGGTGCAGGGTTCTGTGTAATATAAAGGGGTCCAGTGGTGCAGGGTGCTATGTAAAGGGGCCCAGAGCTGTGGGGTGCTGTGTAATGAAAGGGGCCCAGTGGTGCAAGGTGCTGTGTAATATAAAGGGGTCCAGTGGTGCAGGGTGCTGTGTAATATAAAGGGGTAATGGGGTCCAGTAGTGCAGGGTTCTATGTAAAGGGGCCCAGAGCTGTGGGCTGCTGTGTAATGTAAGGGGCCCAGTGGCGCAAGGTGCTGTGTAATATAAAGGGGTCAGTAGATAACATATAAAAACAAAATTCACTGCAATACAGAATAGTAGTCAGTTGTCTGCCAGGTGGTCTTAGGCTCACAGAGTAAACTGTGCCCACCTGTCCAGTGCCACATCTCATATATATTTAGTTGGCACAGTAGATAACATTTAAAATAAAACCCAGACTGTAACCCTAACCCTATCTGTAACCCCAACCTTTACACTACCTGATCGATACAACATCATACCTGATGTTTTAAAGAACATTATTCCAAACAATTTAGGAATGTTAGGTGATTTATGCCCTTTATGGATTAAAAACGGACTCTGCGACAACTACGTAATTTTCCATGGGAGTTTTGCCATGGATCCCCCTCCGGCATGCCACAGTCCAGGTGTTAGTCCCTTTGAAACAACTTTTCAATCACTATTGTGCCCAGAAAGAGTCCCTGTGGGTTTTAAAATTTGCCTGCCCATTGAAGTCTATGGCGGTTCGCCAGTTTGCGAACATTTGCGGAAGTTCGCCGTTCGCGAACGCAAAATTTTAGGTTCGGGACATCACTACTCAGTACACAATCACTTGTTAGCAGATAAAGATATATGCATCCAGCCCAGAAAATTCTGATAGTCAAAAACTTCTAGTAGCATATTGAGAAAATCCATAGAAAAGCTTCACCCAATATTAACTTTATCAGATCCAATGATCTCAAACTGCATCAGAGAATTCAGTTTGTGCTTATAGTTATTTTTTTTTTATGTGTGTGTGTATATGTGTATATGTGTGTATATATATATATATATATATATAAAGTCCCTGCAGTTATCTCACAAGTGTTAAACACAAGGCCTCTAGGCCATTTCAGGCAACCGTCGCACTGGTAGACATGGCAGCCAGAATTTTTGGGGCCCCTTACACAGCTTTAGGACTGGGCCCCCCTGGGCCTGACCACCAATATTCCCCAGGGTCCGCCCATTGGCCGCCTCACCGAATCGGCTGTGACTTTAAAAGTCTATGGGAGAAATCAAAAGTATTAATTTTAAAGGTTAATATGCAAGTTACTGTCATAAAAAGTGTTTGGGGACCTGCAGGGGCGGACTGACAACTCATGGGGCCCCCAGGCAATAGAAAATTATGGGGCCCCCAGGCTTACAGATGGTCACCAAGCCAGGTGGCAGTACAGAGGCGGGGCAGCTAAAATCTCAGGATTTTCACATCAAAAGCATGTAGGTTTTGGACATATCAGGGACAGATGTAAAAAAACATACATACTGTCCCTGGTTTTAATGAGCCTGGAAATATAAACTACTTAGGTCCAAGGTCCCCAAACCAAGGAACCAAGCAAAAGAGGGGAAGGGCCAGTTGGGACTATTGCGGTACCGATACAAGGATATAAATAAGAGATAATTTATAAATTGTATTTAACATAAACAAAAACAATTAAAAAGTGACAGCCATCTAACAACACCGAGAACGAAGTCCCCGAAGGGGCAAACATAGCGATGAGTTGAGGTTTGCAACAGTTCTCAACTAGTTTTGCGGGTGTACCGCTTCATCAGGAGAAAATCTAGAAATGATTAAACAATACATCAATAAAAAATAAAAAACAACAATGTAAGCAACAAGGGGAACCACAGGTCGAATTGCTCACCTAAATGGAACTTGTATCGGTACCGCAATAGTCCCAACTGGCCCTTCCCCTCTTTTGCTTGGTTCCTTGGTTCGGGGACCTTGGACCTAAGTAGTTTATATTTCAATCTCCGGGATGATGGTACCCCCTATACTAATACTTATATACTTTATCCATGAGGCTCCCATTTCCGAATGAGCCTGGCAACCCTGATGGGGCCCCCTAGTGGCATGGGGCCCTCAGGCAGTGCCCGAATTCCTCAATGGTCAGTCCCCAGGGGACATGTATCAATGCAAAAAAAAGTTTTAAAAACTGTAGTTTTTTTCGGGTGCATTAATTTAATAATGCTTAAAGTGAAACGATAAAAGTGAAATACAATGTACCCCATTACCAATTCACATATGGGGGGCTGGGATCTGGAGGTTCCCTTTGTTAAAGGGGATTCCAGATTCCGATAAGCCCCCCACCCGCAGACCCCCATAACCACCGAGCAAGGGTTGTGGGGATGAGGCCCTTGTCCCCATCATCATGGGGACATCCTCCCCATATTGAGGGCATGTGGCCTGGTACGGTTCAGGAGGGGGGACTCTCTCTCGCCCCCCTCTTTTCCTGGGGCCTGCCAGGTTGCTTGCTTGGATAAGGGTCTGGTATGGATTTTTGGGGGAAACCCCACACCATTTTTTTTAAATGGTGCAGGGTTCCCCCTAATAGCCATACTAGACCTAAAGGGCTTGACAATTTGGGGGGGACCCCCACGCTTTAAAAAAAAAATTGGTTTGGGGTTCAGTGGCCTTTTCCTGACAATCCTCTCCAGGCTGCGGTCATCCCTGCTGCTTGTGCACCTTTTTCTTCCACACTTTTCCCTTCTACATAACTTTCTATTAATGTGCTTTAATACAGCACTTTGGGAACATCCAACTTCTTTTGCAATTACCTTTTTGATGATGATTTTCTGCACAACTGTCAGGTCAGCGGTCTTTCCCATAATTGTGATTCCTACTGAACCAGACTGAGAGACCATTTAAAGGCTATGGGATCCTTTGCAGATGTAATGGCTTAATTAGCTAATTAGAGTGGGATAGAATATTGCACCTTTTCACAATACTCTAATTTTGTGAGGTTGTCGATTTTGGGTTTTTCTTTTTTTTTTAATATTCTTTATTTATGTGTTTTTTTCAAGGACAAGATACATCTATCGATACAGTTATATATTCCATTATATCTCTAAACTTAGTACCTTTATTATCCTATTACATTTTTTAAGTCTATGTTTAGCTATCTATATATTCTTCTATCTGTCCTACTACAGAAAAAAAGGGGGACAAGTTATGTTTCTCTTGCTATTGATTATCCTTATTTTTAATTCCTGTCTACCTCTTTTAACATTTTATGTCCCACCCTCCTCCCCTCCCCAAAAAAGAGAAAAGAAAAGAAAAAAAAAAACACAACATACGGAAGAAATAAATAAATCCTCGCCCCACTTCACTCTCCCCTCCTTCCCACCCTCCTACCCCTTAGGGGTCCACAGTTGTTACTTGCTGATCTCCTCTATTTTCCTAATTTCTCGGGGTGTTTTTATTCCTCGACTATATTTCCCATTGATCTCTTCCCTTCTTCTGATTGCACAAATGTATTCCATTTTGCCCAAGTTTTATTATTTTGTTATTTTCTATTTTGTGCCGTTAGTACCAAATCTTCTAGGATCCCCACGTTTCTCACCTTATTGAGCCATTCCGCTATTGTAGGGGGGGTGGGAACTTTTCCAATTTTTCGCTATACATGCTTTAGCCTCGTTAACCATATGACATATTATCGAGTTTTTATATGTCTGTATCGATAGTTGTGAGAGGTGCAACAAGAAAAACTCTGGTTCGTCCGGTATTAGCCATGTTACCATTTTTTGAATGTTTTTTTTGTACATCCTGCCAGTATTGCCTAATTTTAGAGCATGTCCAATATATATGATATAGAGTTCCTTGTTCTTGTTGCATCTCCAGCATCTATCTGAAGCTTCAGGGTAGAACCTTTTTATTTTTACTGGTGTATATTACCACCTGGTCAATAATTTGTAGTTTGCTTCTTGCGATTTGGTACATATTGATGTATTTAAGACTAAGTGTATAATCTTTTGGGATTGGGCAGGTGTGAAGGTCCTATCAGGGATGGACTGAGACCAAAATTTGGCCCTGGACTTTATCCAGACCGGCCCACTTTATGTTTGCAAACAAGAACAAAAACAGTATATAAACTATACACAATTGTGCAAAAAAACATAAGTAGCATAACATAAAGGAGTCCTCACTCACCTCTTGTATTATTTCACTTATTCTCCTCTGTATTTTCCTCATTCTTCTCACACATCACTGCATGAAGTGGAGGGCGAGCTGCGCAGCCATTACTTTGATAGGCTGTCACTGAAACCGGCCCACTGAGCCATCGGCCCACCGGGAAACTCCCTGTAGTCCCTATGGCCAGTCCATGCCTGGGTCCTATTAAGGTCCCTCCCCCATTCAACAATTGCTGGCATCTCATAGTTCTCTGTTGGAGCTATTAACAACGTATATAATTTTGATATTGTTCGGTCAAGGGGTTTCTTTTCATTACAGTATGTTTCAAATTTAGTCAAATCCCGTTTAAACCTGTTTATTGGTCCCAGTGACTCTAGGAAGTGTCGCAATTGGACTGCCTGCCAGTATTTTATTTCAAATACACCCCCTGGTTGCGTCAAAGCCGATATTGTAGGCCATGTTTCTGTTTTTAAAAAATTTGATACCTGGCTATATCCTCTCTCTCGTAGCGTCTGAAACGCTCCTACATTCCATCCCTGGTCCAAAACGTGGGTTTCCCAATATTGGATATAGTGGGGAATATTTTGATGAGATTTGGGGATTTTGGTAGAGTTTTGCACTAATTGCCATCGTAGGTCCTATAAATGGATGTTTTTGTAATGTGTTCCGGTATGTTCGCGTAGCACCAAGGTGTCCCATTCAGAGGTATATGGCTCATCCCCTGTTCCAGTTCTATCCATAGTTTAAGATCTTTATGTTTATGCCAATCTATGACTCTTGGGTTTTTCATGAGCTGTAAGCCATAATCATCACAATTATCACAAATCACGACTTGAACTATCTTGCTTTGCATGTAATGAGTCTATCTCATATATTAGTTTCACCTTTTAAGTTGCATTAGTGAAATAAATAAACTTTTGCACAATATTCAAATGTTTTGAGTTTCACCTGTATGTACATGGGAGGAGCCTGTGATTCTTATGTACATGGGAGGAGCCTGTGATTCTTATGTACATGGGAGGAGCCTGTGATGGGAAGAGTCTGGGATACTTATGTACATTGGAGGAGCCTGTGATACTTATGTACATTTTTACTTTTTTATTTTTAATACATTTGCAAAGATTTCAAACAAACTTCTCTCACATTGTCATTATGGAGGATTGTTTGTAGAGTTTTGAGCAAGATAATAAATGTAATCAATTTTGGAATAAGGCTGTAACATAGCAAAATGTGGAAAAAGTGAAGCACTGTGAATACTTTCGGGATGCATTGTGTGTGTAAGCCGCAGTGGCCACATCAAGGCACCCTAGGTTATTCCGGCTCTTCATGGAATCTCTGTACATTTAAAGGAGGGGTGGGCTTCCTCCAGGCATATCTGCCTGAGCTTTTTGGCTTCTCTTATGGATCCCAGGAATGAAATTAATTTTGCACTCCTGTAACTTCACAGGAATCAGTCCAGGCACCGCATCATCCTGACAATAAAGTCTGGATCCTCCAGGTGTCTTTACTGACAAGTGAACTGTGTAAAGCACACCCCTAAACACTGAATTCTGTCTGTAGTGCACTCCTCAACACTGCACTCTGTGCACAGCACACCCTTGAACCCTGCACTCAGTACACCCCTAAACCCTGTACTCGCTACATCCCTGAGCACTGCACTCAGTACATAGCGCCCCCTGAACCCTCGATTTGCCACGTAGCGCACCCCTGAACCCTGCACTCGGTACATAGTGCACCTCTGGACCCTGCACTCGTTACGTAGCGCACCTCTGGACCCTGCACTCGTTACGTAGCGCACCTCTGAACCCTGCACTCGGTACGTAGAGCACCTCTGAACCCTGCACTCGGTACATAGTGCACCTCTGAACCCTGCACTCAGTACGTAGTGCACCTCTAAATCCAGCACTCAGTTCGTTAAAGCGTACTCACAGTTTAATCCAATAGTTTAGTTTCAGACTCTGGCAGGAGAAATAAGCGTTTCTATGAAGAGGGGAACATGATTGACGGCCGGCTATGGCGCGTCACGCGTTCTGAAAAAAGCCAAAATAGGACCTATACGGCGCCTGCGCAGTCAGCTCCTAGTCTGTGCGCAGGCACCGTATAGCACCGTGAAGAGCCGAGTCCTACTCCGACTAATTTCGGAGCGCGTGACGCCCCATAGCCAGCCGTCAATCATGTTCCCCTCTTCATAGGAACGCCTATTCCCCGCGGTAGTCTGAAACGAATGTAATGGATTAAACTGTAAGTACAGCGCAATAAAATAAATAAAGGCATACATTAGCTGACGCTAGTATGCTGGATAACATGGTAGAAAGTTGTTTTTTAGGGTGAACCTCCACTTTAAGCACATGTGAACCCTGCACTCGGTACGTAGCGCACCTCTGAACCCTGCACTCGGTATGTAGCGCACCTCTGAACCCTGCACTCGGTACATAGCGCACCTCTGAACCCTGCACTCGGTACGTAGCGCACCTCTGAACCCTGCACTCGGTACATAGTGCACCTCTGAACCCTGTACTCGGTACATAGTGCACCTCTGAACCCTGTACTCGGTACATAGTGCATCTCTGAACCCTGCACTCGGTACATAGTGCACCTCTGAACCCTGTACTCGGTACCTAACTCACCTCTGACCCCTGAACTCGGTACATAGCGCATCTCTGAATCCTGCATTCAGTACAAAGCGCACCTCTGAACCCTGCACTCGGTACCTAGCGCACCTCTGAACCCTGTGCTCGGTACCTAGCGCACTTCTGGACTCCACACATAATGCACTCCTGGTATTTATTTTCCTTCTAGGATCCTCCCACTGTTAGTGCAATTTGACCACACCCACTCTTCGATGTGGGGGGGCATGGTTGAGTTCAGCACCTATTCTCTGAGAAAGACAGCCCTGCATAACTTACAGATACAAACGGCCCTTTGAAGACAACCATAATGCTGATGTGGCCTGAATGAAATTGAGTTTGACACTCCTGTTCTAGGCTCCTATTCACAACTCTCTCTGGGCTGTCACCTATGCACTGTTCCTATTAATCCTGTAAAAGAGAATGGGTCAAGATTTTGTCAGAGAACTGCGTCTACCATCCTCATATGTGGCTATACTCCTTGTACCCAACTCTCCACTTCCAGTCAGTTTCGATGAGAGGGATGCAAAAACTGCATATACAGTAGTTTGAAAATGTTTCAACATTTATTAAAATGACATACAATAAAAGGTATAACAAAAATATAGATGGTACAAGTATAAGCACAAAGTGTGATTTATATCATTGTGAACAGGTTGTATTCCAAATTCACACACAAAACTCTGCCCTATAGGGCCACACATACGTCCATAATAATACCCTATAGTAAAGTTGCCAGTTTTTTTTATGAAATCCAGGGGCTTAAAGGAATATGTGTAAATCAAACCTGAGGGTATGCTGCTATGGGACAAGGCCATGAGTCAATAACACATAGAGTGCAGGGGTTGGGTGAAAGTGGCACAGAGTGCAGGAGAGTCAGGAGTAAGTAACGCACCGAGTGCAAGGGGTCAAGAGTAAGTAACGCATAGAGTGCAAGGAGTCAGGAATAAGTAATGCACAGAGTGCAAGGAGTCAGGAATAAGTAATGTACAGAGTGCAGAAGGGTCAGGAGTAAGTAATGCACAGAATGCAGGGGGTCAGGAGTAAGTAACGCAGAGTGCAGGGGGTCAGGAGTAAGTAACGCACAGAGTGCAGGGGGTCAGGAGTAAGTAACGCACAGAGTGCAGGGGGTCAGGAGTAAGTAACGCACAGAGTGCAGGGAGTTAGGAGTAAGTAACGCACAGAGTGCAGGGGATCAGGAGTGAGTAATGCACAGAGTGCAGGGGGTCAGGAGTAAGTAACGCACAGAGTGCAGGGGGTCAAAAGAAGGTAGCGCATAGAATACAGAGGTCAAGCATATGTAACTCACAGAGTAAAGATGTCAGGAGTAAAGCATGGAGATTGCAGGGGTCAGAAGTAAGTAATGCATAGAGTGAAGGAGTAACTAACATACGGAGTGCAGAGGTCAATACACATCCTTGGATGTGTATTGAAATACATTTGCTTGAATGGGCAAAGTGACAGTCTCTATAGGTGGTTTTCTGTCTAATTCTCTTGAGAATTTCAGAGATTAGAACAGTCCTCAGTATTGAACATTTCATTCAAGTCAGTGACACAGCTCCTCAACAGCAGATCGGAGCTACAAAAATAGAGTTCTACTTGTCAGCTTGAAGAAAACGTTTGAAATGATGAAAGTTCAAACACATCCGGCTTAATTGATGGCTTTTAACCTCTTCCATCTGCATTAATTAATGACCATAATAGGAATTTTCCAAGCTTGTTTACGTGCTCTAGCCCCTAAGGAAATTCTATTTTCATTTTTGTTTTTATCGTGTAGCATAAAGAAAAAGTGACACACATAATTTCTTGCCCAAATTTCCCGTTTATATTTCTATGACCACCTACATTTTGATTAAACTGTCTATATCTTGTGATCATGGTGTGGCAAGTATTCAGATTACTATCCTACAGCATTTTACTTGGGACATTAAAGCGGAGGTTCACCCTAAAAAACATGTATATACCAATACCATTACATCCAACATACTGCCGACATGTAAAGTATGCTGTTTTATTTTTTATTTTTTCGCTGTACATACCGTCTTATAGTTCTTTTCACCCGGGTTCTCACTCCCGCGGGGAGTAGGCGTTCCTATGAAGAGGCATAGATGATTGACGTGCGTTAAGGCGTATCACGTGTTCCGAAAATAGCCGAAATGGGACTCGGCTCTATATGGCGCTATACAGCACCTGCGCACAGACTAGGAGCTGTGTAGAGCTGACTGCGCAGGCGCCGTATAGACCCGAGTCCCAGTTCGGCTATTTTCGGAATGCGTGATGCGCCTTATCCGCACGTCAATCATCTACGCCTCTTCATAGGAATGCCTATTCCCCGCTGGAGTGAGAACCCAGAAGCCGAGTGAAAAAGAACTATGAGGTACGTACAGCGAAAAAACAAACAAAAAAACAGCATGCTGTACATGTCAGCGGTATGCTGGATGTAATGGTATATAATTGTTTTAGGGTGAACCTTCGCTTTAACAGTCTCGCTATTCCTGTATCTATGTATGTATGTATGTATGTATATATACATTTTAATATCATTTGGGGTTAAAACATTTATTTTTCCTAAAATGGGTTTTAAAAGAAAATGTTTGTTTTAAGACAAAGATTTGGGTTTTTTTTTTTTTTGCTGTGTCCGTTTTTAAAGAAATTACCCTTTGCTTCCCCATTTCCTGCCCTGGTGACCACACAGGAAGCAGACAGCTGTAAAAGTATCATTTTACCAAGTATGGATGTGATTTAAAGCTTTTCTGCATAATGTCATTTTAGAAGGATATTTTTAGTAACAGTTTTGATTTAGCATTCGTGGTCCTCCGTGCAATTCAGCTGAATTAATTTGAATTTTTAAATAGAAAAAAAAATATTCCACATCAAACCCTAAATTACAACAACATTTTGAAAAAAAAGTATGTTGGGGAAAGTATATAGGAGCTATTGTGGTGTGTTAAAGCTTATTTACGTTCATTTGAATGGACTGTCAAAACACTAAAGTGGACAAAAAATCATGCCTTTTTTTCCAACACTGCATACACTGCATTGCTCTTTGTTGAGGTGTGCCAACTTGAAGATTAATGACGCTGCAGTGCACTAATGTGCGCATGGTGCATTGCCATGTGTTGCAGTAATGGGCATGTTAACACACTTCATCATAATTAATGGGTCTGAAGAGGTAATTTGGAAGCCATGGGGGGAGTAAAAAGAATAGATAGTAGACGTTTGTGAGCAAAAGTTGGGAACGATAGGTAGCAGATGCTTGGGAGCAGAGGGTGAGAAGAGTAGATAGTAGACACTTGGGAGTGGGAGGTCGGAAGAGTTTGTAGTAAGCATTTTGGAGCATTCGGTGAGAAAAGTGGGTAGTAGCCTTTGGGAGTGGGAAGTATGAAGAGTAGTTAGTAGAACGTTTGGGAGCGTGTGGTGAGAAGATTAGGTATAAGATGTTTGGGTGCAGGAGGTGAAAAGAGTAGGTATAAGACGTTTAGGAGAGGGAGTTGAAAAAATAGGTAGTAGACATTTGGGAGTGGGAGGTGAAAAGAGTATTTAGTAGAACGTTTTGGAATGGGAGGTGAGAAGAGTAAGTTATAGATGTTTAAGACGTGAGAAGAGTAGTTAGTAGAACATTTGGTGGCATGAGGTAAGAGGAGTAGGTAGTAGAACTTTTGGGAGTGTGCGGTGAGAAGATTAGGTAGAAGACGTTTGGGAGCGGGAGGCAGGGCCGATCCTAGGGTCACAGGCGCCTGGGTGCAGAAATATTTCTGGCGCCCCCACAAAGGGGCGTGGTCATCTTACCAACTCCTCCCCTTTACAAATGTTTCTGTGGCAATGACTCAAACACAGAGATGCTCCTCTAAGAAGTCTTTGTTGCCTAAGGATCCTCCGATGATCTTTTAACAATAAAGAAAATACTGGAAGAGCGTACACTAATGAGACCTGGAGGGGAACCTCTCTGATACTGTTAGAAAGTGCCCCAAAACATAGTACAGGCGATGGTCAGACTGTAGACATGATACAAGAGATGGTCAGAGACTGCAATCATAGTACAGGAGATGGTCAGAGAGTGTAGACATATTAAAGGAGACAGTCAGTGACTGGAGATATAATACAAGAGATGGTCATAGACTGCAATCATAGTACAGGAGATGGTCAGAGACTGCAGACATGATACAAGAGATGGTCAGAGACTGCAATCATAGTACAGGAGCTGGTCAGAGAGTGTAGACCTATTACAGGAGACAGTCAGTGACTGGAGATATAATACAGGAGATGGTCAGAGACTGCAGACATACTACAGGAGATGGTCAGAGACTGCAGACATACTACAGGAGATGGTCAGAGACTGCAGACATACTACAGGAGATGGTCAGAGACTGCAGACATACTACAGGAGACGGTCAGGGACTGGAGAAATAATACAGGAGACGGTCAGGGACTGGATAAATAATACAGGAGACGGTCAGGGACTGGAGAAATAATACAGGAGACAGTCAGAGACTGCAGATATAATACAGGAGATGGTCAGAGACTGCAGTTCCTATTAACATAAGTAGATAATGGCCGATCGGCTCTCACCTGACCCAGCGATACAGCAACAACGGTTCCTCTGATCAGGAGTCAGCTCACTCTGAATTGCTCATGGATACTCCACTGGGTAGAGCCCAGATCTGTATTCTGGCAAGGACTCCAATCTTTTCTCCGCCAGGGATGGCACTAGGCTGTGCGGCTTTCCCTCTGGTGGCGCGCACGGCAGCGGGGTTCTTTCTCTGATGGTGTTCTCTCAGCACTGTCCTCTCCCTCTGGAGTCCTGGGTGCACTTCCCTGAAAGCTTTCCTGGGGTCCTGGCTCTCTCTCTCTCCCCCATTCAGCTGAACATGCCGTGTGGGCTGCAGTTTCTTTTTTACAGTGGGGCTGCCAGTCCTCGAACTACAAGTCCCACAATCCTCTTCTCTGCTCCTTTTTCTATTCTATTTCTTCCCTGGCAAGCATCGCTAGTACAGCATTGCACGTGAAGAGAAGGAGGGGAGAGAGTGGGAGGAGAAATGAAGAGCCCGTAGCTGCAGTGGCATCACTAGGGTTGTTGTCACCAGTTGAGGTAAAACATGGTGTCGCCCCCCTTCCTCCACCTATAGTCGCCCCTCAGTACAGACCCCCTCCACTAAGTATAGACCCCCTCCGTCAGTGCAGACTCCTAACTAAGTATAAACCCCCTCCCTCAGTACAGACCCCCCAGGACAAACCACCCCCCATGAGTACAGACACCCCCAGGACAAACCCCCCATTAGTACAGACCCCCCCCCAGCACAACCCCCCATTAGTACAGACCCCCCCAGGACAACCCCCCTTTAGTACAGACCCACCCAGGACAAACCCCCCATTAGTACAGACTCCCCCAGGACAATCCCCGCATTAGTACAGAATCCCCGCATTAGTACAGACTCCCCCAGCATAACCCCCCATTAGTACAGACTCCCCCAGGACAATCCCCGCATTAGTACAGACTCCCCCAGCATAACCCCCCCATTAGTACAGACTCCCCCAGGACAACACCCCATTAGTACAGACCCCCCCAGGACAACCCCCCATTAGTACAGACCCCCCAGGATAACCCCCCATTAGTACAGACTTCCCCAGGACAACCCCCCATTAGTACAGACTCCCCCAGGACAAACCCCCCATTAGTACAGACCCCCCCAGGACAAACCCCCCATTAGTACAGACCCCCCCAGGACAAACCCCCCATTAGTACAGACCCCCCCCAGGACAAACCCCCCATTAGTACATACTCCCCTAGGACAACCCCCCATAAGTACAGACCCCCCCATTAGTACATACTCCCCCAGGACAACCCCCCATTAGTACAGACCCCCCCAGGACAAACCCCCCATTAGTACATACTCCCCTAGGACAAACTCCCCAGTAGTACAGACTCCCCCAGGACAACCCCCCATTAGTACAGACTCCCCTAGGACAACCCCCCATTAGTACATACTCCCCCAGGACAACCCCCCATTAGTACAGACCCCCCAGGACAAACCCCCCATTAGTACAGACTCCCCCAGGACAACCCCCCATTAGTACAGACCCACCCAGGACAACCCCCCAGTAGTACAGACCCCCCCAAGACAAACCCCCCATTAGTACAGACTCCCCCAGGACAACCCCCCATTAGGCAGGCTGAGGCGCTCACTCTCAGCTGAATCAGGCGGCAGCTCCGCTCGGCGCTCGCTCCCGCACGCTGTCTGAACTTAGATGGCAGTGGCAGAGGTCACGGTGGGTGGAGCCGAGCGGCCGTGTGACGTCACGTCGTCACATCCCGCTCGGGTCTGGGATTGCTTCGGCGAATCGGCGGCTCGGATAAAAAAAAAAAAAAAAAAAAAAACCTCCTCGACGGCTCGCTCGGCGCCTCGCGCATGACAGCGCTGGGTGCGGGGCACCCACTGCACCCCGGGTAGGATCGGCCCTGGCGGGAGGTGAGAAGAGTAGGTTATAGATGGTTGGGAGCTGGAGGTGAAAAGAGTAGGTAGTAGAATGTTTACGAGAAGGTTATAGATATTTGGGAGCGGAAGGCGAGAAGAGTAGGTAATAGACATTTTGGAGCAGGAGGTTTATAAGAGTAAGTAGTAGAATGTTTAGGAGCAGGTTTTAGATGTTTGGGAGCAGAAGGCGAGAAGAGTAGGTAATGGATATTTGGGATCTGGATGTGAGAAGAGTAGGTAGTAGAACATTTGGAACGGGAGGTGAGAAAAATAGGTCATAGATGTTTGGGAGCGTGTGGTGAGAAGAGTAGGTTATAGACATTTGGGAGCAGGAAGTGAGAAGTGTAGGTATAGATGTTTTGGAGCAGGGGGTGAGAGGAGTAGGTAGTAGACGTTTGGGATCTGGATGTGAGAAGAGTTGGTAGTAGATGTTTGGGATCTGGATGTGAGAAGAGTTGGTAGTAGATGTTTGGGATCTGGATGTGAGAAGAGTTGGTAATAGATGTTTGGGATCTGGATGTGAGAAGAGTTGGTAGTAGATGTTTGGGATCTGGATGTGAGAAGAGTTGGTAGTAGATGTTTGGGATCTGGATGTGAGAAGAGTTGGTAGTAGATGTTTGGGATCTGGATGTGAGAAGAGTTGGTAGTAGATGTTTGGGATCTGGATGTGAGAAGAGTAGGTAGTAGAACATGTGAACGGGAGGTGAGAAGAGTATGTTATAGACGTCTGGGAGCGTGCAGTGAGAAGAGTAGGTTATAGACATTTGGAAGCAGGAGGTGAGAAGATTAGGTATAGATGTTTTAGAGCAGGAGGTGAGAGGAGTAGGTAGTAGACGTTTGGGATCTGGATGTGAGAAGAGGTGGTAGTAGATGTTTGGGAGTGAGAGGTGAGAAGAGTAGGTAGTAAAACATTTGGGAGCTAGAACTGAGGATAGTAGATAGTAGAAATTTAGTGACATTACCTTGGTAACAAAACTTTAGTGACAAAGTTAACCAGCCATTGGCTCTTCCTGATTCCCTCTTCATTTTCCTCCATTTCTAGACAACATGACCAGCACTTTAGGAAGTGGCCATCGCTAAAAGAGAAAGGGTTTAACAAAACCAAAAAGACAGGAAAGTATTTTCCATCCAACTGAAAGAAATTCCATAAAGTACCCTGTAGTCAATTTTAGAGTGCTATATAAGCAGCATCTGACAAAATTTCAAAGCCTGGGGCATTCTTGCAAATCTTGTCATGCTCACGTCCACCCTGCGCCTTTCCTTAATCCATGCCTTCCAGGTGACTCATGAGTGCCAATCATATATGACCATAGCAAATGACATCAGAAGACCACAATGTTTTTCTTTTAATCTGTTGCCATGCTATGCAGATAAATGCTGCGGCAATGACATATTGAAAAAAGTGTAATTGTAGCACAGCATTCCACTCTAAAGGTTTTATATCCAGGACCATCTGAAATCCTGGAAATGTTCCTTTCTTGAAAAGACAGAGTTAACTTTGCTGTTAGTTTTCAGTTGGCACAAGGACAGCAGGAACTGCGATTGCTCCATTATTCTTTTCACTTCTATTTACCACTTGGTTCCATCACAAAACATCCATTTCCGTTAATCATGGATCCTCCGGATGTGGAATGTAGTTCCAAATGCGTAATTGTATGTCTGCACATAGTCTAACAAGCTTCTTGTTTCTGGAACTCAAATTATCATTTGAGGGAAATTTTATTTTGTGTTCAACAAACACATGCCAAAAGACTGTCTATGAGTAGATAAAAGACCCAGCAATGATTACAGAACAAATACGATAAGCAGATTGGGTGGTAGGTTCTAATGCTGTTTTACCTAATATTA
The DNA here is from genome assembly GCA_029574335.1 of Rana kukunoris. Lineage (NCBI taxonomy): Eukaryota > Metazoa > Chordata > Amphibia > Anura > Ranidae > Rana > Rana kukunoris. Next base: position 451,281,047 of record CM056051.1, read on the forward strand.
TGCTGCAGCACTGTTAGTATAAGGTGACCAGATTTTTAAAATGAAAACCGGGGACATATATTATATATATATATATATATATATATATATATTTTTTTTTTTTTTATTGGCAAATGCTAAACTATTTTATAAGCATATATTCCTCAATTGATATATGCAGTGTATGTGCTATGTGTTTAGGGAATGATTTATGATATATGTGTGTATATATATATATACACACACACACGTTATTTCTCACATTTCATCCATGAGATAAATAAAAGGTAACCACTGGCCCAGCATATTGGTGGTCAGTGTGCCCCCTGTATGCTGGTGCTACATGCAGGAGGATGCTATGTACAGAGTGCAGAGCTCAGGAGGATGCTATGTACAGAACTCAGGAGGATGCTACGTACAGAGTGCAGAACTCAGGAGGATGCTACGTACAGAGTGCAGAACTCAGAAGGATGCTACGTACAGAGTGCAGAACTCAGGAGGATGCTACGTACAGAGTGCAGGGTTCAGGCGGATGCTTCGTACAGAGTGCAGAGCTCAGGAGGATGCTACGTACAGAGTGCAGGGTTCAGGAGGATGCTACTTACAGAGTGCAGAGCTCAGGAGGATGCTACGTACAGAGTGCAGAGCTCAGGAGGATGCCACGTACAGAGTGCAGAACTCAGGAGGATGCTACGTACAGAGTGCAGGGTTCAGGCGGATGCTACGTACAGAGTGCAGAGCTCAGGAGGATGCTACGTACAGAGTGCAGGGTTCAGGAGGATGCTACTTACAGAGTGCAGAGCTCAGGAGGATGCTACGTACAGAGTGCAGAGCTCAGGAGGATGCCACGTACAGAGTGCAGGGCTCAGGAGGATGCTACGTACAGAGTGCAGGGCTCAGGAGGATGCTACGTACAGAGTGCAGGGCTCAGGAGGATGCTACGTACAGAGTGCAGGGCTCAGGCGGATGCTACGTACAGAGTGCAGAGCTCAGGAGGATGCTACGTACAAAGTGCAGGGTTCAGGCGGATGCTACGTACAGAGTGCAGAGCTCAGGAGGATGCTACGTACAGAGTGCAGGGTTCAGGAGGATGCTACTTACAGAGTGCAGAGCTCAGGAGGATGCTACGTACAGAGTGCAGAGCTCAGGAGGATGCCACGTACAGAGTGCAGGGCTCAGGAGGATGCTACGTACAGAGTGCAGGGCTCAGGAGGATGCTACGTACAGAGTGCAGGGCTCAGGAGGATGCTACGTACAGAGTGCAGGGCTCAGGCGGATGCTACGTACAGAGTGCAGAGCTCAGGAGGATGCTACGTACAAAGTGCAGGGTTCAGGCGGATGCTACGTACAGAGTGCAGAGCTCAGGCGGATGCTACATACAGAGTGCAGGGCTCAGGAGGATGCTACGTACAGAGTGCAGGGCCCAGGCGGATGCTACGTACAGAGTGCAGGGCCCAGGCGGATGCTACGTACAGAGTGCAGGGCTCAGGCGGATGCTACGTACAGAGTGCAGAGGTCCGGAGGATGGTACGTACAGAGTGCAGAGCTCAGGAGGATGCTACGTACAAAGTGCAGGGTTCAGGCGGATGCTACGTACAGAGTGCAGAGCTCAGGCGGATGCTACATACAGAGTGCAGGGCTCAGGAGGATGCTACGTACAGAGTGCAGGGCCCAGGCGGATGCTACGTACAGAGTGCAGGGCCCAGGCGGATGCTACGTACAGAGTGCAGGGCCCAGGCGGATGCTACGTACAGAGTGCAGGGCCCAGGCGGATGCTACGTACAGAGTGCAGGGCCCAGGCGGATGCTAAGTACAGAGTGCAGGGCTCAGGCGGATGCTACGTACAGAGTGCAGAGGTCCGGAGGATGGTACGTACAGAGTGCAGAGCTCAGGAGGATGCTACGTACAGAGTGCAGGGTTCAGGCGGATGCTACGTACAGAGTGCAGAGTTCAGGCGGATGCTACATACAGAGTGCAGGGCTCAGGAGGATGCTACGTACAGAGTGCAAGGTTCAGGAAGGCACCCTCGCCCCTATCCTGAAACTATCCCCCTGTGTGCTGAGAGAAGAGAAGCTGCTGCTGGGTGCACAAGGGGATTAGGTCTGCTGGAGGGGGGTGGGAGAGTTGAATCCTGGACAAGGAGAAGGATCATGGCTGATCCCATAGAGGTTTTGGAGATTGCGAGCCCCCCCCCCCCCTCAAACACACACACACAGATTAATGCTTATAAATATCCATTGACAAAATGTTTTAACAATTATGAAAAACAATTGAAATGTAGTGAAATGGGTTCACAGTGGTGTGATGTCGCATACCCTGTGGATCCTGTGCGGGTTCCCGCATCACACCTGAATCGCAGATGGTTCACACTGATATCTGCGAACCACTGCGGGTGTCAATAAAAAGCCAATGACACCCCCAGATTGGTTCGCAGGTTGCAGTGTGAACTGTAAAATGGTAAAGGAATTGGATTGCATGGGTGTCAAACAGCCAATGCGATCCTATTCCAGTGTGGACACCATTCTGGTGTAAAAGTGATGGGATTTCAGCCGTACAGTTGCACAGACATGGCATGTAATGTGCATGGAAATGCGGTGCGGATGACATGCGATTTCTGTGATTGCACAAGTGTGAACCTGAAGTTATGGATGCAATTGGACTAGCGCTCAGACTCCTATAATGACAGATCTAAGCTATAGATGATAGAAAATGACACATTAACCAGATCAATCAGTAAAGAGTTAATTAGTGGTGTCTGGGCAGTGTGATAGAGATTTGTAGAGGGGGGTGGAGTGTGTAAGGGGTGATGATAGTGTAGAGGGGGGGGGGGGGTAGAAGTTACATAGGATGGGGGGATGGGAGATTTATAGCAGAATTGAGGGGGAAAGGAGACTAGAAGAGAGAGTGAGAAGTTACACTGGATAATATAAGATAGAAGACCTGAATGTAGGTGATAGGCTGTGACTGTGTCAGGGAGGCAGAGCTGGGGGGGGGGGAGCAGAACTGAATACACAGGCTGGGGGCAGTGAGTTGGAGGAACAATCCACTAGGGACAGAGAAGGAGAGTACAGGAGAGACTGCATTGAGACTGTCCTGAGCACAATCAGTGAGGGAGAATGTGAGCTGGAGGACAAGTATCTAGAAGGGGGAGGGGTCACAAACTTACAGAGGTTGATGGAAGATCATGCAGGGGAGGAGAGCTGATATCAGAGCACTGAGACATGCGGGGAGAGATGCCAGGAAGCTGAGGATCGTCTGCTAACGTAGCAGAAAGGCAGAGGGAGAGAGAGCTTGTCAGCCGCTGGGCACCTTGATGTTCTTCCCGCTCACTAAACTCCAGCATTCTGCCGAGATCTCGGCTGTTTTTTAGACCATGCACTCGGTTGTCTGACAAGGGGGCGGAGCTCCGCATATCGCTCCTGCCCACCCCCGACATCAGCCTGACAGGTCCACTCACTGTCTCTGCAGCCATATGACCCCAGCTTGCCTCCGACTTGCCCCCAATCACTGTCTGCGCTGCATCCATGGTCACACTGCTGCATGTCCTGTTGGCTAGTGTCAGCAATGGATATGGGAGCCACCCCTGAATCCGGGGACAAAACCGGGGACACACAGGCTCCGGGGACGATGGCCTCAAAACGGGGACTGTCCCCGGAAATCGGGGACGTCTGGTCACCCTATGTTAGTACACTGTGCTGCACTTGTTCTTTGTAGTACTCACCTGACCCACAAAGCCCAGTGGGACTCCCAGACACAGGGTGGGCTAACATTTCCCCTCAAGTGAAGTCCTTGCCAGTATGTGTACAGATGAGAGCCCAGATTCTCATGCTATTGCCAGAGGCACCAGTGATACTTACTGGCAGTGGCAGTAGATAGAAACGAATGCATCATACATACGACTGTCATGTTTTCTTTCGGTCGGGAAAACTGGCTGTGTGTATGCTTCCTAGCAGTTTTCCCGACAGAAAAATGGCGGGAAAAAATAGAACATGTTTTTCCCTGCAGTTTTCCTATGGGGAAAAACTGCTGTGGATCATACACACGGCCGTTTTTTGTGTGTACAAGGCATAACAGTAACCAAAGTCTAGGAGACATCTTGGTTATGACGTCACATCCACCTGACCCTGCGCTCCACAGGAATCAGGTAGTCCTGGGAGCCTCTAGTGCTACTGATCAGCTGGACCACAGCCTCCATCTATTTGGTGGACCAGGACCGGAACTCTGGGTTGGTGAGGATACATCTTAATAGCACTACATGCCTAGTTTATGCTTCTTATGTGAGTACATTGTTTTCCCAAGTAATAACGTTTTTTAAACTGCTACACGTAGCTAGCGCTGGTCTTTCTCCCCCTTTTAGAAACCCAGGAAAGCTGAACTATCAATTCAGCTAAGCTGACTGCAGTTTAGTATCACTAGATTTAAGGTGGGAGTAAATTCCCTTGGTTGATTTTTACCTATAGATAAGCCTATAATAAGGCTTGCCTATAGGTACAGTAAATCTCCCCCAAACGATGCACATTTTATATTTACGTTAGAAGCAGCCTGTGACATCACCAGCCCATCCACTCTGAGGAAACCCTTCAGAGCCCTGTGCTGTAAACGTGAGGTCATCGTGGCTCTGCTATTCATACTGCCAAATCCCGCAAATCGGGAAGGAAGACCGGGTGAAGATGGAAGTGCCTACAGCAGTGACAGCGTGACGCTAGAGGGCTTTGTTTTCAGGTAAGTCTGTCATAATGTGCTAGTATGCGGTGCATACTAGCACATTATGTCTTAAACTGCCCAAGGCCCAATTTATTTATTTTTTGCTTCAGCTTAATACCTCTTTAAATAAACACACCTGTTTAGAGCAGGGTGGCTACATTTGAATATATAAAAAAAAAAATCAAACCTGATTTGCAAAAACTGGAACCAATGCCCATTGCCCATAGCAACATGATTTTTTTGCTCATTTTCATTGTGCAGTTTTATTAGAAATGTGTGCTTATTCAAAAGGACAAAGGGTAAAGAATGATAGACAGCGACCAATCAGTATTTATCTTGCAATACCCTGGGCCCAGTACAGTAAATTTGGTTATTGCAGGACACGGCATCCTGCATATAGTCACTGCAATTTTTCCTTTTTTTTATAGAGCCAATTACTCATAGTGACATCTTAATTTGAGGAGAGTTTGCAAAAAAGATCTGTAGGGTTGATTTACTAAAACTGGAGTGTGCAAAATCTGGTGCAGCTTTACATGGTAACCAATCGGCTACTGATCGGCTCGTCCAATTAGGCTCCATTCACACCTGAGAGATCTGCAGCAGCATTTTTGGCGGGGACCAGTCATTTGAATGTGCCTCCTTCCGCTCCAAATAAGCTCATGTATCACATCTTAACGCAGGGCCAGGAGCATTTGCATTTGCAATTTTTGGAGCGATTGTAGTGTGATTTGTCGCTTGATAATTGCAGAAAAATCGGCCCGCATTTGGGGTGCCATTAATATAATGGCATTGCAAACACATTCTGCGTTTTGCCGCGATTCTGGAATTGCGAGCGGAATAGTGGCAATTCCGGATGGTTCAGGTGTAAACAGAGCCTAAAGATTTGACAAATAAAAGGCTGGAAGGTGATTGGTTTCTGTGTAGAGCCGCACCAGATTTTGCACTCTCCAGTTTTAGTAAATTAACCCTATATCCTTGTCATATATAGTTAAAGTGAAAGTCCATGCAAAATCTAAAATCCCTGCATCTATAGACACCAGGGATCTAACACTAACCTCTGTATCCCTGTAAAGAAAAAACGAGTATACATACCTTTTTGGAAGCTGATCTGACCCGCTCCTACCGGATCTCATGCTGAGCTGTCAGCCGCAGCTTCTCTGTGTAGGCGGGTGCAGAGAAGACAGAGGAAAACGGAAGCCCCATAGTAACTCTATGGGTGACGTCACTTGCCATTCATTTCACAGCCGTTGTCGTCCGTGTCCTCTGCAGAGCTTCTGGCGCTGGAGATCAGGTCAGAGCGGGTCAGATCGGCTTCCAAAAAGCTATGTATACTCATCCTTTCTATACAAGGATATAGAGGTTAGTGTTATGCCACGTACACACGATCACTTTTTGTGATGAAAAAAAAACAACGTTTTTAAAAACGTCATTTAAAATGATCGTGTGTGGGCAAAACGTTGTTTTATGTCTTCTAAAAAACGACTAAAAAAAAATTCGAACATGCTTGAATTTTTTGTGTCGTTTTTCAAAATGTCATTTTTTGTGTCATAAAAAGTGATGGTGTGTGGGCAAAACGACGTTGAAAACGACGTTTTTAAACCCGCGCATGCTCAGAGGCAAGTTATGAGACGGAGCTTCAATGGAACAGAGTGACGTCGAACGTGGTGTACGTCACCACGCTTTGCTAGAGCATTTTGGAAAAACGATGGTGTGTATGCAACGTCGTTTTGGAAAATGAAGTTTGAAAAACGTTGTTTTGTTTCGTCACATAAAACGTCGTTTTTTTTTCATCACAAAAAGTGATCGTGTCAACGCGGCATTAGATCACTGGTGTCTATAGATGAAGGGATTTTAGATTTAGCATGGACTTAAGCTTCGTACATATGGGCCAGAATCTCATCAGTAAAAAAAACTTTGTTTTTCCTGACGAGATTCTTGGCAAGAATCGCTTGCCGCCCCAGTGTAGAGACTCTCCTTTCAAAAGAACTGCTGTTCTCTTGAAAGGCAAGAACGCAGTGACGTCATCACGTACGACGAGCATGCGCTCGTCACATTCAATGTCGTCGCCTCCATCTTGCTGTACTGTACCTGTGCCTAGGATGCGTCAAAGTCATTTCGAGCATCCACGGCGACAGGTAAGTATACAGACGCTCAGGTTTTTTGTCGGGAAACAGGCCGACAAGAATCTCAACGAGAAAATAGAGAGCAGGATCTCTATTTTTCTCGTCAAGGTTCTGGTCAGATTTCCAGACGAGAAACCTCAAAGCCTCGTACACACGCTCGGTTTACTCGGCAAGAAAGCTCTGCCAGCAGTGCAAGAAAAATGTCTTCTCCCATAATGCAATTGGATAAAGTGGTTACATTTAAAGTGGAAGTAAACCCTCCTATCATTTTCAGCCAAGGAAGCGGCCATCTTGACCTCTATTAAATTTGCAACTGCCATGATGCTGTACATGTGATCTGTTATGAAACCAGCCATTGGATGGTTTGACAGTTTGGTTGAGAGCACAAGCAAATGTGACAGCTAGCATTTCCGGCATTCCGGAAATGTTAACTGTTTTTTGTAACTATCAAATTGAAGGGTTTACTTCCACTTTAAGTGATTTACTGTAAATAGATTTGTTTTAATCATATCCAGGTTCTCGGTTAGAATAAAGGTCTTCTGTAAAAAAAAACAAAAAAAAAAAAAAAACTGTTGGTGGTTTTGTTAATCAGTGAGCTTGCTTTCTTGCAGCCCCATGTAGCAGTTTATGTCCATGCAATGATTAGTCTTTTCTATGTCTTTGGAATGCCCAACCCTTTATTCAGTGTGGTAACCTTTGTGTGCCCATAGCCTCTGCTTTCAGCACTAGGGACAGCTCCCTTGATTCATAGCCCTCTTGTCTGAATAAATAACACTGCTGTTAGTTGGTTTGTACACACCGTTATTTATCCTAGACAAGTCTCCATTGAAAATTACAATCCTTGAGTAGAGCCCTGTTGCCAAGACGCAGGGCAGAGTATATAAATAAAACTAACATCAGGAATGTGCTAGATACTTAAATCCCAAGTTCACTTTCTTCTCACATTTTCTACAGATAGCATATCTACTGCATAATTTTCAAATATCAGTTACATTAAAACTGAACTCCAGGCTTTCCTTTTTTTCCCTACACTTGCATAAAGTCCTCTTCTGTGTTGAAACCAATTACTCTCCATTCCCTTCAAATTTGCATTGCCAAAGTGTAATCTTTTTAAAGCGCAGCAGCTATCCTGAGGCCACCTTCATTTCCTGTCTGAATGACTTCAATCATCATCAATCTCCTTTCCTTCTGATCTGTACTGTCATTTGTCCACCTCTCACAGTTATTAGCTTTTTCTGTAATCGGTCATTTTCGCTCTTTGTCATATGTGATCTTTATTGCTGGTGTCAGTCACATGCTTTTTTGAGCATTATATGAAAGAACACATTCTTGCTATCCCTTTAGCCATGCATGCTCAGACTTTAGCTGCTGGCCCATATTGGTTGTCAAGTATTGAATGAGCAAGTGATATAAAATAGTGATTCTTGGAAACCACAGGCAATACATACATTTCACAACATATCAGAAAACATAACTATACTAGGGTGGCTATAGATCAGCTTTAAATAAGAACTCTTGGATACCACATAAAAACTGCAATACGCATACTGACCTATGTAAACAAATACACTTTTAGTCGTTTAATTATAAACCTGACCGTTAAGGAGAAATTTAGAATGCAATATTTGTGATGTCATCACTCCAATAAAAAAAATAGCAGGTTGGCAGGAGAAGGTTTAAATCCAAGGACATGTCACATCCTGCCTTTTCACTCCACAGCAATTAGAATCTACAGTTCCCATCATGCAGAGTGAGAAGGAAGGGAGTTGTAATGAATAGGCGTGAATGTGAGCAGGAAAATTAAGTATTTGCACTACATGAGTTTGTGTACTCGCCTATATAGTGCCAATCTAAATTGCAGGCATGGGTTGCTGAGAGAGGGGAGGAGACTCCTGGTCAGTAGTCCTGGGTGCAGTCATGCTGGAACAGGAAGTGGTCAACCCCAAAATGTTCCCACAAAGTTGGGAGCATGAGATTGTCACAAATGTCTTGGTATGCAGAAGCCTTAGGAGTTCCCTTCACTGGAATTAAGGGGCCAAGCCTAACCCTATCCCCCAAAAACAACCCCACACCATAACCCCCAACCAAATGATTTGAACCAGTGCACAAAGCAAGGTCCATAAACACATGGATGAGTGGGTTTGGGGTGGAGATACTTGACGGGCCTTGATAGAACACCTTTGGGAGGAATTAAAGCAGAGATTGCGAGCCAAGCCTTCTCGTCCACATCAGTGCCTGACCTCACAAATGCGCTTCTGGAAGAATGGTCAAACATATACCACAGACACACTCCTAAACCTTCCCAGAAGATTTGAAGCTGTTATAGCTGCAAATGGTAGGCCAACTCAATATTGAACCCTACGGACTAAGACTGGGTTTAAAGTTTATGTGCTTGTAAAGGCAGGCATCCCAATACTTTTGTTAATATAGGGCCAGATCCACAAAGAATGGCCGCTGGCGTAGTTTATCTAATTTACACTATGCTGCTGTAAGTTACAGCAGCGTATCCTTATCCACAAAGAATTGCCGCTGTAACTTACGGCAGCGTAGTGTAATCTTGGCGGCGTAAGGCGGCGCAATTCAAATTTAGAAGATAGGGGCGTGATTTATGTTAAATCAGCGTGACCCCTCGTAAATTACGTGTTTTTTGTACGGCGCATGCGCCGTCCGTGGAGGTATCCCAGTGCGCATGCGCAAAATCACGGCGAAAATAGTCAATGAAAACGGCGTGAACGTAACTTACGCAAATCCTTATTCGCGAACGGTTTACGTGAACGACGGAAAATTCTACACTGGCTCGACGTCCATACTTAACATTACGTACGCCTCTATACAGCAGGGGTAACTTTACGCCGGACCAACGCTTACGCAAACGACGTAAAAGGAATGCGCCGGCCACTCGTACGTTCGTGAATTGCCGTAAATTGCTCATTTGCATATTCAACGCGGTAAAAAGACGGAAGCGCCACTAGCGTCCAGCGTAAGTATGCAACTAAGATACGACGGTGTAATAACGTTACACCAGTCGTATCTTAGCGTAATTCCGGCGTATCTTGTTTTGTGGATACAAAACAAAGATATGCCGGTGGGAATTTGAAATTATGGCGGCGTATCTGGATATACGCCGCCGTAATTCTTTGTGGATCTGGCCCATAGTGTATCTTCCTTTGCCTTTATACAAATACCGCATTCACCGCTGAGGAATTACCACTCCAGATTGGCATTGGCTACATGAGGATCTGTGACCCTCACAAGAGAATGCGCAAATTGACCATCCTGTTTGTTCAGGGGTCATATCCTTAAAGTGGTTGTAACCCTAAAAAACCCTGTTTCTTTAAAGCATGTTAAACCACATAGCGCTTGTGCGGTGTAATTTTTCCTGACCACGGTTTATCATGGCGCTTATCCCTGATTATCGTGGTCAGTTTATGTGTCTACATCATCCCACTGCTCTCCTCTCTCCCCTCTCCCACTCTCCCCCTCCTTCCCTGCCTGTCGGCTTCTGCATGTGAGCCATCCCTCCCCTTCCCTTCTATCTCTGTTCCAAGCGGTAGTAAAGTTACTGCTCACAATTACTACCAGCTCTTCTGGACACAATGTACTATATGTGCTTTTTTTAAATTCTTCTTCTAAATGCCTAATTTCACTTTGCTGATCTGCACTCATGTGACCGACTGGAAGACATCACATGGATATCTCACCCCCTCCCTCTGTAGTGCATAAATCAGAGAAAGAGAGCGTTGAGCGGTCACGTGACCACTGATCAGCAAGGTGAAAAAAGGTATTTAGAAGGAGAATTTAAAAAAGCACATTCTGAATAGTCAGTTTTGCTGTTGATTTACTAAGTGTTAACTAAGGACAAGAAAAATGCAGTAAAATACCGCATATGGTAAATCAGTAATAGTTAAATTCACTAAGAGTTTATCATTAAATACCGAATACTGTATTTGTTTTATTTAGCTGTAATTACTGCATTATTTAACGCTGTACTTTGCCGCATTGGCCTGGGATTTGTTGAAACACAGCCTGGTGGTCAGGAACCCCCCAGGTTGTTTGTTTTTTGACAATGCTGGTTGCTGAGCAGCAGACCGATCAGCTGTCAGTGGCTTCCCTGCTAACAGCTGATAGTAAAAAAAACAAAAAAAACAGACAATTAAAATGTATAAGAAAAAAAACAGCGTGGTGTTGCTCCTCCCCTCCAGTCCCTCCTTCGTGTCTGGTATGGATTTTAAGCGAAAACCCACCCCAAAATGTAAAAAAAAATGGCGTGGGGTCTCCCCAGAATCCATACCAAGCCCTTATAGCCCGGCAGGTCAGAAAAGGGGGGGACAAGCGAGCGCCCCCCTCCTGAATCATACCAGGCCACATGCCCTTAACATGGGGGGTGGATGCTTTTGGGCAAAGAACCTTGTCCCCATGTTGATGGGGACAAGGGCCATCTTCCCGACAACCCTGGCCTGTGGTTGTTAGAGTCTGCCGGTGGGGGACTTATCAGAAACTGGATCCAACTTTAACAAGGGGGCCCCAAGATCCCGGCCCCCCTATGTGAATGAGCATGGGGTACTCTACCTTTTTACCCAAAAAGTGCAAAAAAGACAGAAAAAGACAAATTCTTTATTAAAAATATACCACAAGCCATTGAAAAGATATTAGACATGACCGACTTAGAGGAAAGATGTGGGTGTTCCAGGGAAACTTGAAACCAATTGATCTGACTGATTTCCAAGCTTGCATAGGAATGCTAATATTATCAAGTTTGTCAAAGAAGCAAGAAACTTGAGTTGTTCAGAGAGTAGAAGAACAATTTTACAGCCACCATATCTATTTCACAAATCTTATGAGTTATTGGCTTTGACAACCTGTCGGACGTGACAGGGACAAGTTGTCAGCAATTAAGGATGTGTAGGATAAATAGCCAGGGATCCTATATCTAATGTAAAATCCTACATTATGAGGACATTGGACAATGGGATGGGATCACAATTTGGTGCTTGTGACGCTAAATCTAATTATGCTTGGAAATTGTATGTCTAAACTTAAAAGTCACCAAATTGTACAGATGAAAGGGACCAAGTGGTGCAAGTGGTGCTGGATATGTGTAAAGGGCTGCAATGTCAAATTTATTTATGTCATACAGACTGGGGCCATGGGATAAAAGAAGACGATGCTGGCCATGTTGGGACCATTTGAAAAAAAATTATAAGCCAGAACCTAAAATAGTTGAGTCTGACTCTAGTGGGAAGAACTATGGACTTTTCTCAATTTGCTTCCAAACAAAGTTTTTGTCATATTGCCCTAAAAGAGCAAGACTGTCTGTATGGTGAGCACTATGTATAACAATGTATCCCCAAAGCAACAAGCATGTCTGAAGCCTCAAATACTTCTAGACTACAAGGTCACCAAACAAGGATTGGGCAATCTTACAGGTTACAGCAATATATAACCACCAGTGAATGACTGCATAATGGCCAATTGTAATTTTCCACAATATTGTAGATGTTACTTTTGCCTACAATGCCAATCAGAAAAAAAAATTAAACAGAAGTAGAATGACAGTTAACATTTATGGGCAAAGGATATTCCTGAATGAACTGGTGAATTACACTTTTCTATCCACTAATTGAGAGATGGGTCCAGTTGTTGTGATCACCTTCTGCTGTCACCATTATGAGGAGCTGATGCCCCTAAAACCTCTGTAACATCAACTCCTATAGACACCAGTGGTGTCAGAAAATGTGCAAGGTGCTATATCTCCTTAATGAATCGCAGAAGTACTTAAAACCTGACAGGGGCTCTAATTCTTTTGCCTAGTCTGGGCTTTAGGTTTGGGGAAGAGATATAGAACCCTTGTCAGACTTTAAAGCTGAACTCTAGGAAAAGTAAAAAGGTTTTCTTGCAGTGAGTAATGTTTGTTTATGTCTGGGGGGGGGGGGGTCCAAAAAGCAGTTTTACTTACCTGATTATCAGGTCCCACAAGTTGTAAGGCCGGGCCCTGCAGCCTTTTCTCCCCTATGCTCTGGCATTTGCAGGCCCTCTGACCAGTAGTGTATTTAGGTTTTGTGCTGCCCTAGGCCTAACTAAATTCAGGCACCCCCTAATTTAAATATGACCCACCCCCTTCTGTCAAGGCCACACCCCCTTTCTGTTTAAGACCCACCCTGAATTTTTTTGAGTGGGGACACTAGTTCTTAGGGCCTGGGGGGCTTAATTTGCATAGATTTCCTCTCACTTCCTGTTTGGCTATGGGGCAGGAAGTGAAGGGAAATCTCTGCAATGAAACAGGGATGGTAAAAAATTAACTGACAGGGGCTATAACCCCCCCTTTGCTCTATACAAAATGAAAAAAAAAGTGTTGCCTATAGCACAAATTTCTGATAATTTTATGGAGAGGACTAAGACGATATAACCATGCCAATGGTACAGCAGAAAACATATAGCACAGTGAGGAAGGTTTGTTGTCCAGGATGATAGGACAGTCAAAATTAGAAGCAGCTTGTGTTACACCAACAGTGTAGTGCAAGCCGGCGGGGGCTCTTTCCGTGCAGCCCCCCTGCAAGGTGCTGCCCTATACCTGAGCCTCGTTGGCTTAGGGCAGGATACAGCGTCGCCTCTGACATTATCAAGTCCAATGCCATGCACTGCAAAGGACATGAAGACACGGAGGGACCATCCACTGGCAGAGCATAGGGTAGTAGAGGTGAGCACTGGCTGTGGGGGAGAGGAGGATCAAATAAGCAAAATTGCTTGCAAGGGAGTATTTTTCCTTTCCCCAGAGATGGGCTTTAAAATCTGCTTGTGACTTTCACAATTGTGACTTCTTCAGCTGAAAATTATAAATAACTCTTTATTATGTATACTGTCAGTCAATCTCATAGTCTATTCATATTTTCTTTTTATTGTAAAGAAAGGATTTACAATGCAATAGAATGAAGAATGTAAGACAGTTACAAGTTGCCTTGGTACCTGGCACCGGTGTGAAAATAAGTGAAGTCAGTGGATTAATCCTCAGAGATAAGCCTGAATCTTTCTCAGGGGGAGTTGCATCTACCTAGTGACAGCAGAAGCCAATTTTCTCAGTCTTGGCAACAGTCTGAGTGTTCCAGCTGCTAATCTACCATGGACGGACTGTACTGCCTTCTGCTCTCCTTCCTGCCGCCTTTCTGCTATTGAATGTCACTACCAGAGCCCTTAATTACACTCTCTAAATGATATGTTCAAACCTCCAGGCATTAGAGCACCACATTCCCAACCGCTCTGCTAAACGGACAGGAGGGAGTTCACATCGGACTAATTACAAATGTTAAAAATAACCTTATGTTGTTTATTACTTGTATTCCTTCATTGCAAATATTTTTTGAGCAGAATACAGGACAGTCATAAAATAAACTAATTTACTCCATTATAATTGTACAGATATTGCAATACTCACTGCGCTCACAGCAATATGATTATATTTTTCTCTCAGGCGTGGGCAAAGTAAACTCATTTGAACATCATGCATACAGTTGTTGCAAGGAATATCATTTCTGAGTTTTGAACATATTCTGTTTCCAGTCCCACCGGTCAAATAAGCTGGGGCTTGCAGTGTCCTGGGGGACAAGATTCCTCCCCTCCCCTCAAGAATGTAATCAAAAGACCAGCAAGCTATTGGAGATTATATGGGCAATATCGCCCCCAGAGGCTAGGTATGGCAGGATAATCAGTAACAAGGATGAGAATCATGGAAGTGCAACGAGTGGTCGAACGGCAGATGGGCGGTCAATGGGAGGGAGTTTGAATGATGTATGGATGCGGTCCTTTAAAACAGGACGTTGGTGAATGAGAAAGCCCTCTTTTACATCTGAGCACAGCCAGTGAGGGTTACCGAGAGGAGTGTTAAGTATCTTTCATTATCATTATTGTTGATATAGACTGTATCTGATATCTGTTGTTTATTTTTAAAGGAATAAATGTAATTTTCGTGTGCTAAAAAATAAATAATAAAAAAATATATATTGTCATATACAACAGTATATGACAATTTTGTACATAACAAAGGAAATTGTTCTATTGGTTGCTCATGGCATACGTTCCTTGCTTTCGCGCAGTTCATTTTGGGCTTTGCCATCACTTCATTCAAAATAATGGACCCCAAGGTTTTTTCAGTTTAACATGATATTTTCAAAACACAATTATATAAGTACACAGCCAGGTCCATAAAGAAATGGTTGGACCAGTTTGGTGTGGAGGGTCTCGCATGACCTGTTCGAAGTCCTCATCCCTAATAACCGCTTTCTTCCCGCAGGACGACTATATACGTCCTGTCTTTGAAGAGGAATACCGTTGTTATGGTAGCAGAAAGCTATCCTATTCAAGAGCCGGCGGTTCTCTTTCAGATAAAAGTGGTTTCTTTGGCGGATTCGCCGCAAGATCACTTTTATCGGTGGCGGGAGAGGAGCCCTCCTTCCGCCGCACTCTGGTGCCCTCTGACGCTTACTGTGGCCATCGGTAATGGAGGAGGCGATCCGGACCTGTCCCTTCTGTGACATGAAGATGAGTGAGGGGAAGATGGCCCCTACCTGTCTCCAAGTCATTGCAGGGTGAAAGCGACTTCAAACGTCACTTCCGTCCATAGCTCTTAAAGGGATATTTATTTTATTTATTTTTTTAAATGACAACATTTTTTTTTATTTTTTTTATTGCCTTTCAGTGTAAATATGAGATCTGAGGTCTTTTGGACCCCAGATCTCATATTTAAGAGGACCTATCATGCTTTTTTCTATTACAAGGGGTTTTTACATTCCTTGTAATAGGAATAAAAGTGGCACAATTTTTTTTTTAAAGAACAGTGAACACATTTAAAATAAAAGGTAAAATTAATAATAAAAAAAAAATGTAAACACCCTGTCCCGCCGAGCTCGCGTTCAGAAGCAAACGCATACGTGAGTGGCAACTGCATATGAAAACGGTGTTCAAACCACACAAGTGAGGTATCACCATGATTGTTAGAGCGAGAGCAATAATTCTAGCCCTAGACCTCTTCTGTAATTCAAAACATGCAACCTGTAGAATTTTTAAACGACGCCTACAGAGTTTTTTTTTTATTGAATGTGTTTTATAGCAGAAAGTAAAAATTAATGTTTTTCTTTTCAAAATTTACAGTCTTTTTTTTGTTTATAGCACAAAAATATAAAACCGCAGAGGTGATCAGATACCACCAAAAGAAAGCTCCATTTGTGGGGAAAAAAGGACATCGCAGAATTGCAGATTGCAAAACGCAGTGCCATATTACAAAAAATAGTCTGGTCATGAAGGGGGGTAATCCTTCCAGGGCAGAAATGGTTAAGCTTTGACAAAAAAGAAAAAAACCTGAAAGCTGATTGGCTACTATGCACATCTGCACCAGATTTTACACTCTCCAGTTTTAGTAAAGCAACCCCACAGTCAGTTATTTAATTTGCTATTCTATGAGCTTGTTGGACATCCCATTGCAAATCGATAAACATCAACCACTTCCAGCACCATTAATGCACATATAGGAACTATCTTTGCTTTGTGGTGTGGCAAGTTAAAATAGGTCCTTGCATGGGCGTCCGCTGAAATTTTTTCAGAGGGGGGCGCTTCGACATTTTACCCTTTCTTCGACCGCTAGCGGGGGTTAAAGGCACCAACCCCCCCCCCCCCACGTTAAAATGTAAAAACACCCCACTGTACCCCCTGCATCTTTCAATATCTCTTTGTCACTACTGCGTACCCCCTCTCCACAACTGCACCTCTGGACCCCTTTACATTACACAGCACCTCACAGCTCTGGACCCCTTTACATTACACAGCGCCCCTTTCCCTTGACTGAAACACTACACTATATTGACAGTATATTTATTTTAGGTCTAAAAGAGGAACCTTTTGGAATAAGGGACAAATGGATTTGATTCCAGAAGAGGGACAGGCACTCTAAATAAGGGACAACTAGAGGGGAGGGGAGCGCTGCAGTCACCGCCTAAATCGGCCCCAGGGCCAGTTCAGCCCTGCTCCTGGCTCTCCCTGGCGATTCCAGGGGGGGGGGGCAAACGACCCCCCTTGCCCTATGAAGCGGACGCCCATGGGTCCTTGTCTGCTTTTAGGTTTATTTTGGTGCCCTGGAAGCCTATTTAAAATTATTGGGCTTCCTTATAGAAACTGTTAGAATACCACAAATTAACATTAGTACCGTCACATAGCACATATGTGTTAAGAGGGCCTTAGGCCTCATGCACACTGCTTTATTATAAACGCCGTTTATCCTGACAGGAGAAAATCAGTGCTAAGAGCTCACCTAAGCTGCGTTATTCAAACCAGTATAGCAGAGTTTGGTGTTTGGGCGTTTATTTTTATATTATTTTATTACATTTATATTTTTATTTATTTATTTTGGCTATTAAAATGAATAAACACTAAAGTGCTAAACGCGCCTAGTGTTTAGGCGTATTTAGCAGCATGAAGAGTTCAGGGATGGACTGAGACCAAAATTTGGCCCTGGACTTTATTCAGACCGGCCCACTTTGTTTGCAAACAAGAACAAAAACAGTATATAAACTATACGCAATTGTACAAAAAAACATAAGTAGCATAACATAAAGGATTCCTCACTCACCTCTTTTTTATTATTTCACTTATTCTCCTCTGTATTTTCCTCATTCTTCTCACATCACTGCATGAAGTGGAGGGCGAGCTGCACAGCCATTACTTTGACAGGCTGTCACTTAAACTGGCCCACTGAGCCATCGGCCCATCGGGAAACTCCCTGTAGTCCCTGCCAAAACTCTGCTGCTCCTGGGCGCACTGGCAGTGGGATTTTTTCCTGCCTAAGCTCTCTAAAAGCCTATGGGCCAGATTCAGGTAGATCAGAGCATCTTTGCTCTGGAGTAACGCATCTCATTTACGTTACTCTGCCGAAATTTTAGGAGCAAGTGCTGTTATTCATGAAGCACTTGCTCCTAAAGTTGCGGCAGCGCATCGCAAATGAGACAGCGGAATTCAAATTGGGCGGGTACGGGGCGTGTAGTATTCAAACTACGCGCGATCCCGCGGCGAACGTACTGCGCATGCGTCGAGTGTCAATGCATCCCAGTGCGCATGCTCCAAGTTCTGTCAGTGAACGTCAATGACGTCACGTCCCCATTCATGAATGTTTTACGCAAACGACGTGATTTGTTTTTTTTCCGACGCGATGACGACGCCTATACCTAACATAGGATATTCCACTAGGGGGCTGCTTTATCTTTACGCCGCGTATCGCTTCCGGAAACGTCGTAAAGTCACTGCGTCGCGCCCGAAAACGATCGTGAATTTCCGACTCCCGCTGATTAACATATTTTTTCAGCGTTAATCAGCGGGAACGCCCCCGGCGCCATTTTTAAATTGAAGTAACGATGCGATGGCGAAATTCAATTACGCCAATCGCATCGGAACTCCAACCCGGCGTTTCTTGTTTTCTGGTTATAGAAAACAGAAACGCCGGCTTAAAGTGACAGTTAGGCTGTTCATGAATCTGGCCCTATGTGTGTATCAGGGTGGATTTGAGTTAAATTCAGCCGATTTAAAGCGGTTGTAAACCGCATATACAATTTTTTTTTTTCTTTAAACCTGCAAGGCAAAAGGCATAATCAGCTAGTATGCAACGCATACTAGCTGATTATGAAATACTTACCTCGGAACGAGGTGAAGAGCACTTACCTGGTCCACGCCGAGCGAGATGTCATCTACTGTAAGGACTCATTCTTGCTGGTAGTTAGAATCATTAATATTTGCAAACAAAATTAAGTTTTCCTATTTAGAATAATAAGCTGTCAGGTTAGTAAATATTCTCAAATGGGGTTTACTCCAAAAACATTTTATTCAAATAAATTTGATTAAAAAAAAATGTTTTTTGTAATCATCAATTTATATCCACCCTGGTGTGCATGGACACCTAGGCTGTAAAAATGCTCAGTGTGCAGAGGCCTTAAATCTTGCATTTTTGTCATGAGGAACTATTGATACAGGTGCCTTAACCACTTGAGCCCCGAACCAAAATGCAGCTAAAGGACCAGGCCCCTTTTTGCAAATTGGCACTGCGTCGCTTTAACTGACAATTGCGCGGTCGTGCGACGTGGTTCCCAAACAAAATTGGTGTCCTTTTTCCCCACAAATAGAGCTTTCTTTTGGTGGTATTTGATCACCTCTGCGGTTTTTATTTTTTGCGCTATAAACAAAAATATAACGACAATTTTGAAAAAAATGCAATGTTTTTTACTTTTTGCTATAATAAATATCCCCCAAAAATATCTAAAAAAAAAAATTTTCCTCAGTTTAGGTCGATACGTATTCTTCTATATATTTTTGGTAAAAAAAAAACGCAATAAGCGTTTATCGGTTGGTTTGCGCAAAATTTCTAGCGTTTACAAAATAGGAGATAGTTTTATTGCATTTTTATTATTATTATTTTTTTTTTACTACTAATGGCGGCGATCAGCAATTTTTTTGGTGACTGCGACATTATGCCGGACACTTTTTGACACATTTTTGGGACAATTGTCATTTTCACAGCAAAAAATGCATTTAAATTGTATTGTTTACTGTGGAAATGACAGTTGCAGTTTGGGAGTTAACCACAAGGGGGCGCTGTAGGGGTTATGTGTTCCCCGTGTGTGTTTACAACTGTAGGGGGTGTGGCTGTAGGTGTGACGTCATCGATCGCGTCCCCCCTATAAAAGGGATGACGCGATCGATGCTGCCGCCACAGTGAAGCACGGGGAAGCCGTGTTTACACGCGGCTCTCCCCGTTCTTTAGCCCCGGGGACCGATCGCCGCACTCCAGCAGCGATTGGGTCCGCGAGTCCCGCTGTCCCGGAGCTTCGGACCAGGTCACGGGAGCGTGCCGCGGGCGCGTGCCCGTGACCCACAGCTGGGTAGTAGTACAGGACGTACCTGTATGTGGATCTGCCCAGCAGTGCCATTCTGCTGACGTATATGTGCAGGAGGCGGTCTTTAAGTGGTTAAAGTGGATGTAAACCCCCAAAAAACATGTTTTTAATTAACCTCCCTGGCGGTCTTCCCGTGTGTGGCACGGGGTGAGATTTTCAAGCTACGATCGGTAACCCCGTGCCACACACGGACTTGCCTCGCTGGATGCAGAAAAAAGTTTACTTACCTTTTCTCTGCGATCCAGCGATGAATCCCCGCAGTACACGGCGGGCGGATGTCCGCCTGATGCTGTGTGTTCCGCCGATTCCCTTCCCTGCGAGCGTCGCGACGTAGGGGGGGGAACGGCGCCAAATTTAAAAAAGTAAACAAACACTATACATACAGTACACTGTAATCTTATAGATTACAGTACTGTATGTAAAAAATACACACCCCCCATGCCCCTAGTGGTCTGCCCTGTACACTACATGTCCTTTTATATAATAAAAACTGTTCTTTCTTCCTGCAAACTGTAGATTGCCCATAGCAACCAAAAGTGTCCCTTTATGGCAAAAATTGTTTTAGAGCAGCTAAAAAACAGCGATAATAAATCAGAATCACTTGCAGAATTTAGCGATAGCGATTTATGGGGAAATTCGTCATAAAAAAAAAAAAAAATAATGACAGCAAAAATTCTGCAACTGAGCAAATTTCAGTGATTTTGATTTGATTACATTATTGAATAATTTTTACTATAATTATATTATTATTTGTTATAATTTTTTATAATTATTTATTATATTATAATTTTTAATAAGAAAAAAAAAAATCATACCCAGGATGCCTATTAGACTCTTGTTTGGATAGATTTCAGTGAGTTATTCCTAAGAATTACAAGCCTACAGTATAAAACGCCAAATTCCCTTGCAAATAATGGTACCGCTTTTAGCACCTAAAATCTGAAAGAATCATACCGCCAGGGAGGTTAAGACTCAGATCTGTTACAGCAGAGGATGTCATTTCAGCTGTGCCCAGTCTTGCCACAAAGAGTTAATCCAGCTCTGAGCAATCCTTATCTTTTTTTCTTTAAGATAAACTGACAAATAGGAGAAATAGGTGTCTGTTCTTCCCCCTTGCTGTGAGTAACAGGTGATTTCCTTATCTCATGCACAAGTGTGAGAGGCATTCTGTATACTTCACTTCCTTTCTCATTTCTTCTCCAGTTCTCCTAGGATTGGCTGCTCCACACCTCAGCATGATTGGGCATGCTAAAGTCATGTGGTGACTTTCCAGGGTTTTAACTAGATGTTAGTGATCATGGGGCATAATCCACGAGACCAGCAGAAGTTCAGTGTAAGAAATATCGATGCCTGGCCAAGGGGGGTGTAGAGGTGGGCCGGGAGTCTACTGACATCATGACTCCGCCCACTGAGCCCTGATAACAAACCCGCCCACAGAATCTGGAGTATTGCAGAGCTCCAAACAGCTAAGGGGGCAGTGTTGCCAACCATCCATATTTTTACGGACAGTTCGTAAAAAAGGGCACTTTTTTCCCCCCGTTCGTAAATGTCCGTGGTTGCGGGAATGCGCCAGTAAAAATAGCCAAGATCGGTTTGGCTTGGAACTGCGCATGGAGATTGGAGGCTGTGGTGGCACCGCAGAGGGGGATGGAGGCAGGGGGAGATTGGAGGCAGCGGGTGATTGGAGGCAAGGGGTGTTGGTGGCACCGCAGAGGGGGATGATGGCACCGCAGAGGGTGGGGGATGAAGACAGGGGTTGTTGGTGGCACCCCAGAGGCGGATGGAGTCAGGGGACAATGGAGGCAGGGGGCCTGGGGAGATTGGAGGCAGAGTTAGATTGAAGGCAGGGGGGGATTGTGGCACCACAGAGGGGGGTGAAGGCAGGGGGTGTTGGTGGCAGAGGGGGATGGAGGCAGGGGGGTGATGTGACTAAATAATTTGCACTTATTATATCGAAAATAACAAAAATATGTTTTTTTACCCTAATATTTACCTTAACTCACATTGCTATTTGCCTAGCGTACTTGTTTGTAGCATAAATACTGAAATTTGCACCTAAAAAGGTAATTTAGTAACTTTTGTGAAATGCCAGTAAAAAGGTGGCTGCACAAGTAAATTTTGGGTGTCGTGCCAGTAAATTTCAATCTAATAGGTTGGCAACACTGTAAAGGGGAGATATTTGACAGGTAAGGATACATGCAGGAGGCATCTATATCCTTATAGATCAGCACTATGGAAGTCATCCACTTTAACTGATCTTTAAAATGCTCATCCCTGTTTTATCCCTGCTAAATGTCACATATAAAGTATTATCTCAAATTCTACTAATGAGATTAAAGTCTTGGGTTGAAGACATTGTGAGAGACCATCACTGTGGTGTTTAGAAAAACAGGTCATCAACAGATCACACTTGTTATGTATGATGAGAAAACATTTAATAAAGGGACGTTATATAAAACACTACAGGAATTTGTAATTCTTATTAGGTTGATAAGACAAGTAAAGATGACACAAATATAAAGTAAAACAAAAGTCAAAGAGAAGTGACAGTGAATGGCGGACTGAGGCAGGGAAACGTCCTTTCATGTATGTTAAAGGAGTTGTAAAGGAAAACATTATTTTGCCTAAAATTAATGTCTGTAAGGTAGACAGACAGAATAGTGTAATGATTCTGTTAAAAAACGAATAAATACCTATTAAATTCCTTCATCTATATCACCTCTGGCATTCTAGTTTCTGTTCTCTCATTCACTTCCTGGTTTCTGGCGCTCGTTCATGGAAGAACTACATTTCCCAGTTTGAATTGCGGCATGCCCAGTAATTCACACCTCCTTGAAGTCTCTAAGGCTGGGTTCACACTTGTGCAGTGAGAATTTCAGCTCTTTTATCTCTGCAGACAGATAAGTGTTCAGCAGATTAGCTCAGTTTTTGCTGAGAATTTGGAGACCTGGGGGAAGTTCTGAGTGAGAGGAGAGTGGGGGAGAAATGTATTGAGCTGAATGAGAGAAATTCCTGAAGAGAACTGAACACATCTGCGAATCAGCTGCGTACCCATAGAAGATAATGGGACTGAATTTGCACCTGAGCCGCACCGCAAGGCCTCCACAACGCATACGGATTTCCGGCAAAATGCGCAGTGCGAATGCATCGCACATATGTGAACCAGCCTCATTGAAAACAATGTTTTTAAAAATGTTCTGCGTATTAGATGCGGTTTAAGCCGCAACCAATTCGCATAGGTGTGAACCCGGCCTAACACGTAGAGAGCATCCTGCTGCACAGATGTAGTTCCCAGGAGGGGGAGAGCACGTTACTGACCACCGCAGTAAAGCCTCCCTTCACAGTGGTCAGTAACAATCAGACAAGCAGGAAGTGAACAGAGAAGAAATAGAGCAAATTCTGAGCAAAAACAAACAATGAGGAAGTGAAAAGAGGAATGTCTGCAGGTAAAATGTCTGTCTTTAAGGAAACAAATGATGAGAAAACTTAGAACATGAGTACAATCTATATCTGACATATGCGTTTTATATAGAGTCAGTTAGCAGAACACAGAAATTATTAAAGTGGTTGTACAACCACTTTTACCTACAGGTAATCCTATATTAGGGCTTACCTGTAGGTGCTGGAAATATCTCCTAAACCTCCATGGTTTAAAGCTGTGCACGGATGTCTACAGTGCATGTGCCTATGTCTACGGCGCATGCCCACTTTAGAAAGAGCAGATCGTGCCGTTTCTAAAGGGATCATGCCGTGATTGGCGGCTCCCGCACGCATGCGTGGAAGTGACGTTACGCGACTCCGAGCAGTCACAGAGCCAGAGTTCGCGGCCCCAGAGAAAGAGGGGTGAAGATGGACGCTCGCTGCTAGTGGGGACAGCGGTGACATCGCAGGCTTCGGTTTCAGGTAAGTGACACATAATGGGCATGCGATGCATAGTAGCCCATTAGGCTTTACCTTTGCAGGGAAATAAAGAGGAAGTAAAACCCATCAGGGTTTACTTCCTCTTGAAGTGAAGGTTTCCTTGAATTAGAAGAGGAGTCAAAAGATGGGGCTTGAAATCAATGAAGAGAAAACTTGATATGATTACCGTACATCCAGCAGCTTAAATAGACAGCTGATTATAAGGAACAAGAAAAAACGAGACCATGAATTAAAATATTTAAAATACATTTTCACATAAAAAAAATGTAAGCCCACTGAAGCTAAAAAACGGCAGGAAATAGGCATTACATTGCATTACTAGCAATTTTAGAATCATATGTTGTAAAACTCACTAACACTGTGAAATGTGGTGCAGCTCTGCATAGAAACCAATCAGCTTCCAGGTTTCATTGAACCAGCTGAAGTTAGAAGCTAATTGGTTAGCATGTACAGCTTCACCAGATTGCTTTGGTTTTAGTGTCCAACGCTTTTAAGGTAGCAGTTTATAAAGCTTTATAAAGCTTTAATTAAAAACAGATTTAACATATGGATTTGAAACATAGGGGTTGTTTTACTAAAACTGGAGAGTGCAGAATCTGGTGCTGCTCTGCATAAAAACCAATCAGCTTCTAACTTATGCTTGTTCAATTAAAGTGGTTGCAAACCCCTTTGGGGAAGTTACACCTACAGGTAAGCCTAGATTAAGGTGCTTGCAATATCTCCGAGACAGGGTCGTCTTAAAAGCATCATGGGCCCCTGGGCAAAGCAATGCTCTAGGGCCCCTACAATGAAGACAGTGCAGGTAAACAGAAATCTAGGAGGTAGGGGATATCTGGGATGTAGAGGGGTCAGAGTGCTGGGGGGATACCTGGGGTGTAGAGGGGTCAGAGTGCTGGGGGATATCTGGGATGTAGAGAGGTCAGAGTGCGGGGGGGATATCTGGGGTGTAGAGGGGTCAGAGTGCTGGGGGGATATCTGGGGTGTAGAGGGGTCAGAGTGCTGGGGGATATCTGGGATGTAGAGAGGTCAGAGTGTGGGGGGAATATCTGGGGTGTAGAGAGGTCAGAGTGCTGGGGGGATATCTGGGATGTAGAGAGGTCAGAGTGCTGGGGGGATATCTGGGATGTAGAGGGGTCAGAGAGCTTTGGGGATATCTGGGATGTAGAGCGGTCAAAGTGCTGGGGGGATATCTGGGATGTAGAGCGGTCAAAGTGCTGGGGGGATATCTGGGGTGTAGAGAGGTCAGAGTGCGGGAGGAATATCTGGGGTGTAGAGAGGTCAGAGTGCTGGGGGATATCTGGGGTGTAGAGGGGTCAGAGTGCTGGGGGATATCTGGGGTGTAGAGGGGTCAGAGTGCTGGGGGATATCTGGGGTGTAGAGGGGTCAGAGTGCTGGGGGGATATCTGGGGTGTAGAGGGGTCAGAGTGCTGGGGGGATATCTGGGGTGTAGAGGGGTCAGAGTGCTGGGGGATATCTGGGGTGTAGAGGGGTCAGAGTGCTGGGGGATATCTGGGATGTAGAGAGGTCAGAGTGCGGGGGGAATATCTGGGGTGTAGAGAGGTCAGAGTGCTGGGGGGATATCTGGGGTGTAGAGGGGTCAGAGTGCTGGGGGATATCTGGGATGTAGAGAGGTCAGAGTGTGGGGGGAATATCTGGGGTGTAGAGAGGTCAGAGTGCTGGGGGGATATCTGGGATGTAGAGAGGTCAGAGTGCTGGGGGGATATCTGGGATGTAGAGGGGTCAGAGAGCTTTGGGGATATCTGGGATGTAGAGCGGTCAAAGTGCTGGGGGGATATCTGGGATGTAGAGCGGTCAAAGTGCTGGGGGGATATCTGGGGTGTAGAGAGGTCAGAGTGCGGGGGGAATATCTGGGGTGTAAAGAGGTCAGAGTGCTGGGAGGATATCTGGGGTGTAGAGGGGTCAGAGTGCTGGGGGATATCTGGGGTGTAGAGGGGTCAGAGTGCTGGGGGATATCTGGGGTGTAGAGGGGTCAGAGTGCTGGGGGGATATCTGGGGTGTAGAGGGGTCAGAGTGCTGGGGGGATATCTGGGGTGTAGAGGGGTCAGAGTGCTGGGGGATATCTGGGGTGTAGAGGGGTCAGAGTGCTGGGGGATATCTGGGATTTAGAGAGGTCAGAGTGCGGGGGGAATATCTGGGGTGTAGAGAGGTCAGAGTGCTGGGGGGGATATCTGGGATGTAGAGGGGTCAGAGTGCTGGGGGGATATCTGGGGTGTAGAGGGGTCAGAGTGCTGGGGAATATCTGGGGTGTAGAGGGGTCAGAGTGCTGGGGGGGATATCTGGGATGTAGAGGGGTCAGAGTGCTGGGGGGATATCTGGGGTGTAGAGGGGTCAGAGTGCTGGGGGGATATCTGGGGTGTAGAGGGGTCAGAGTGCTGGGGGATATCTGGGGTGTAGAGGGGTCAGAGTGCTGGGGGATATCTGGGATTTAGAGAGGTCAGAGTGCGGGGGGAATATCTGGGGTGTAGAGAGGTCAGAGTGCTGGGGGGGATATCTGGGATGTAGAGCGGTCAAAATGCTGGGGGGATATCTGGGATGTAGAGCAGTCAAAGTGCTGGGGGGATATCTGGGGTGTAGAGGGGTCAGAGTGCTGGGGGGATATCTGGGATGTAGAGGGGTCAGAGTGCTGGGGGAATATCTGGGATGTAGAGGGGTCAAAGTGCTGGGGGATATCTGGGGTGTAGAGGGGTGAGAGTGCTGGGGGATATCTGGGGTGTAGAGGAGTCAGAGTGCTGGGGGGATATCTGGGGTGTAGAGGCATTTCGGGGCATTTTGGAGAAAAGGCAGGGGCCCCCCATGCAGCTGGGGCCCCTGGGCAGTGCACAGGTGTGCCCTCCCATTAAGACAGCCCTGCTCCGAGACATTTTGGTGAATCAACCCCATAGTATTTAAGGCTGACCTTCAACCTCCCCATCCACCTTATGTCTTTATATTCTTACAATCAGATTTTTATTTTTTATTGGGAACACATCCTGGATTCTTGCCTAGGTGAGAATGACATATTAAAGAAGTTGTAAAGTCTCTTGGTTTTTCTGTACAATGGAACACATTCAATTGTAGATCACATTTATTATATGAATGCCATTGTTGACTCTAAAACCTAGTACACACGATCGGATTTCCAGCGGGCAAAGCGTAGGACTTTTGTCCGAAGGGCGTTGACCATGAACTTATCTTGCATACAAACAGCAAAGAATTGTCGGCCAACAAACACTAAACTACGTTGTTTTTCAGCTCTTTAGTGCCACCATTTGGGCAACTTCTGTGTTATGGTTAGCACTGCTTCTGAGCAAAAATTTTAAAACATGCTATACAACATTTGTTGGCGAAAATCCGACAACAATTGTCCGATGGAGCATACAAACGGTCAGATTTTCCGACAACATCCTGCCATCACACAATTCCCATCAGAAAATCCGATTGTGTGTATGAGCTTTTACAGTATCACATATGCTGAAAAGCTGGATTGATAACATCACCTGAAGAAGTAAGGCAACTCTAAGCAATCAGATTAAATGCTAAATGCCAGGCATGCTTTTTGTTGCACACTTACACTGGTCCAGTTTGGCACAATATTAGTATGCCTATCTCATACCTGTGGGACTGCTGAGGAAGCTGACCAGCACTGTAGTAGTCAACATTACTGTGTTTCCCCGAAAATAAGCCCGGGTCTTATTTTGGCAACAAAAGACACAGTAGAGGGCTTATTTTCGGGTTAGGTCTTACCATGTAATGTGCGGTCTTCTCTCCCCCTCTCCCTCCCTGCCTGTCGGGAATCCCCAGTGTGAACTGAGTTAAAAATGTTTGTAAAATCCTATAATCCACTCTATTACAGTAGTATGTATAATGTACAATGTGTGTGTTTTTGTAATATAATTGTGCCAAATACCTTCGTTATAGCGCCACTCTGCGCTTCTGTTACCCACCGGAGCTCTCTTCCCCGCATTTATATTACAGAAACACCCACATTGTACATTATATACTACTGTAATAGAGTGGATTATAAGATTTTACAAACATTTTTAACTAGGGCTTATTTTCAGGGTGGGGCTTATATTGCAGCCCTCCCAGAAAATAACGGTAGGTCTTATTTTCAGGGTAGGTCTTATTTTTGTGGAAACAGGATAATACAGTGATAGCTGCTACCTCCTAGGTCCTGTGCAGCTTCCCCTCTTCAACAGTGCTGCCAATCACAGAAAGCCTTGTATTCTTTTCAATGAATACAAGAGGTTCTCTGATTGGACATGGTTGACATCCTGACATCATCGTTTCTCCTCTTCACCTTGTCCAATCAGAGTATGCCCTGTATTCATTTAAAAAATGACAAAGGGGTACTGTGAATGGAGGCACTGCCAAGCAAAAGACCTCTTGTGGTCAGTGTGCAGAGGGAAAGCCACTTGGCAAAGGTGTGTCTGGGTTCTTCTCCCCTGCAGCAGCTGTCAGATTTTAATTCTGTGTGATGGTGCAGGGCTGTAAATGAATAAACTAAAAGTCCTGTGAGCCCCTGCTGCATACGGATGTATAGCTCCCAATGAAACACAAGTGTGGTAATCACCAAACTTGTAGTCCATTGACACTTCCCCAGATCTCTAGCCAAAAATCTGTACCTCAGAGCTGGGGGAGCCTAGCATTGCACCCACAATCCAGTGTTTACAATTGCAATACCTTGCAGACTGATTTGAAAAAATATAATAAATGCAAATGTTTTTCTTCAAATCTATGTACATTTGTTATTTTTTGCAGGTGCACTGTGCACATCATCAGTGTTTCCTTATAGTATAAACATTTGTGAATAGCATTACTACTCATCACAGTGTGTGTGAAAGGGCATGTACTGAATAGCAGGCTATAGCAGCTAATTGCAAGACTGGCTGAATGGTTTAAAATGATATCATACAATAAAGAAACAGGTACAGCTAAATGGTAACTTTTTACTTAAATACAAGGTTGTATAACATATTAATTGTCTCACACAAGACTCAGTACACAAGGCCAACAAAATTGTGACAGTTATTTTTCACTTAAAAGAGTACAGTACCGTGTTTTCCCGAAACTAAGACCTACCCCGAAAATAAGACCTACCCCAATTTTCGAGGAGGGCTGCAATATAAGCCCTACCCCAAAAATTAGCCCTAGTGTGTGTGTTTCTGTAGTCAAATACCTTCGGTATACAGTGACACTCGGCGTTCAGCTGATCTCTTCCCCTTCCTGTCAGCAGGGGATCTTGCCCTCCCTCTGCAATGCTGGGATCGCCGCAGGCTATGAAAGTGCAGAGGAGCACTCCGCTGATCTCCTTCTCCTACTTGTCAGCGGGGGGATCTCCGCCCCCTTCTCTCTGCAATGCTGGTCTGCGGCGGGCTATGGAAGCGCCGAGGGGCACTCAGCTGATGTTTTCTTCTCCTGCTTGTCAGCAGGGATCTCGGGGGCCCCCTCCCTCTGCAAAGCTGGATCACAGCGGGCTATGGAAGGTGCCGAGGGGCGCTTAGCTGATGTTTTCTTTTCCTGCCTGTCGGTGGGGGATGTCTGCCCCCCGCCCTCTGCAATGCTTGGATCGTGGGAGAGAGCTCCAGCCGTCTATGGAAGCGCCGAGTGGTGCTGTAAGAAGGTATGTGACACAGAAACACACACCTTTTTCATGATTATCTACTGTAATAAAAAAGGATTCTTTGAGTTTACAACCGTGTTTGATTCACTTCACACTGGGGATTCCTGCCAGGCAGGCAGGGAGAGGGGGCAAGAAGACAGCACATGAAATGAGAAGCCCTACCCAGAAAATAAGCCCTACTGTGTTTTTGATTGCCAAAATTAATATAAGACCCGGGCTTATTTTCGGTGAAACACGGTATGTTTTTTTTTTTTTTTGGCCCATTTATACTAACCTAGGTGGATGCAGCATTGGTCCGATGCTGCATCTGTCCCCCGCAGTACAGATCCTAGGCAGGGTGCACGGGGTGCTCCGCACCCAGGCGCTGCAGAGGTGGGGGTGCCAAAGCTCCAAAGTGCTCCCCTTTCTCCTCCTTGTCTGTGTCCAGAGGCGGAGCGCATGTAGCAGGTGCTGTGGTTCCCCATCCCGCTTGCTCACTCCGCTGGCAACTGACAAGAGCGCATACCTCCCACTGTCCCCGGAATCCGGCCTGGGTACCACAACACATTCCGGTACTAGGCTCCACTAATTAATTCTGTCTGGTGTGCATGGAGCGGTCTCCTGTCTGCCATACCCCCTCTGCATGTGTTGGCTCTTTTCTCACAGGTGGTGTGGTGAGAGGCTTCTGGGTTGGCCGGAGCTGCTGCCAATCATTCTGTGCACTCCCAGAAATGCTCTCCGAGTGCCACTCTCCAAGTAACCAAAGATGCCACGTATGCCCCGCGCCCTGTAATGTGCTTCTGCTCCCAGCGCGCCCGAGCTACAGGGATCTATTGGACAAGTACTGATCTATGGGGACACCTGCTGTGGGGGGGGCTCTGATGGGGGACACCTGCTGTGTGGGGCTCTGATGGGGGACACCTGCTGTGGGGGGCTCTGATGGGGGACACCTGGGGGGCTCTGATGGGGGACACTAATAAAGACTTATTAGGGGAGCATCTCTGTGTTCGAGCCATAGCCATAGAAACATTTGTAAAGGGGAGGAGTTAGTAAGAAGACCACGTCCATGTGGGGGCGCCAGAAATATTTTTGCATCCAGCCGTCTGTGACCCTAGGATCGGCCCTGGTCCCCCGCCTCCTCTACGCTAAGACCCGAGCGATCTAACACCACCAATGGCTCAGTTCTCACAGATCCCCGAGCTGAGGAACAATTGCACAGTAAAACATTTACTGGCTTATACAGTAACGAGAATGTTCTAAGTGCAGTAAACCACATTTACCAGTCTGAGTTCTGTTTAGTATTACATTACTAAATGATGAAATGTGTTTCTTGTTAGCTCCTGCATGTCATATGTGCATTGCAATGCAAAATGCTCTCCTCCTGTCTATTACCCATCATCCATTTTTTTTATACAAATTATAATGGCGTAAATAATGTGTACACTTTTTAAGAAACACGTAATATAATGTTGATCCATGGATTTATATGATCGGTCCAGCTTTGTAAAAAAATAAGCACAAAGTTTATGTGATCTATATTTTTAAGCTACGTACACACAATAGGTTAACCAGAGGACAACGGTCTGAATGACCGTTTTCATTGGTCAAAACCGATCATGTGTGGGGCCCATAGGTTATTTAACCATCGGTTAAAAAAAAAGGAAACTTGCTTTAAAATTTAAATAGATATAGAAAACAGTGCAGCGCAAAACAGTGAAATTAAGCACACCAAAACTTGTGAAAAATCCCTTCACCGAGTGCAGATGTCTACTCTCACCTCAGCATAAGACCACTGTATTACCAAATGGTCAGACAAGCAGGTATGAGAATCAAAGAAAACCAGGGAGCAGGATGGTGATTGCTTTCTCAAAGTTCAGCCATGTAATGGATCCGGACATGAAAAGAAGAGACCAAAGATCTAAGAGCTTCCGCTGGATAAAACGTATTTATTTAGCATAAAAAAGGCTACTCACATTTAGCCAATGGGTATCAGGCATAAAAGTTACAGGCATCCAATCTTGAAATCACATATGGAGGCTCTCAGGACAGCAGCGAGCGACACACTGTATGCTCCTATCCCCTGGACGCGTTGCGTTATTCAACTTCCTCAGCAATTTAACCGATAGGTCAAAACCGATCGTTAGTGTGCAAAACCATCGGTTAAAAACTTGCGCATGCTCAGAATCAAGTCGACGCATGCTTGGAAGCATGGAACTGTCCTTCAGACCGTTCTCATTGGTTTGACCAATCGTGTGTATGCGGCTTTAATCTTCTAGTTAGTGCAAGGGATTTGGAGCTAAAAATAATAATAATAATAAAAAAAAAATTGTCTCTAACCTATCCCTATTGGTTAAAGCCTGCTGTCGATGACATCACAGAGTCACTCCAGGCATCCTGACAATAATGCCGGGATCCACCCACCTGCCTGTGAGAGCCTGAGTCACCCACTCCTGCCCCCTCCACAGCCCAGCGCTCCAGTGAGCATTGAAAGAGGCAGAGCCGAGAGAGGTGGCTGACAATCACCATTTTGGGCTCAGAGCGGACCCAAGAACTGAGCGATCAGCAGTCTTTGATCCCTCGGACTTCGGTGTAGATCGATGCTGCATCCACCTAGGCGAGTATAATTTTTTTTTATTTATTTTTTTTATCACTTACTTCTCTTTTAAAATTGACCATACATTTTTTTTTTTTCATTCAGCCAAACAAAATAGATGGAGAAATCAACACTGCTGGGACATTGTATTCTGATTGGCTGCAATCGCTGATTGCGGAAGAATTTCCAGCATGTTCCTTTGACAGAAGTTAATCAAGCGATCGACTTCAAGCAGGGACAGCCACACAAAAATGTGATCATTTGTAAACTTGCCTTATTTGGATCAATGTACAGCCAGCTCAAGCTGTGTGTTTTCTGCATTTCCCTGTGAGGCCGCACTTCTGTCACTCTCGCTATCTATATGGCTTTGCTCTCTTATAGTTCTTGATTTTGCTTTTTAAGATTCTGTTAGTGGTGTAAAGTAGTGGGTGGAGTAGGCGATGAGTTTATCTAATGCAAACAGCCATCTGTCCTCCCTCTGCTACCAGATCACAAGAGAGATCCTCTGTAGTGCAAGTAAGTCTTGTGTACATCACATCACCCCATGGGACGGTGATCTGAACCCGGTACATGCTGTCAGGAGCAGGAGGTCTCCGGTTACTGAGCCCAGTGAGTAGTTACATTGTACGTTGTATACGCACCAGTGGGTATTGATTGGCAATGAAGGTCGATCGTCATATGACAAAACCATTGCATTCATTTACCCTTTTTAAAGTCAAGATCTCCTTGTCAATATTGAGTTGCATATATTGCTTTGTGTCCTTCATTTTCTCAGGTGTATTTCTCTAATGCAGGCCATACACGGTTCGAATTTCGAAAGAATTTTCGTATGAATTTTGCACCGTTAGTGGGCTGCAGCAACAGCCGATTTTCATGCGGCAAACAAATTTGAGAAATCCGACATGTTGTAAATTTTTTGAAAATCGAACGATTTTTGGATCAATGATGGGAGAATCGTATGAGAAATGTAATAGAAAAAAAAATACGCATGTGCAAGAAAAGAAAATCCCCAGAGAGAAACGAAGATTCCCAGAGAGTAGGGTTGTCCCGATACCGATACTAGTATCGGTATCGGGACCGATACCGAGTATTTGCGGGAGTACTCCCGCAAATACCCCCGATACCTAAATAGAATACTTTTACACCTCCCCCGCCGCCGCATCCTGCCGCGGATCCGTCCAATCCCGAGAAGGGGAGTGTCTATACATGGCGAGGCACGCATTACAAGTATACAAATGAAAGCTTGTAATGCGTGCTGTATTGCACGGGGATTAACCCGGCAGCAGCTACTACAGGTATGAGGGACAGGACATGGCTGCAATATGTGGTGGACATACATGGCTGCAATATGTGGGGGACATACATGGCTGCAATATGTGGGGGACATACATGGCTGCAATATGTGGGGGACATACATGGCTGCAATATGTGGGGGACATACATGGCTGCAATATGTGGGGGACATACATGGCTGCAATATGTGGGGGACATACATGGCTGCAATATGTGGGGGACATACATGGCTGCTATATGTGGGGGACATACATGGCTGCAATATGTGGGGGACATACATGGCTGCAATATGTGGGGGACATACATGGCTGCAATATGTGGGGGACATACATGGCTGCAATATGGGGGACATACATGGCTGCAATATGTGGGGGACATACATGGCTGCAATATGTGGGGGTACATGGCTGCAATATGTGGGGGACATACATGGCTGCAATATGTGGGGGACATACATGGCTGCAATATGTGGGGGAATACATGGCTGCAATATGGGGGACATACATGGCTGCAATATGTGGGGGACATACATGGCTGCAATATGGGGGACATACATGGCTGCAATATGTGGGGGACATACATGGCTGCAATATGGGGGACATACATGGCTGCAATATGTGGGGGACATACATGGCTGCAATATGGGGGACATACATGGCTGCAATATGTGGGGGACATACATGGCTGCAATATGTGGGGGACATACATGGCTGCAATATGTGGGGGACATACATGGCTGCAATATGTGGGGGACATACATGGCTGCAATATGTGGGGGACATACATGGCTGCAATATGTGGGGGACATACATGGCTGCAATATGTGGGGGACATACATGGCTGCAATATGTGGGGGACATACATGGCTGCAATATGTGGGGGACATACATGGCTGCAATATGTGGGGGACATACATGGCTGCAATATGTGGGGGACATACATGGCTGCAATATGTGGGACATACATGGCTGCAATATGTGGGGGACATACATGGCTGCAATATGGGGGACATACATGGCTGCAATATGTGGGGGACATACATGGCTGCAATATGTGGGGTACAGGACATGGCTGCAATATGTGGGGGACATACATGGCTGCAATATGTGGGGGACATACATGGCTGCAATATGTGGGGGACATACATGGCTGCAATATGGGGGACATACATGGCTGCAATATGTGGGGGACATACATGGCTGCAATATGGGGGACATACATGGCTGCAATATGTGGGGGACATACATGGCTGCAATATGGGGGACATACATGGCTGCACATATGTGCAATATGGGGGACATACATGGCTGCAATATGTGGGGGACATACATGGCTGCAATATGGGGGACATACATGGCTGCAATATGTGGGGGACATACATGGCTGCAATGTGGGGGACATACATGGCTGCAATATGTGGGGGACATACATGGCTGCAATATGTGGGGGACATACATGGCTGCAATATGTGGGGGACATGGCTGCAATATGTGGGGGACATGGCTGCAATATGTGGGGGACATGCATGGCTGCATCTGTGGGGGACATGGCTGCATATGTGGGGGACATGCATGGCTGCATATGTGGGGGGGCATGGCTGCAATATGTGGGGGACATACATGGCTGCAATATGTGGGGGACATACATGGCTGCAATATGTGGGGGACATACATGGCTGCAATATGTGGGGGACATACATGGCTGCAATATGGGGGACATACATGGCTGCAATATGTGGGGGACATACATGGCTGCAATGTGGGGGACATACATGGCTGCAATATGTGGGGGACATACATGGCTGCAATATGTGGGGGACATACATGGCTGCAATATGTGGGGGACATGGCTGCAATATGTGGGGGACATGGCTGCAATATGTGGGGGACATGCATGGCTGCATCTGTGGGGGACATGGCTGCATATGTGGGGGACATGCATGGCTGCATCTGTGGGGGGGACATGGCTGCAATATGTGGGGGACATGGCTGCATTTGGGGACACATTTAAAAAAAGTATCGGTATTCGGTATCGGCGACCACGTGAAAAAAAGTATCGGTACTTGTACTCGGTCCTAAAAAAGAGGTATCGGGACAACCCTACCAGAGAGAAACGAATATTCCCGGCAACATGAAGGTTTTGTCGGCCGAATTTCGAAAATCAATGGTGGCATAATCGGATCACAAAAAAAAATCTTTCTGATTTTGAAAAAAAAAATCGTTCGAAATTCGACCGTGTATGGCTTCCTTTGCTTTCCTATTTCTTTCTAAAGCCAGCCATACATTGAAATTCGTCCAGTTCAGCAGGGACAAGCCAAATTTTAATTCCTGTATGGAGACAGTGGTTATACACATGTCGATCTTTTGATGGACCTGTGCGCAACCAGCCTGCTGAAAATGTCCTCTCTATCAGCGCCGCTAGCTATAGCTGGCAGTGCTGTTGAGTGTATTCTGACAGCGGGGAATCGTCCCACTGTCAGAATACAAAGGCTCAGCGGAATAGTGTGGATGGGGGGAATCGGGTCATTTTCTTTTGTTCAACCAGCAGGTTGAAGGAAACAAAATGACTCATTTATGCATTTTTGTTACTCCAGGCTCTGTTCACTTCTAAATATTTTGCTGGGTTCCAAGGGTGATCTGTAAATGGTAGAACCCCTATGAAGACAGTGGGAATGGCTGCTGGAGTCACTATAACCTTTGTAACGGTGAAAGTCAAACCTCCAAAAATATGAAGTCCATGTAGGGAAGTGTTTTGCTAAGCCCACTGACCACAAAAATAAATACACCTTTGTAATATAGTTGAGTAAGAAATAGTTAACCACTTCAGCCCCAGAAGAATTTACCCCCTTAATGACCGGGCCATTTTTTGCGTT
The DNA here is from genome assembly GCA_029574335.1 of Rana kukunoris. Lineage (NCBI taxonomy): Eukaryota > Metazoa > Chordata > Amphibia > Anura > Ranidae > Rana > Rana kukunoris. Next base: position 451,317,057 of record CM056051.1, read on the forward strand.
ACGGCACTGCGTTACTTTAACTGTTGTGTGACGCTGTACCCAAACAAAGATTATGTAATTTTTTCCACCACAAAAAGAGCTTTCTTTTGGTGGTATTTTATCACCTCTGCGGTTTTTATTTTTTGCGCTATGAACAATTAAAGACCAACAATTTTGAAAGACAAGCAATATTTTTAACTTTCTGCTATAATAAATATCCAAAAAAAAATGAATGTATTCATCAGTTTAGGCCAATTATTCTGCTACATATTATTGGTTAAAAAAAATCGCAATAAGCATATTTTGATTGGTTTGCGCAAAAGTTATAGTGTCTATAAAATAGGGGAAATATTTATAGACTTTTATTAAATTTTTTTATGTTTTTACTGGTAGTGGCGGCGATCTGCGATTTTTAGCGGAACTGCGGACAAATCTGACCCCAAGTGACACTTTTTGGAGACCAGTAACATTATTACAGTGATTAGTGCTAAAAAAGAGCACTGATCAATGTATAAATGACACTGGCAGGGAAAGGGTTAACACTAGGGGGGATCAAGGGGTTAAACACGTCACCACCACGAGCATGCTGGGACTGTGACATCATAAGAGGCCTATATAAATCGATGTGAGCCATGCACCCGGCATTACAGCGGGAGGGAGAGTCGAGTCAACCAACGGCCAGGGTTGTCGGGAAGAGGCCCTGTCCTCATCAACATGGGGACAGGGTGCTTTGAGGTGGGGGGCATGCGGCCTGGCATGTTTGAGGAGGGGGTGCTCGCTCGTCCCCACCCCCTTTCCTGACCGGCCGGGCTGCTGCTCGGATACGGGTCTGGTATGGATCTTGGGGGAACCCCTACGCCGTTTTTTCGGCGTAGGGGGTTCCCCTTTAAATCCACACCAGATTCATGGGCCTGGTATGCTTTTGGAGGGGGAACCCATGCTGTTTTTTTAGTTAAAATTTCGCTTGGAGTTCCCCCCTCAAGATTAATATCAAACACAGTGCCTGTTACTGGCAGGGATCCAAGTCGGATGCCCGTTCATTGAAAGTCGGACATATGTCGGCTTCAAGTCGCAGGGCAAAGTCGGATCCAAAGTAGTACTAGTGTCGTGTCCCGGCCTTAAGAGAAATTAAACACACCAATATAACTGTTTTGTAAATCAGTTACTGTAAATTCAAGGTATGTGCTGAATGATAAATATTAGGCCTCGTTCACATGGGTTGTACTATTCCATATGCCATATTCCCATGCATGGCTGTGTTTACCTGCACAGAGATGCATGGGGGTTTCACGCACCCCTGTGCAGACCGTCCCATACATGTGAGTTGGGACCAGGGCTGTCTTTAAGGCAGGGCAAAAAGGGAAGCCGCCCTGGGCCCAGTCATTGTTGTGGGGTCCAAAGCAGCTTCCCCCTTGAGACTAGATAACTGCATAGGCGGGGGGGATCCAAGCTGTAGGGGTGATAAAAATAATTGTATAATCAATGCATCGCGATTCAGCCTTAAACTATTCTGCATCCATGCAAAGAATAGATGAATCGCGATTGCATTGACGATGACATCCCGGCGCGCCCCTGAGGCTGTGTACACAAGTCAAAACCGATGAAAACAGACTGAAGGTCCGTTTCATTGGTCCAAACCAATCGTGTGTGGGCCCCATTGGTCAGTTATCCTTCGGTCAAAAAAAGAGAACTTGCTTTAAAATTTAACCGATGGATGATCGTTAGTATGCAAAAGCATTGGTTAAAAAGCCGTGCATGCTCAGAATCAAGTCGACGCATGCTTGGAAGCATTAAACTTCGTTTTTTTCAGCATGTCGTTGTGTTTTATGTCACCATGTTCTGACACAATAGTTTTTTTAACCGATGGTGTGTAGGCACATCAGACCATCAGTCAGCTTCATCGGTTAACCGATGAAAACGGTCCTTAGGACCGTTCTCTTCGGATGGACTGATCGTGTGTACGCGGCCTGACATAGTCTTTCCCTCCCTCCCTCCTCTCCTTGTGTATGTCACACAGAGTGGCGGTCTCTCGCTGTGTCACGGAGCTTGGATCTCAAATGTTCGGCAGCCGCTGTTACAAAGTCCCGCCTCCTAGATGGCACACTGAGCCAATTCCAGGAAATGTAATCAGTGTGACGAGTATCATAGGAGCCGGTCTATGAGGCAGGACTTTCTTGACAGTGGCCAATGTGAAATTAAAATCCAAGCTCCGTGACACAACGGGAGATCGCCACTCTGTGTGATCCAGGCACTGGTGAAGCTGCATTTGATGGGCACTGATAAGGCTGTATTTAATAGGCACTTGTAAGCTGCATTTGATGTGCACTGGTTAATTTCTCGCATCGACCCAGACAGCATGGATATAGCTGAGCTGTGGGATAAGCAAATATTGTGTAAATACGAGTCATGTGTATTCCTATTTGAATCTTGTTGCGCATTGTGTATTTCTTCCAGATCTTTGCAGTAATCTAGTGTAAAAAGTTGAGCTTCCTGTAATAAAGAACGATCACTGCTGCTCTCTCTCCTTGTGCAGGGTGACTGGTCTTGTTTCCGCCCCTCCTGTAGCTGTCTGCAGCCAGGCTGTAGTGGGTGGGGCCTGCTGGGTGCCTCCCACAGCTCTGCTCTCTGCATAGGCCATGAGCAGCAAGTGGATATGTCAATGTTTCTTCTACAAGGTACTATCTCAGTTTGCAAAGGCATTTGGTGAACTCAAAGAGGATTTGTATCCTGTGTGGCTGTTGAAGAATATGTTCAAATGGATATTTGTAGGGGTGCAACGGATCAAAAAAATCACGGTTCGGATCATTCCTCGGATCAGGAGTCACGGATCGGATAATTTTTCGGATCAGCAAAAAAAAAAATCTGCCCCACTGTAATATCCACATCACCCCCACCCCCACCCACTGCAGTGGCGTGACTCGGTGCAAAAAAATAATAAAAATGGTGTCACCCCCCCACCCACTATGGTCCCCCCCTCAGTACAGACACCCCAGAGTAGTGCAGACCTCAGATGGTAACCCCCCCAATAGTGCAGACCTCAGACAGTAACCCCCCCCCCAGTAGTGCAGACCTCAGACGGTAACCCCACCATAGTGCAGACCTCAGACAGTAACCCCCCCCCCCCTCCCAGTAGTACAGACCTCAGACGGTAACCCCCACGGTAGTGCAGACCTCAGACAGTAACCCCACCATAGTGCAGACCTCAGACAGTAACCCCACCATAGTGCAGACCTCAGACAGTAACCCCACCATAGTGCAGACCTCAGACAGTAACCCCCACCATAGTGCAGACCTCAGACAGTAACCCCCACCATAGTGCAGACCTCAGACAGTAACCCCACCATAGTGCAGACCTTAGACAGTAACCCCCACCATAGTGCAGACCTTAGACAGTAACCCCCACCATAGTGCAGACCTCAGATCCTCAGACAGCGGCGTGTGTTTCCCTCGAGCGCGGGCTCCTCCTCCTCTGTTGGTGTGAACAGAGGGGAGGGCCTGTCGGGAGTACCAAGATGGCTGCCGCTCCAGAGCTAGGCCGAAGCCGGGGACTTTCCTAGGCCGAGGCTCCGGAGCGCTCCGCGGAACGCAGGGTGTGCCGATCCGAATGGGGTGACCCGTTCGGATCACGGATCTGTGATGAGCGGTTGCACCCCTAGATATTTGTGTACCTGGACTTCAGCTTTAATTTTGTATTTACTGGCCAACTGCTAGGTGTGGAATGAAACCCCAGAAACCATATTAAAGCGGTAGTAAACCCGCTGGCTTTTTTTTTCCTTTACACCTGCACCGCATACTAGCTCATTATGAAATACTTACCTTAGAACGAGGCGTCGGTGTCCCTCCCAGTCCACGCCGAGGCAGCTGACATTTCGCCTCGGCGTGTCTTCCAGGTATCGCGGCTCCAGCGATGTGAGTGGCTGGAGCCGCAATGTCGTCACTCCTGCGCATGCGTGTGGGTGACTTCTTTCTGGCAAGGTCCGGCGGCTGCCGGGCCTTAAGCCGAGAATCCCATGTGCACATGCGCTGCTGCATTCAGCGGCTCATTGCGAGGTGAATATCTCCTAAACCGTAAAGGTTTAGGAGATATTTTTGTACCTACAGGTAAGCCTTATTATAGGCTTACCTGTAGGTAAAAGTAAAAAAACATAACTTTACTATCACTTTAAATACAGAATAAACAATAATAAATAATAAGAGGCAGGAAGGAGAACATTAAGTTGGATGGGCATCTAGATTTCTGAGCATTTATGATACCAAGGCGTTTGGTGGGAATTTGACATTACAATTTCATTTTGTTCTGCAGATCTTTCTCTGATTCATGCTCCTGTAAATATGTGTGGCAAGCGTCATCACAGACTGGCTTCCCCCTTCCTGTTCTGCTGTGTTTGAAATTCTGTAAGTAAATTGGCTGCCACTCAGAAGTTGTGACATCTGTGACACCAATCAGTGTTAAATCTGTTGGGCTTTGCTGGCACAGTCTGTGAACCTTTGCTTGGCAGTAATAGGTGTGTCTGCTTGGCAGCAGCTGTACTGATCCTTGTTCTGCGTGTGTGCAGTGATCACGCTGTGTGCATCCTCCTTCTTTCTGTATCCTAGCAACCCAGGAGATGCTGCCATTCTGTGCAGGAGGAGGTGGGAGTCGTGTTCAAGAAAACGATTCATTGCTACACTGATTCTCGCCCAAAATGTCTAGTGTCAGCTCCACCAACATCTATTATGACCCACTAAAAGACTACAAAAATTTTAGCAAAGTGATTTTTTTTAAAGGGCCCCTACAGGTTTGTGCCATAATGTGTATGTATGCACCGCATGTTAGCACATTAAGACAGACTTACCTGTCATACATCCCTCCAGCACTGCGTTGTCACCCCTCCCGGTGCTTCTATCTTCACCTGGTCTTCCTTCCAAGTTTGTGCCATTTGCATTGCTGGGTCATGATGACGTCACTCCTGTGGATGCACACAGGAGTCACGATAACAGCAGGACACTCAGAGCTGCAGGGCAACTGCGCATGCACCAGAGATATCATCAGCATACTGGTACATCACTTTAGCACATGTGCACAATCCCATGAACGCTGTTTTTAATGGACACAGTGGATCACAGCACTTGGTACAGTGGCCAGGGTATCATGTGATTGCTATGATTATTTATAGTGATCACATGATTACACTGTCAACAATGGCTTCCATTCATGACTATATTGTGAGGCTGTGATTGGCCCACAGCTATCACATGGTACCTGGGCCAATCACAGCACCCTGTACCATGTGAGTATCTGTTGCCAATCACTGTATGTTAACAGTAAGCTAGCAATTCATTTGAGAGCATGTCAACAGTAAGCAAGCAAGCAATTCATGACAGTTAACTATTGCTTTTTAAGGCCGCGTACACACGATCGAACATGTCCGCTAAAACTGGTTCGCGGACCAGTTTCAGCGGACATGTTCGATCGTGTGTACGGCCTATCGGACCGTTTTCCAGCGGACAAAAATTTCCAAACATGCTTGAAAACATGTCCACTGGAAACCTGTCCATCGGACAGGTTCGATGGTTAGTACACAAACCATCGGACAAAAATCCCCCGCATGTGCAGAATCAAGTCGAAGCATGCTTGGAAGTATTGAACTTCGTTTTTTCATCACGTCGTTGTGTTCTACATCACCGCGTTCTGGTCCGAGGGGATTGTGGTTCGATGGTGTGTACGCACATCAGACCAACAGACAATTCAGCCTTGTCCGATGAAAACGGTCCGTCGGACATGTTTCATCGGACATGTCTGATCGTGTGTACAGGGCCTCACAGTAATCATCACTGTTATAAACAAGAAAAGTATAACAAAAAATCTATGTCGCTATGGTGATACTTAAATACTCTGATGAAGGTATATAAAAAAATTGTAAAAAAAAATAATAATAATAATAATAATAATAATAAAAGAAGAAGAAAAATGTAAAAAAAAAATATTGAAACATTTTTTTTCCAATTTTTTGCATATTGTCACCAGTCAGATCATGATCAGGCGGCGTACACACGGCCGAGGTTCTCGGCAGAAACCAGCGAGAACCTCGCTGGGAGCCGCATTCTGCCGAGAACCTCGGCCGTGTGTATGCTCTCGGCGAGCCCTGCCCGTCGGGAATCCCGTCGAGCGAATAGAGAGCAGGCTCTCTATTTGCTCGACGCCCCGCCTGGATGAATGGCTGGTTGCCATTCCCGACGGGCGGGTCGCCAATTTCGACGGCCGGCAGAGAACCTCGACGGGCGGAACGATGTGTTCCGCCCGTCGAGGTTCTCGTACGTGTGTACGCGGCTTCACTCTATTTAATTTGTCTTTTTTGTGTTTTATTGTTTATATCACAAAAAATCTAAAACCCAGTGCTGGTCAATCACCACAAAAAAAAGCTCTATTTGTGTAAGAAAAAACATATATAAAAATGTCATTTGTGTACAGTGTTGCATGACCAAGCAATTACTAATTTAAGTAACACAGTGTTTTTTTTTAATGGCGGAGGAACTGGTTTCACCCAGGGCGACAGGAAAGGGGTTAATTTCTCAGGCCTGGCTACAGACAGCGCATTCAGCAGAGCTAGTAACTTGGTGCCAGTAGCTCAATGTTAGATTTATAGCATAATTTGATGTGCTGAAGCATGCACTTTAATCGCATGGGGATGTGCAATTCTGGGACAGCAGACTGATCTGACAGGCACTAATCCTCTCCGCAGACCGTTCTGATGGGGCTGGGAGGGTGCATTCAGAGGCTCATCAGCATCATTGTGCTAAGTGCTTGGACCAGAAAGGGCTGAAGCGGTGTGAGGGAAGGTAATGCGCTGGGAACAAGGCTACTATAACATCATACAATCTCCTTTACAGTACAACTAGTGTTCTTCTAAAAATAATAACAACTAAAATAATGCAACAGGCCTCCTTTATTAAGATAAGGGCTAGACCACTGGTGATGTGTAATATGCCGTAACGCATAGCAACCAATCATATCTTAAAAACAGATTTATTTCCCACAACCCCTTGTTATACAGCTTGTTTGCTGCCAGTTTGTAAAGTTGAATGTGTATTCCCAGATGCCAGTCTGTGTGGGACTGGGCAGAATGAGCTGGCCATGAGATTTATTTAGGCGGTAGGGTCAGATTTAGGCAGGCTCTTATTGGATAACATCAACCCTAATGAAAATAGTATTGCCTACTTATTAAAGCGGTTGTAAAGCTTACCTTTTCCTTCGATATCCCTTCTAAATGTTTTTTTTTCTTTGTCTGAATTTCTCACTTCCTGTTCCTCCTCAGCAAGCTGTTCTGGCTGACTAACCCCCAGCCAGAACGGCTCGGATGATGGAGGCAAGCTTACTGAGGAGGAACAGGAAGTGAGAAATTTAGACAAAGAAATAAAACATTTAGAAGGGAAACCTAAGGAAAAGGTAAGTGAACCAACAATGCACTAGCTTAAAGGAACCTATTTAGAAAATAAAAAACAAACCTTTACAACCCCTTTAATGTGCAGCACAATACATTTTATGATGCAAGAAATTAAAAACTGCCTGTGTAGCTTACCATGAAGGCCACAGTTCAAAGTTGTGTGTACCATACTGAGAAGACATTGAAAGGATAACTACACTTTTACTAACTTCCTCTACAGATGCATACCTAACTTGGACAACTGCATCCTGCAGGAATCTTCATCGCCTCAGGCCGAAATCTCCCTTTCCGCTGGCCTGCAAAGGCATTCCCCATAGACCTCTACTTGGCTATTAAAACAGCTGTACTTTTCATACCAGAGAGCTGATATTTTCTGAAACTCAGCAATAGCTGTTTATATGCTTCCTATGTATAGATCTTCTTTAAAACTCTCTACTCAGGGAAATCTGCTTACACTTAAAGTGTATGGGCCAGATTCAGGTAGAGTTAGGCTGGCGGATCAATGGATCCGCCAGCCTAACTGTCACTTTAAGCCGGCGTTTTTGTTTTCTGTAACCAGAAAACAAGAAACGCCGGGTTGGAGTTCCGATGCGATCGGCGCAATTGAATTTCGCCATCGCATCGTTACTTCAACTTAAAAATGGCGCCGGGGGCGTTCCCGCCGATTTACGCTAAAAAAATATGTTAATGAGCGGGAATCGGCAATTCACGATCTTTTTCGGGCGCGACGCAGTGACTTTACGACGTTTCCGGAAGCGATACGCGGCGTATAGATAAAGCAGCCCCCTAGTGGAGTATCCTATGTTAAGTATAGGCGTCGTCATCGCGTCGGAAAAAAAACAAATCGCGTCGCTTGCGTAAAACATTCATGAATGGGAATGTGACGTCATTGACGTTCACTGACAGAATTTGGAGCATGCGCACTGGGATGCATTGACACTCGACGCATGCGCAGTACGTTCGCCGCGGGATCGCGCTTAGTTTGAATACTACACGCCCCGTACCCGCCCAATTTGAATTCCGCTGGCTCATTTGCGATGCGCTGCCGCAACTTTAGGAGCAAGTGCTTCATGAATAACAGCACTTGCTCCTAAAATTTCGGCAGAGTAACGTAAATGAGAAGCGTTACTCCAGAGCAAAGATGCTCTGATCTACCTGAATCTGGCCCTATGTTTTTATTACAACTTAAAGTAAATTAGGATGTCCTGCTGCTGTATCCCTGTACCCAGTATTCTTTTTAGATCTAATGGTGAATGGTGAGAGCATATGCCAGTCTTCTTCTCTACTGTAATAGTGAACAGTGGGAACAAAATAACAGTTTTCTTCACAGCTCTACTAGTAAGTAGTGGAGGAAAGATATCAGACTTCTTCTTAGCTTCATCAGAGAATGATGGAAGGGAAGCACTTGCCAAGCAATGGTGGGGGAACATGGGGGAACATGCCAGTCTTCTTCCCAACTTTAACAAGCAATGGTGGGGGAACATTCAAGTCTTCTTCCCAACTTTAACAAGCAATGGTGGGGGAACATTCAAGTCTTCTTCCCAACTTTAACAAGCAATGGTGGGGGAACATTCAAGTCTTCTTCCCAACTTTAACAAGCAATGGTGGGGGAACATTCAAGTCTTCTTCCCAACTTTAACAAGCAATTGTGGGGGAACATTTAAGTCTTCTTCCCAACTTTAACAAGGAATAGTGGGGAAACATGCCAGTTTTCTTCAGAGCTCTTATAAGGAATGGTGGAGACACATGCCAGTCTTCTTCCCAACTCAAAAAGGGAATGGTGGTTGAACATACCACTCTTCTTCCCAGCTCCAACAGAAAATGGTGGGGGAACATGCCAGTTGTCTTACCAGCTCTAACAGGGAATGGTGGAGGCAGTGGCGTAGCGTGGGGGGTGCGAGCGGGGGCCACTGCCCCGGGTGCAAAATTTAGAGGGGCGCTGTCACGTGTGTGAAGAGGAGGGAGCGCCAACAACAGATGGGACATAGGAACATTTGCATGATGTTACCACTCCAGGCTTTACCAGTCATGATCAAGCACGCTCTCCTCTTCCCTACAGCCACTGCTGTCTCACATAGTGAATCATGTGACCAGACTGGAGATAGCTGAAAATAGGTAAGTCCATGGGTCAGGGGGGGGGGGGCGCAAATTACTTGCCTCGTCCCAGGTGCTGACAACCCACGCTACGCCACTGGGTGGAGGCACAAGCCAGTTGTCGTCCCAGTAGTTCTAACAGGGAATGGTGGAGGCACATGCCAGTCTTCTTCCACCTCAAACAGAGCATGGAAGGGGCACCTTACAACAGTCTTCTTTTAAGTTCTAACAAGGAATGCTGGGAGCACTTACACAATAAAAGATTCATTCTGTTTTCTCTATATAAAAAAGTTAGTAAATATGTATAGAACTGTTATTAACGTATTGCACAACTGCATAACCTGATTATCACAATCAATTCCCATATATATTGCATAACTTACTCTTTCAAGGCCAACAAATAACAAATAATCCCTTTAACCTTTTAGATTTGTATTCTTGTCCACTTTGGGATGGAGTGAAGAGCAGTGTTTACAATAATGAATCTTTCTTCACAGGATTGATGTGCAGTGGAGATCAAAGTGACCAATAAAGATGAGTGAAGAAACTACCCCCGAGCTTGTGTCCTCGCCTCCCTCAACTGGGCAGAGATATTTTGACCGCTGTTCAGAGGATGACCCAGAATACCTGCGCATTAGAAACATGGCGGCTGACCTCAGGCAGGATTTCAATGTCATGGATCAAAAGAAACGAGTGACCATGATTATGCAGAGCCCCGTGAGTAGACACAGAATATACAGAGTAATATAGAAGGAAGGGGAAGTGAGAAAAGGTATTGTTTTCTGTTTGCTCCTGGTCTTTTAGGGCCAAATATTATCCTAAAGTGATTGTAAACGATCATCTTGTAAAAAAAAACATTCAGTTTAAAATAGAAATGAAACTCAAAACATTTGTGTATAGATTTAAAAAACACTATAAATAAAAATAATCATTTTTTTATAAGTGATTAGATTTCCTCTGTTCTCAGCTGCATAAAAGCTGGAGGAGGAGAAACACCAGCACACCGATCTTCCCAGTGAAAGCCTGATCATTGGAGGAGAGCAAGCTGTGTTCCCAGCACAGCTAGAGAACTGACAGTGTGGTCAGTTTTTAATAGGAAAGCAGAGGGACTGGCAGGAATACCAGGGATTTCACACAAAGGAAGCAATACAAAGAGAAGGGGATACTTTATCATACAAGTACATGGTACAGCAGGCACTTATCAGGAATATAAAATGTTGGGGTAACAAATGCTTTAAATTTGAACTTCCCACACTTCTTCTGCCACATTTGTAATGAGAGGGGGTAGCGGGTAGCTGATTTTGACAGGTACCTACTCCCACTTCTGGTCAGATCACCATGGTGGATCCATCAGAAGTTCTCCTTCCCCCCCCTTCCTGCCCGCATTCTTCTGGGATTGGTCACAGGTACCACAAAACACAACGCAGCTCACGCATTTGCACTGGGCAGCAAGCTGTGAAGCTGCAAGGAGTCACAGCCGGCTGCCCACAGTGAACCTGCCGGCTTGGGTGAGGAAAGGCGTTGGATCCCTGGATGAGTAAGTGCCTGTTTATTAAACGTCAGCAGCTAGTTTCCTTAGCTGTTGACTTAAAATGTTTGCATAATTAAAGGAAGCTTAAAATGATTGTAAAGGCAGCTTTTTTTTATCTTAATGCATTTTATACAGTACATTAGGATAAAAAGCCTTCTGTGTGCAGCAGCCCCCATAATACTTACCTGAGGCCCCTCTAGATCCAGCAGTGTGCACAAGTGTCTCAGTTGCCTGGGACTCCTCTCCTCATTGGCTGAGACAGCAGTGTGGCACCATTGGCTTCTGCTGCTCAATCAAAGTCTGTCAGCCAATGAGCAGAGAAATGGGGCCAGGCCATGTCTCTGTGTCTGAATGGACACACAGAGCTGCGGCTTGGGTGCCCCCATAGCAAGCCGCTTGCTGTGGGGGCACTCAACAGGAGGGAGGAGGCAGGAGCACAAAGAGGGAATCCGAAAAGAGGAGGTTCCATGCTGCTCTGTGCAAAACAATTACACAGGGCAGTATGTTTGTTATTTTCATAGGGGGAAAAAACGTGACGTTACAATCACTTTCAGTTATGAACAGAGTGGGGGAATAGAAATTATGTTGGCTTTTTATTGCTGTTTTTGACTCCAGTGGGGAGATTTTTATTTTGTCATTACACTTACCTGTGCTGTCCTTTTCCAGATATAGTTCTTCAAAAACTGTGACAGGAGCCTAGCAGTAGATTTTACATTATATTTATCCCCAATTGTTCTTCCCAGTTATTTTTTTTTAGCTCTCCTGTAAAGTATACCTAAAGATACTTTTGTTATAGTTTTTGATAGAGTGAAGAGGGATTAGAACAGATTTTTACTGCAGTCTGATAGGGACTGTCCCTGATAGGGAGAAGCACTTTCTATATTTGGTCTGTTCAACATTATAAGTGAAACGGAAAGAAAATCCCACATTATGAGTTGGCACCAGAAAAGGAACTAAGGGGAAATATTCCAATGGGGACACTAGTTCTGGTGACAACCATGGATTTCCCCATCTCCTAGGGATTTTCGCTCGCTTCCTGTTTTGGCTGTGGGACAGGAAGTATTGAGAAAATGGCAAAATAAAAAATAAAAATTATAGGGGTATTAGCCCTCCCTTAACCTATCCAAATATCCTATATTAAAAAAATGTTTTGTCTTTAGTTTATCAACTACATAGCTACCAGTAGTAGTGTTTGAGCTCTAGCCCAGCCAACAAGAAACATTCCATACTGCTGGGCAAAGCTGTCTTAATAGCATCTTGGGCCCCTGGGCAAAGTAATGCTCTGGGGCCCCTACAATGATGACAGTGCAGGTAAACAGACATCAAGTAGGTAGGAAGCAGACTGCCTCCCCTGTGTATCTATTACTCTAAGTGCTATCATGGGGGCCCCCAATTTCGGGGCAGCGTGGGCTCAAGGACCAGTGCCCAGGTGTGCCCTCTCATTAAGACAGCCCTGCTGCTGGGTATTTTGCACCATTGTATGGCTTTTAAACATTACAAGAGTACTTTCTTACATTGCGTTGAAAACTATGAATTAATTATAGCCATAATGTGTGCCATAATATACCGCATAACAACTATTGAAAAATCATTAGTCCAGCAAAATGAAATTGCAAAAGGCTGAGAATTTGACTGTTAGGCATTATAATTTTCATATTAATTAATAAAACATATGTAAGCTAATCCATTGAGACAATGCAAAAGGCCATTTAAAGTGCAAAGTTAATGAACTTGCAACAACTAATCAGACATCACTACTGGAATTATGAGTTTGGTTAGGTTGCCATTGATTACTGTACTTTACTATACATTATGGAATCGGTCCCTTTGAGTCTTATCCTGCCGCACACCTATATATTTTGTATATGTATTTATTAATTTCCTCTCCCAGTCTTTTAGGGAGGAGCTGGAAAGTCTCATTCAGGAACAGATGAAGAAAGGGAACAACTCATCCAATATCTGGGCCCTCCGGCAAATCGCTGACTTCATGGCCAGCACTGCACCATCTGTCTTCCCCACCTGTCCAGTCAGTAAGTGCCTTCACGTTGTGTATGGGGAGGCTGCTCGTCGGGGCATAGCCTGTAGTCTTCTCTCAGACAAAATTAGAAGAATAGAAAATATTTTTCTGTAGGTAAAATGATAAGACTCTGCAAATATTGCTGCATTTGTTTGACCAAATAGACCCTATTTACAATAATTTCAATGTTTCTATTTAACCACTTGCTTACTGGGCACATAAACCCCCTTCGTGCCCAGGCGAAATTTCAGCTTCCGGCACTGCGTCGCTTTAACTGACATTTGCGTGGTCGTGCGACGTGGCTCCCAAACCAAATTGACATCCTATTTTTCCCACAAATAGAGCTTTATTTTGGTGGTATTTGATCACCTCTGCGGTTTTTATTTTTTGCGCTATAAACAAAAAAAGAGCGACAATTTAAAAACTGTATATATATATTTTACTTGTTGCTATAATAAATATCCCAATTTAAAAAAAAACTATTTATTTTCTCAGTTAAGGCCGATATATATTCTTCTACATGTTTTTGTAAAAAAAAAAAAAAATCGCAATAAGCGACTGGTTTGCGCAAAAGTTATAGCACCTACAAAATAGGGGACAGAATTACGATTTTTTATTGTTATTTTTTTTTTACTAGTAATGGCGGCGATCTGCGATTTTTATTGGGACTGCGATATTGCGGCGGACATATCGGACACTTTGACACAAATTTGGGACCATTCACAGCGATCAATGCTATAAAAATGCACTAACTACTGTATAAATGTGACTGGCAGGGAAGGGGTTAACACTAGGGAGTGAGGAAGGGGTTAAATGTATTCCCTGGGTGTGTTCTAACTGTGTGGGGGAGGGGGCTGACTGGGGGAGGTGACCGATGCTGTGTCCCTATGTACAAAGGACACAGATCGGTCTCCTCTCTCCCTGACAGCACATGGAGCTATGTGTTTACACACAGAGCTCCACGTCTCTGCTGTCACCTGCTGTGTTTCCGCCGATCACATGTACCCGGCGGACATCGCGGCTGCCAGGTACACGCATCGGCTCTTCAGCGATGCGCCGGGACAGTGTTTACCCTCTGTGCGCCACCCAGTGGCGCGCGCAGGTAATGCACTTAAAATGACGTCCAAAGACGTCCACTTGGCACTTGAGAGCCGCGCTGTGGACGTCTTTTGTCTATAGCGCGGATCTCAAGTGGTTAAAATTCTGTACAGTGTTTGAGAATCAATAGCTTTGCACAGAGAAATTATTAATTTATGTTATACATATACTGAAACAGGTTAAGTGAATAACCTTGATTATCTCGTTACAATTGCATCTCAAAGTCAGTGGAATATATTAGTCAGCAAGTAAACATGTTGGCCCTGAAGTTGATGTGTTGAAAGCAGATGAAATGGGCATCGCAGTTTGTTGTGTATGGGGCTGTATAGCCACAGACCAGTCAGGGTGCCCCTCATAGGTGTATACACAGGGTGTGCCTGGGCACACCCTAATCACCCCATGCACATTAGCATTATCAGTCTGTGTGCCAGCAGGATGATGGAAAAGATCTCCATCTTACTGGCTCTGCCATAAGAGAAGTACTTACACACTTCTGTTTCACTGTGCCGGCAGGGAGCCCGATCTCCACGTCCACGTGGTATCTATATAGACACACATGTGTGCTTGAGCTTTAGGGTCCACACCCTAATACAATAGGCTGTGCACACCTATGGTGCCCCTGCTGACCCATGTCCACAGCCAAAAGCATCTGCAATGGGCACATGTGCATCAGAACTGGACCATTGAGCAATGGAAGAACGTGGCCTGGTCTGATAAATCATGTTTTTTTTTATATCATGTGGATGGCTGGGTGCTTGTGCGTTGCTTACCTGAGGAAGAGATGGCAGCAGGATGCACTATTTGAAGAAGACAAACCAGTGGAGGCAGTGTGATGCTTTGGGTAATGTTCTGCTGGGAAACCTTGGGTCCTGACATTGATCTGGATGTTATTTTGACTTTGAGCAGAACATATGCCCTGCCACACTGCAAAAATGGTTCAAGAATGGTTTGAGGTACACAACAATGACCCTCCAAATTCTCCAGATCTCAAGCCAATTGAGCATATGTGGGATGTAGTGAAAAAACAAGTCCTATCCATGTGGTATAACAATAGTGAGGGGTGCAATCAGCGCAAAAAAAGAGAATCAAATAAATAACTGGTAAATATAAGAATGAAAAACAACTTACAAAGTGTAATTCATACGGATGCAAGCTGGACACCAAAAAAGGACATTCACAAAATCCCAAACAATGGTAAAATAGAAAAAACAGTGCAGCGCAAACCAAAACGAAAAAGTATTAGACATACTCATAAATTGTGAAAACAAAGAAAGAAAATAATTAATGTCCATAAAATACAATGTGTATATATAAAAAAGAAGGGTAAATGAGATGGGTAAATGAGATCCTGCGACCACTTAATGGAAAGGAATCTTCACCACGTGACTTGTAGGAAACCAGATTGTAATTCAAAAATGTGATCCCTTCACCAGTGAAGATGGGTACTCTCACCTCAAGCAGAGACCTTTGTTTTACCAAAAGGTCTGAATGGGCTTAAAATCAATGGCAGGAAACCGGATGGCTCAAGGGTGTATGTAAGTCCTCCAGGAGACACAATGATGTCCTCAGTGGCACCACCAGATAAGCAAATACCGATAATAAGCAAGAAGACAAGAAGAGATCTAAGAGCTTCCGCTTAAAACGGGATGATTTTAATGATAAAAAGCGTGCAGGCTACTCACATGATCGATGAATGAATAAGGCATAACATCATAGATACACAGCTCAAACGAAGGTATGGGACAACAGCGAGTGACGTGAAAGGTTCCTGATCCCCGGACGCGTTGCGTAAGATAACTTCCTCAGCAGGGAGTGGTGCCACTGAGGACATCATTGTGTCTCCTGGAGGACTTACATACACCCTTGAGCCATCCGGTTTCCTATCCATGGGGTCCCCGCCTCTCAACTTACAAGACTTAAAGGATCTGCTAGTGATGGCTTAGTGCCAGATAACACAGCATACCTTCAGAGGTCTAGTGGTGTCCAATGTTGTCCATGCTGTGAAGGGTAAGGGCTGTTTTGGTGGCAAAAGGGGGGACCTACTCAATACTAGGTAGGTGGTCATAAAGTTATGCCTGATCGGTATATACAGTATGTTTAATACAAACCTGCTGGGTTTGTTAAAGGCTAAGAGCACAATTAATATTCGCTGTTGTCTTCCCGATTCTCCTCACGGCCAATCAGAAAGCAGGTCTTAAGACCAGATTGGCCGAGAGAAGAAGCGACCGTATTGGCCTCCAAGGAGGAGGAGGAGACACAGGAAGGAGCCGAAGCTGCCTGCGACCTAGGCGGGGTAAGTGCAGGGCTGGTGGGCGGACGAGCGAGTGACAAAGGGGTGGGGGTATCGACAAACCGGGGGGTGGCATGTGGTTTGTTTGCCGCCCCCCCCATAAAATGTCGCACCCACCGCCACTGTATGATATAATTCCTGATTCTTAGTCAGCTACAAAACAGTTTATTACCTTATATAAATTCTTTACAAAATTAGACAAAGCTGCTGCTGTGAAATAGGGACTGGTGATTTTCTGCACTTGGTCAACACCAGTTGTCTTCTATATGCCCTGTTCACACTGCAACAGTGCAACCTTGCCTTCAGGTGGGTTGCAGTGTATTCCAGAAAAGAGCAGACATGCTGCATTTTACTGCATTACATTGGAGCTCATCCATCGTCAATGTTCGTCTATGCAGATAAAATATAATTTTGGCATTTAAATAAAGTAAAAAAAAAAAAAGTAAATAATGCCTTGTAAAACCTTGAGGCACTGCCCCCCACCACTGGCATAGAAGAGCCTGCACCCATACACTAAAATGAGTAATTTTCTCATATGGGTTAGTGTGAACAAGCCTTTAGAGCTGAGCTCCAGGGGCAGCTAGATGCACAGTTCAGGTACATGCATATACAGAAGATGTTTTATCTGCCAATTACTGTAATTTGTACTTCTGTCCAGTCAGTTATACTAGAACAAACTGATTTTATTTTTCAGACTCATCCATGGTGGCACCTATTAATGACCTCTACTGCAATGAGTCAATGCCTCTGGCGAAGGGTGAGAGGTTATTGAGATGTAAGCTTGCCAGCATCTACAGACTCATAGACCTGTATGGATGGGCTCAGCTCAGCGGGACCATTGCTTCTGTAAGTCACTTCTGATATATCATTTTTGCTTCATTTATAGTTCTACATCCTGCCAGCATCAAGAAAACAGCTAAAATCCAAAATATACCCTGACCCCACACCGGAACTGGTCATGGTTCTAGGAATGGCAAATATAAACTGTATGTTTTCCCTAAATTTATGGGTCATAGGCTACCTTTGGTCGTTGGTTCTGTCATTGGTGACCCTAGCATTTTTTGACTGTGTTTCTGCAGCAGTCATTGGAGGCAGTGAGCATTTCTCTGGGCTCTTCTTCAATCCCAAGCTGCTTTGCCTTATCATGCTGGTAGTGATGTCATCAATTCATTTAGAGCTTCATTGCTGATTGCTATAGGAATCTGCTGCACACAGGGGTTGATTTACTAAAACTGGAGAGGGCAAAATCTGTGCCGCTTTGCATAGAAACCAACCAGCTTCCAGGTTTTTTTGTCAAAGCCTATAGTGTTACTAAACCCACAACAGTAAAATAAGTCTGTATATGGAGTAAAACATGCTTGTTATACTCACTAAGGCACCTATAGGGGTTAATCCTGCACATTGTGTAAAAAATGTATCCTGTCTTCTCTGATCCTCCCCATCGTACACAGTCCCTAATTTATCCCCCGATGGAAGAGAGCCTTGGAGGCATTCTGCACATGCTCAGTTTGGTGTGTATTGCTAGAGAGAGTTTTTCTTGGGAGGGTGCATGTGATCAGCACTGTCCAGACAGAGGTCGGGGGTCCTGCAGCCTCATAGGACAGTCAGAGTAGAATGAAAACTCCTCCTACAAGGTTTTGTTTTTTTATTATTATTATTATTATTTTTATTGCAGGTTTTGAAGTTGCAATTGCATAGCAAAAAAAAACAAAACAAACAAAAGCACAATAAAAAACACAATAAAAACAACCTAGCTAAAATCAAGGCACTCTAAACTATTGAAAAGTTGTTATGCTCTAACTGCCCGCGCAGGCTGAAATATTCAGATTCTTATTGGCCACTTTCCCTCTGAAACATCCTACAGAGCTAACTCGGGAACTTATGAAAATATACACTCTCTCATATTTTATGTGTCAGGAAAGACTCCCTCTAATGAAGCATAAATGTAGAGTTGTACAACAATATATACTGTTATCCAAAAGTTAACTAGTCATCCTTATGCCGCGTACACACGACTGTTTTTCATGACGTGAAAAATTAAAAAAAAATTTTATGTTATTAAAAACGATCCTGTGTAGGCTCCAGAGCATTTTTCATGAAGTGAAAAATGGGCATTAAAAATTTAGAACATGCTCCATTTTTTCATGTTGTCATTTTTCTCGTTGTGAAAAACGGTCGTGTGTACGCTTTAACGACGTGAAAAAAACGCGCATGCTCAGAAGCAAGTTATGAGACAGGAGCGCTCGTTCTGGTAAAACTAGTGTTCGTAATGGAGATAGCACATTCGTCACGCTCTAATGCCCTGTATACACGATCGGTTCGTCTGATGAAAACGGACTGATGGATCGTTTTCATCGGACAAAACCAATCGTGTGTGGGCCCCATCAGTTTTTTTTTTTTTAAATAGAACCTGTTTTAAAATTTTTGTATGGTTAAAAAAACGATCGTCTGTGGGAAAATCCATCGGTCAAAAATCCATGCATGCTCAGAATCAAGTCGACGCATGCTCGGAAGCATTGAACTTAATTTTTCTCTGCACGTCGTCGTGTTTTACGTCACAGCGTTGGACACAATCGGACTTTTAACCGATGGTGTGTAGGCAAGACTGATGAAAGTCAGCTTCATCGGATATCTGATGAAAAAATCCATCGGTTTGTTTTCATCAGACGAACCGATCGTGTATACAGGGTATAACAGACTGAAAAGCACGAAGACTGAAAAGCGCAAATCGTCTTTTACCAAACTTTTACTAACACAAAATCGGCAAAAGCAGCCCCAAGGGTGGCGCCATCCGAATGGAACTTCCGCTTTATAGTGCCGTCATACGTGTTGTACGTCACCGCGCTTTGCTAGAGCATTGTTTTTTTCTAAAACATTAAAAATGGTGTGTACGCGGCATTAGAATTAGCATTAGTATAAGCAGATCCCACCCAAATGTTTGACACAACCTCTAGACAGATAGGTCATATAGTTTTGTATAATATAATGGAAGGGCTAAACTAACCAGACATTTCCACAAGTTAATTGATGGTGTGGAGGAGAATTTCCATCGCATGACGATGGCCTTGCGTGCATAATAAAGTAGTATCCCCAAAAGAGTTCTAACTGCTCAGCTAGGAGCCAGTGGACCTACAATCCCTAGCAAATATATTTCTACTCTCAATGGAATCTGAACCATAGTGACTGTCCAAATGAATGTGGTAACCTCATTCAAAAAGGTGTCGACTATGGAACAGCTCCAAAAAATATGTATAAAGTCCGCCGCAGGCGTGGCACACCTCCAGCAGGAATCTGAAATAGATGGGTATATTTTGTGTAGGTGCATGGGTGTAAAATAAACTCTCTGCGTAATTTTAAACTGGACCAGTCTGTCTCTGGCCGGGTCCAGTTGCGAGAAGGAGCACTCCCATAGGTCTTCCCACTCTTATGTGTCCATTTCAGGGAAGTCCCCCATCCATTTAGCTTTTAGAGCTTCTAGTCCTGTGTGCACGTTGGGCAGTAACGTTTTATAAATTCTGGACAAGGGCTTGGACATAGATTCGTCCCTTAGCAAATCTTCCAAAGTTGATGTATACTAAAACTAAAATGAGAAGAAAAGCAGTTTAACCTTAAACTGCGTAGAGCAGGGGTCCTCAAACTATGGCCCTCCAGTTGTTCAGGAACTACATTTCCCATCATGCTCAGTCATGTCTGTGAATGTCAGAGTTTCACAATGCCTCATGGGATTTGTAGTTCCACAACAGCTGGAGGGCCGTAGTTTGAGGATGCCTGGCGTAGAGGGTTCTTTACTGTAAGTGTGGTAAGGATGTGGAATTCTCTTCCACAAGCAGTGGTTTCAACAGGGAGCATCGATAATTTCAAAAAACGATTAGATAAGCACCTGAACGACCACAACATACAGGGATATACAATGTAATACTGACATAAAATCACACACATAGGTTGCACTTGATGGACTTGTGTCTTTTTTAACCTTGCCTACTATGTAACTATGTAGGGCTACTTTGGGAATGCTCAAATTGAGTATTGAAGGCATGCCTAACCTCCTACAAGCTTTAACTAGACACTGATAGAAGTCACAAGATTGTTATATACTGCTGATGAGAAAGGGTATTTAGCAGTATATATTTAGAAAAAAAATAAAAACAAACTAAAATAATTACATTTCTATTTTCTGTGTACTGCGGGAGACCAGATAGAGTGAATGCAGGGTCCTGGGTTTAGTAACACTTTAACCTACAAGTGGTAATCCCGAGTCTGGCTCGGGTGGAATTTCAGCACCAATAGTGATATCCCCGAGCCTGACTCGGGATCGCATTGCAGGATACAGGCAGGGAGTTACTTACCTTGTCCCTGTATCCTGCGATGTCTCCCCGCTGTGTGAGCGGGCTGTCTCCTCGCTCGATTCAGTGCCGAGTGCCGCCGAGCTCCGTTCCCTGCGACGTTACGACGCACAGGGGCGGAGATCGGTGCCAAATTCAAAGAAGTTAAAACACAATACACATACAGTATACTGTAATCTTACAGATTACAGTCCTGTATAAAATAAATGCACACCCCTTTGTTCCTAGTGGTCTGTCCAGTGTCCTGCATGTACTTTTATATTATAAATACTGTTCTTTCTGCCTGGAAACTGAAGATTGTCCATAGCAACCAAAAAGTGTCCCTTTATGTCAAAAGTGGTTTTAGACCAGCAAGAAAACAGCGATAATAAATTAGAATAACTTGCAAAATTGAGCGATATCGATTTGTAGGGAAATTCATCATCAAACACTAAGGCCTCGTACACACGATCGGACATATCCGATGAAAACGGTCCGCGGACCATTTCCATCGGATATGTCCGATCGGGAGTTTGATCCGATGGCGTGTACACACCATCGGATCAAATTCCCCGCCGCCGGACAGCGCGGTGACGTGGCGGGGACGCGGCGGTGACGTTGACGCCGCCACGTCACCGCCACGTCACCGCACCAGGAAGTTAAACACTTCCGCGCATGCGCCGAATCCATTCGGCGGCGGCGCGGCGGCGGTGGGGGACGACATGTCTGCTGGTAAGTGTACTAACCAGCAGACATGTCGGGCGGACAGATTCCCACCGGATAGATTTCAAAGCATGCTTTGAAATCTGGCGGGTGGAGAAATCTGTCCGCTAGCCCATACACACGAGCGGAGATGTCTGCTGAAACGGTCCATCGGACCGTTTTCAGCGGACATATCCCCTCGTGTGTACGAGGCCTGAAAAGTAATGACAGTGACAATTCTGCGACTGAGCAAATTTCAGTGTTTTTGATTTGATTACATTATTTATTAATTTTTATTATAATTATATTATTTGTTATAATTATGTATAGTTATTTATTATATATCATAATTTATGATTTTGTGTTTTAAACTTTATCATACTCGGGATGTCTATTAGGCTCTTGTTTGGACAAAATGAAGTGAGTTATTCCTAAGAATTACAGGCCTACAATATAAAACGCCAAATTTCCATGCAAAATAATGGTACCGCTTTCAGCACCTAAAATCTGACATAATCAATCCGCCAGGGAGGTCAAAACCCCTTTCACACTGAGGCGCTTTGCAAGCGCTATAACGCTAAAAATAGTGCCTGCAAAGCGCCTTAAAAGAGCCGCAGCTGTCTCTCCTGTGTGAAAGCCCAAGAGCTTTTACACTGGAGTGGTGCGCTGCCAGGACGGTAAAAAAAGTCCTGCTAGTACCATCTTTGGAGCAGTGTGTATACCACTCCTCCACAGCTCTTGCCCATTAAAATGAATAGGCACCATGGCTAAACCGCCGGCTAAGCACGGCGCTTTGCGGTGGTTTTAACCCTTTCTCGGCCGCTAGCGGGGGTAAAAGTGCCCCGCTATTGGCCGAATAGCGCTGCAAAATTGACGGTAATTGCTGGTAAAGCGCCGCTAAAAATGCACCCACCACTTCAGTGTGAAAGGGGCCTAACTGAACAAGTTGACTTTAAAAGCGGATTGGCTACCATGCACAGCTGCACCAACGTTTGCACTCTCCAGTTTTAGTAAATCAACCCCCACAGTCTTGCATATTTGAGGCAAGGCAAATTAAGGGTTTAGCCTAAAGTTCTGGTAACATTGTTGTTACATCTTCGTATTTTTATGGCATTTGTGATGGAAATATAAAGTGCAGGTGTGTTTATGGGCGCCAGTGATGGAACTCTGACAGCATGTCTTGTCTTTTTTAGATCTGTTTCCAGGAAAGGTTTCAGATCAATAAAGCTCTCACGTTGCTTGGTCTTCTAGTGAAAATGTGTAACGTTTATAATTAATTTTGATAGCATTCTGTCCATCTATTCTGCTGAGAACACAAGAAGCTTTTCCCTATGAATACTCATTAGCATCATGAAAATTGTATTGATCAGTTTTGTAGTCACAATCAGGCCAAGAACAATGCAACAAAGAGGAGCAATAAAGGTCACATTCCAACATATTAGAGCATTCGGTATAATGAAAGATATATATTTATATATAGATATAAAGATAAATAGTTGCCATGGATTATTTCACGTTGCTTTTTTTTTTTTCCTTTTTATTATAGGACATCTTTTAGGATAGAAATATGAAAGCTGCTGTTGCTGGTTTATTTTTGAGGGTACAAGCAACATGGTCTGGGCTGTCAGGAGACCTTATATGCACCTATTAGGGATGCAAAGATGATGAAAGCAATGGAGCTTGCACCTTTAATATAACTCAGCAGTGGCAGTTCCATATGTCTATCCTAAAAGATTTCTTTTAACCGCTTTCTGACCGCCCACCGCACATTTACTGCGGCAGGGTGGCCCGGGTGCGCGAAACAACATACCTGTACGTTGTCTCTTCTTCCGGGTCTGGGGCGACAACCCTCTCCCGCTGTGATTGGACACATTTAAAGAACATTAGGTAACGGCTTGTAAGGCTTTCTCCCATTGCTCTATCTCAAAAGCTCCGACTTCCTGTTCCCATTGAGATACCACCATAGGAGGCGAGTCAGGAGGAGGAGGTTGAGTAGAACAGCATAGCAACAGTTATACACATATATGAAGTTATATTTCTGCTTTAGCAGACAATGTGTTCAGTGAAAACGAATTATCCTACAGATTTTCTTTTACCTGTCATATTATCTCATGTTTGTATATATAATCTCATTTCAGATAAGAGTAAATAAGGAACAAGACCATTTCCTAATTAACCCCAGAGGCGTAGTTTGTAATGAAGTGACTGCTTCCATCCTTGTGAGTACAAATGTGCAATGCCGGCCTTTATTATTTCCCATGCAGATATTATTTGTAAAAACATTTCCTTTCCAGGGAACCTTGACTGTAAAACTGGTTGTACACTAGTAGAATTATTTTCAGCATTTTTCAGTTTAAGAACATTCAGGCCTCGTACACACGACCGAGGAATTTGTCGTAAATGAAACATTGTTTTCATCGACGAGTTTCTTGTCAGGCTTGTCGAGAATCTTGACAAGCTTTCTTTGCGTACACACAGTCAAGACCAAATCTCGACGTTCTCAAACGCGGTGACGTACAACACGTACGACGGCACTATAAGGGTCCTTTCACACAGAGCGGACGGTTTTTGTGTCCGCTCCGTGTGTGTCCGTCGGCTCAGCGGGGATCATCTGTAATCCCCGCTGAGCTGTCGGCAGACAGGGCGGTCCCCGCACACTGTGCAGAGACCGCCCTGTCTTTCCTCCGCTCTCCCCTATGGGGAATCGGATGAATACGGACCGTGTGTCCGTATTCATCCGATTAGATCCGCCGGACAGAAGAAAAATAGGGTTTTCTTCCATCCAAAAAAATGGATCTTATCGGACGCAGATCTTTGCGGACGTTAGCAGATGCATCATCCGCTAATGTCTGCAATCCCATAGGGATAAAACGGACTTGTAAAAAACGGACGAACAGTCCGTACGTGTGAAAGGACCCTAAAGGGCAAGTTTGATTCCACTGGCGCCACCCTTCTGAGCATGTGCGGGTTTCTATGCACACAGACGAACGTGTTTCTCGTTGAAAACCAGCCCGACGAGGCACACGACGAGGAAATTGAGACTCCCAAACGAGGAAAAAGAGAACTTGTTCTCTTTTTTTCTCATCGAGTTCCACGACAGTTTTCTGGATGAAAAGCATACACACAACCGTTTTCCTCGAAAAAAAAGCTCTGCCACCAAGTTTCTTGATGGATTCTGTCGAGGAAACCGGTCGTGTGTACGAGGCCTAAGTCATGTTTCTAATCATTAGTAACAAGAAAATTCAAAGGAGCGGGATGGAAAATTTGATTAAGTCCATTCATTCCAAAATCGAATGTTTAAAGCAAATAAAATTGTGAGCTATCTTTGAACGATATTCAAATGGTATGAGAATCTTCGCACAAATTTTCCTAGGCATTTTCATTTTGCACAAATTTTTATTTTAAATTCTACTAGTGAAACCAGCTTATCATTCAGGCCCCATAATTGTTCTGAACATATGTATAGGTTATTAGTACCTCCTACTTCCCTGTCTTGATTGACTGGGTTTGTCGGTTCACTGGCACTTCTTATTTGTGAGCTTCAAATTCACAAGTTGCATTAAAGGGGTTGTAAAGGTAAAACATTTTTTTCCTAAATAGCTTCCGTTACTTTAGTGCAGTCCTCCTTCACTTACCTCATCCTTTGATTTTGCTTTTAAATGTCCTTATTTCTTCTGAGAAATCGTCACGTCCTGTTCTTCTGTCTGTAACTCCACACAGTAATGCAAAGCTTTCTCCCTGGTTCTCCCTGGTTTCTCCCTGGTGTGGAGTGTCGTGCTTGCCCCCTCCCTTGGAATACAGAAGAGTCAGGACGCCCACTAACACACAGCTCTTTTCTCTATCTGCAACGTAGTGAGCGTCCTGACTCTCCTGTAGTCCAAGGGAGAGGGCGAGCACGACACTCCACACCAGGGAGAAAGCCGTGCATTACTGTGTGGAGTTACAGACAGAAGAACAGGAAGTGAGGATTTCTCAGACATTTAAAAGCAAAATTGAAGGATGAGGTAAGTAAAGGAGGACTGCACTAAGGTAAGAGAAGCTATTTATGGAAAAAAAAAATACCTTTACAACCCCATTAATTATTTTAATTTTATGATAGCATTTACATCAAACTCTGCAATTCCCAAAAAAGAGTCCTCTGGTGTCATTTTGGATATTTTTGCCATGCATTTTACCATGCAGGCTAGTGTAAATCTATCCCTAAGCCCCGTACACACGACCGGATTTCCTGTCGGGAAAACTGCCATGAGAGCCTTTGCCCGGGAAAACTGGACATGTGTATGCTTCCTAGGAGTTTTCCCATCAGGAATCCAGACGGATTTTTTGCCGCCAGATTTACTAATACTCTATGGGAAACACTGCGAGGCAGTGCCCATGGAACATACACACGGCTGGGATTCCCGGCCAAAGCTCCATGGCAGTTTTCCTGCCGGGTTCTCGGCTTTCCCCTCGGATTTCACGGCGGACTTTTTACCGCCATGAAAACCGAGAGTGTGTACAGGGCTTTAGCCTTGGTGTACACTAGTGCTGCTGCATAAGTGTTCATTTTTGCTCATTTGTACACATTTTTATACATTTTCATGCTTCTTACGGTCAAAAGGGCACCCAAAGTATGAGTTTTTCATGCGCTCCCGTTGAAGTCCATGTGCCCAAAAATGCACCAAAAGAAGCAACTTCAACTTTTCAAAAGACGTACAGCACTATATTGCATTGATGTAAATTGGCACCATAGCAAATTATGTGATTTCCATTGTCTTGCAATGCAGCGTGATGGTCCACACAGGAAGAACAAAACAATCTTATGCAAATATATTTCTTACAGGTGAAGGTGAACATTTTGGGTGAGGTGGTAGAGGTTGGCAGCACCATCTTTGAGGTGGAAGCTAGTGACTTCAGCTTGCACTCTGCCATATACTCAGCACGTCCGGATGTAAAGTGTATCATCCAGCTACATACAGCGGCCACGACTGCGGTAAAATCACTGTGACACATTGGACAGCTTTGAAACTGTTGCACTATTAGGAGTACAGACGTTTCTTTTGACTAATAGCTCTTTTTTAATGTAGGTGTCAGCAATGAGATGTGGTCTCCTGCCTATCTCTCATGATGCTTTGCTGGCAGGGGAGGTGGTATACTATGACTTCCATGGAGACATGGAAGATGAGAAGGACAGAATTGAACTACAGAAGTGTCTAGGACCGACATGCAAGGTTGGGTGACATCTTTGTCCTTGTATAAACTGTACAAATCACTGAATTTAATGTATTCTTTGTTATCAGCCTTGTCTTTTTTTTGTAACAGAGGATTGTTTAATGTCGCCCTGCACAGGTACTGGTTCTGAGAAATCACGGTGTTGTGGCATTAGGTGAATCCGTGGAGGAAGCTTTCTATAAGATTTTCCATTTACAAGAAGCTTGTGAAATTCAGGTAAATATATTCTATATGAATCAATGATGAATGGATTTCAATAAGCCAATCCATTTGTTTTATTGTAAACATAATACATGAATATGTGTGATGTCATAGTCAGATTGCTAAACTGTTTACTAAAAGTGGGCTTCTACTATTTTATCTCATATGGTCCAGAGTAATTTATACATTTCTGCTATGGCGCTATTGAATCTGCAATAAGTACATTTATTGATTCTTTTTTGGAGAAAAAACAAGGCTTCTGTCTGTGATATTGTCGTGTAAAAAAAAAAAAGTATTTTACTTTCTATGCAATTTATGAGCAAAAATATGACACAAAACAAAAAAAGTGGGCCTTTTTTTCCACGTCAACTAATGCAAGTTTTAAAACAGTTAGTGTAGCAGTTGATAGAAAAAGTATATATTGGGCTCCATTCACAAAAGCAGATCATATGCGGTATTTAGGTGTTTTTCCAAATACTGCATGCAATCCTGAAAATTCACTGTTCGTTCGGTAAATACTGCATAAAACACAGTTAAAGTAAATTTACAAAAGGAAATAAATTAATAAATAAATGCATTCAGTATTTAAGTAGTGGTCCCGGCATGCGATATTTAAGGAACATGTTTGGTTTTAACTGGTTGTTAAGGAGTGGGTGGCCACCAGTGTCTTTAACAACCAGTAACTGTCATGGTTGTTAAGGAGTGGGCGGCCACTGTGTCCTTAACAACCGCTGACAGCAGAATGTAAACAACAGAATTTCCAGTATTTACAAATTCAGAAATAAAACACTGTAGGGACCCCCTCCAATCCATACTAGGTCCTTTGGATCTGGTATGGGTTTTAAGGGGGAACCTCATGCCAGAATGTAAAAAATAAAACAGCTTATCCGAGCATGCAGCCTGGAAAGACAGGTATGGAGGGGGCCGAGCGAATGCCCTCAACATGGGGGGGGGGGTGCTTTGGGGCAAGCCCATCCTCCCAAAGCACTGTGTCCCCATGTTGATGAGGACAAGGGCCTCTTCCACCATAACCCAGGTCCACACCCAATGCTGGCTCCTGCCAACTGAGAGCTCCCCTATCGCTAAACAGACTAAGGGGCAGGTGACCCTGCTCCCTTATAACATCATCGACCCTGCGTGCCTGACTGCAGTAGAGGCCAGCAAGTCCTGGTTGTTCTTTTAACAGCTGGGCAGCAGGGATTTGTCACAAGAACTGCAAGATTTTATTGTAAGCCGTACATTATATTAAAACATTTTTTTTGAAGGGGGGGGGGGCAGGTTGTTGATATACTTATACTTGATATAGCAACAGAACTTATATGAAGGGCTGTACTTAAATATTGTGCTGCCTGTTTATAGGCATACCTGAATCACCACCCATTGTGTCATGTGATATAGGAAAACCTAACGCTTGTATGTACTATCAGAGGCAGCATGTGGACCACTATACTAGGGAAAGAAGAGATTGTTTCATGTTTCTTTGACAGTTATGAGACTTCTGCCTCCTCTCCAATTCACCATCACACCATTCCTACTGCAATTTTCTTATTGAATTTAGCAACAAATGTTCAAAGATGAATAAGAGGGAAAAAGTTATTTCATACGTTTTTACAAATGAGCAAGGTGCAATAGCCTACAATGACAAGAAAAAGCACCTGACACCCTAGGAATGAACTGTTCTGTTAATTTGCTATAAAATGTGATATGATATTCACCTAAAGAGAGCCATTCACACCAGACATCCCACAAATTTGTCTTAGCTGAAGCAGTTTTGTAAAGAGGAAAGGTCAAAAGATTCCTCCGGATCTTGGTGCAAATCTGATCCAGAGCTACTGAAAGCACTTGCTTGAAGTCACTGCTGCCAAACAAGGTTTGACTAGCTATTAACTCCAAGGATTCACTTACTTTTCCCTCCAACACTGTAACTATTTAATGGGTGTGTTAAAAAAAGACACGAGAAAGAACTATTTGTGTGTTATCAGCTTAAAGCGGAGCTCCACCCAGCAAAACAACATTTTGCCATGTTGTTTAAAAAAATAAAAATAAAAAAACCTGAAAAAAATAAAAAAATACTCACCCGAGATAGCTGTTGCTATGCGGAAGTCCGTAATCTGCCTCTTCCACACCGCGGTTTAATGTCTTCTTGTCCTTCTCCTTGTGAATGGGGCGCGCTGCTTTCTGGGAACTGTGTGTGTTCTCAGAGAGCAGCGCGCCCATTCATAAGCCAGCGTGAGACTCACACAGGCGCAGTAGGAAACGGGCAGTGAAGCCGTACGGCTTCACTGCCTGTTTCCCATAGTGTGAATGGCGGCGCGGGACCCGGAGCGATCGTGGGACCGGCATTGGGGGGGGGGCCGTCAGCGCGGGCGCCTAGGACAGGTAAGTGTCCTTATTTAAAGTCAGCAGCTACACTGTTAGTAGCTGCTGACTTTAAAAAAAAAATTTTTCGCGGCTGGAGCTCCGCTTTAAGTACATAGGGGTTGATCTAAAGACAAAAAGACGTAAGTGTAGTTGTTCCAGAGCTTAGTAAATGAGGTACAGCTTCACTTTGCAAAGAATCATGTGCAAGCAAAAAAAAACAACAGCATTTTTGCTTTTACACGATTGGATGATGAAAGTCAGCAGAGCTTCTGCTCATTTATTAAGCTCTGGAGCAACTGCTCTTGCAGAATGCACAGTCTATTTGTCTTTAGTAAATTATCCCAGTCTCTCTCTCCCTCCTCCTTAATTCCTCCGCTACGCTTTCTATGTCCCGGTCCCCCTCTCTCTCCCTTTTTAAGTTAAACCGCTGGTGATTGGTTGCTAGGTCACGGGGTGGTCCTAAGCAACCAATCAACAGCTTGCTAATATGAAAATTGACTCTGACAGCTCCCGCCCTCTGTCCAGAACTGTGCTGCTTCCCGGTCTCCACTGTGGAAAAGTGTAAGACACTGCTATGAGAGAGAAGGGGGGGCTAGAGGCTACTGCTATAGGGGGAAGGGGGGAGAGGACACCACTGGGTGTGTTTGTGTGGGGAGGTTGATGTGAAGGGGACAAAGGACACTGTTATGAGCATGGTTACCCCCATAGCAGTGACCTCTACCACCCTTCACATCACCGTCCACCCCCCGAACCCTGCATTCTGAGCCTAATACTCTCCTTAAACGCTTGCCAAATGTGTCAAGAGGCTATACGACGGCAGAATGGCACGGCCGCACAAAATTACGTATATATACATCACTTTGAATTTCGTGCAGTGCTGGGGCGTGCGTGCCCCTGCCGCAAGCTCCGTTCCCGCGGGACCCGCGGACTCGATGTCCGCCGGTGTCCTGCGATCGGGTCACAGAGCTGCAGAATGGGGAGAGGCCAGTGTAAACAAGGCCTCTCCCCGTTCTGCCTAGGGACAGGACACTGAGCAGTGATCAGTGTCGTGTCACAGTAAGCCCCACCCCCTACAGTTAGAATCACTCCCTAGGACACACTTAACCCCTTCCTAGCCCCCTAGTGTTTAACCTGCCATTCACATTTATACAGTAATCAGTGCATTTTTATAGCACTGATCGTGATATAAATGTGAATGGTCCCAAAATAGTATCAAAAGTGCCCCATGTGTCTGCCATAATGTCACAGTCACGATAAAAATCGCCACCATTACTAGTAAAAGAAATATTAATAAAAATGCCATAAAACTATCTCCTATTTTGTAGATGCTATAACTTTTGCGCAAACCAATCAATATACGCTTATTGCGATTTTTTACCAAAAATATGTAGAAGAATATGTATCGGCCTAAACTGAGGGGAAAAATTTTTTTTTCGTTATTTATATATTTTTGGGGGATATTTATTGCATAGGATGCATCAAGGTAAAAAAACTTTTACCTTTAGAACCCCTTTAATTTTTCATCCTTAATTTTGCTATACACACACAGTGAGGAGAGTCATAGACAACAACAAAAGGTTCTTCTAACCATTCCACACACTACTCAAAACTAAAAGAAACATGCTGGCTGGAGTTAAGCTTTATTACTTGATTAACCATAGGCTAAACAATTGCACCATAGCTAATTTTAAACCCCAGCCTATCCTTTAGCATGCATGTCTAAAGACTGTATTCAGAATAATGTTGTTTTTGAAAAATAAACCTGAACTACTGAGCTGAGCGGCTTACAGACTCAATGAGACCAGGAGAGAGTGAACAGAATTCCATTGTCATAGAAAAAAATTACCCTGCAACTATCTGTTTATGACACTGGAGAATTTTAAGCCAGCTTTTGTAGTCTGGGGAAGTCGACCCTTTGGGACAAGTTTTTTATCCAATTAAACCGAGTGTCGCTGTTAGCTTGTTCTCCTCTCAGTGTTTTTTCAGCTTTTACTCATGAATTTTACCATGGTGATTAAGTCATTTTGCTTCCCAGTGGGACTGTGCTCCAATCTCATTAAATGTCTCAATTGCTATTGGTTGCAGTTTCCCTTGTGGCTTTCCTGTCATTTACATCTATATATGTAAAAGTGGACAATAACCCTCAAACCATAATACCAATAAAATTCGGACCATTTTGTTTTTATTATATATTGCTAAATTTGATGTACTATTATGACCATTGAAGGTATTTAGGAGGACCTATGGGATCTATGGGTTAAATAAAAATGGCACATATACTGCAATCTGTCAGTAGCGGTAACACAGCAGTTTTGAAAATATACTTTTTTTTTTGCATTGCAAAAATGCATTTCCCTCAATGACAGTGACTGGCTTCCCATGCCTTTTTGACAATAGTTGTTCTATTAGCCATAAAAATGTTCTGCACAAAAAGACATAAAATCCCATAGAGAGACAGAAAATTGCCGCTCCAGGCAGGTCTCGTTGGGTTCTTCTTCTCAGAAACCGAGGGTGCTGGCAATGCACATGGCAATTAGAAACAAAAGATAATTAGGACAGCCGCACTCCAATAGTTCTAATTTCAAACATTGCACCTGTTCCCGCACCTGCAACCACCCGTAGCTCTTTTACACACGCATTCATTCTTAATGGTACCACCCACGCATCTAAACACACAGTGTGTTTTTTCGGGGGCAGGAAATCAGATGGCGCAAAACCTACATGTGATTTCCCTGTAGCTTCAGTTTTAAAAAGGTGCAGGGACTTTTTCCCTGCATTTCCCACAGGTACAGCATCCAATTCAAGTGAATGATCCGCTGTGCCCGTGCAAATTTGGACCACGCCAACCTCATAGCTTTGAACCTAGCCTAAAACTATTGCCTTATTATGATCTAGAAAATAATTCAATCTGGATGGCTGCACTCCAACAACGATTTCTTTATTGGTTAAAAACCATACAGCTGGCTGGGCGGGCTAGACCCCCTCACTTCCTCATAGGGGGAGTCCCTTTGCCCCGTCGGGGCCCCCAAGCGGAGCAGGTAGGGCGGGGTGAGTGGGAGGTCCTCCCTCACACCCGCCATTGCCACCCGGGTGCATGGAGAAGGATGGCAGATTGCCTCTGGGGGGGGTCTGCCTACTCCCAACTCCTGCAGTCCGGCTCCTCTCTCGAGTTCACGCACAAAAATACACTTAAAAAAAAAACAATTTAATCTTACAATATACTATGTATTGCTTTACCATATATATGTGCCAGCTATGTACTAAACTGTTACTGAACAAAAAACAATATTATGTTTTAGGTATCAGCTGTACCTAGTGCAGGAGGACCAGAGAACCTCATCCTGCTGGACAGGGATAAATATCGCCCACATGAGTTGGGTACAGTTGGTTGGGCTGGCAGCAAGTTTGGGCCAATGCAGAAAAGTCGGCTTGGTGAACATGAGTTTGAGGCTTTAATGAGAATGTTGGATAATTTGGTATGTATGCACTCTCTGGAAATTAAACAAAAAATTGCAAACCTTTCATGACCCCTCTTACCACCCCCAAAAAAACACCCTTACCAGTATGCCTCATGTTATAATATTTTTTTAATGCACTTTTATACATGGACTGCTTCAAGCTGCATAGCATTTGGTCATGTGACTTTATGCTTTGGCATACTGTGTTTCCCCGTGATCTTGGGGACTTAGAGACTGACTATCAGGTACAGCTTACCAGTATCTACCCGGACATTAATTTTCTCCTTTAGCTGAAGTCATCTAACCAAGTGGTCCTATGAACAAAAACAATAGGAGCCAAGAACAGCATCCTTAGAGCCGGTTCACACTGGGGCGACTTGTCAGGCGGCTCAGCCGCCTGACAAATCGCGTCCCATTCAATGCAATGGAACCGTTCTAATAGGAGCAACACAAGCGGCTCCGACTTAGAAAAAGGTTCCTGCACGACTTCGGGGGCGGCTCGGGGCGACTTGCATTGACTTCTATACAGAACTCGTTTTGCTGGTCGCCTATGAAGTCGTCCTCAGAGTTGCCCCCAAAGTCGTGCCGCGGGAGTGTAAACCGGCTCTACAGAGAAGTGATACATCTTTTTTTCTTTTTCTATTATTATTATAACATGGGCACAAAACAACCATATTGGAGGCCAGACGCAATATTTATATGTAGCAATTTTACCACATACTTGTTTTAGGTCTGTTTTATGTATCAGCTAATAAAGAAATTATTAGTGCATACTAAAGAAATAATAAAGATAATAAAGAAATTAATGAAACCAGGGGAAGCCAGGTAGCTTGTTTTTTCAAAAGAAAGTCAACAGTGGCCACTAAGAGCCGGTTCACACTGGGGCAACTCGTCAGGCGACTCAGCCGCCTGACAAGTCGCGTCCCAATATAGTCAATAGAACTGTTCTAATAGGAGCGACGACTTAGAAAAAGGTTCTTGTTCGACTTCGGGGGGCAACTCGGCGCAACTTGCATTGACTTCTATAAAGAAGTCATTTTGCAAGTCGCCTCTGAAGTCGTCTTCAGGACGCCTTGCCGAGTCGCCGCCCCAGTGTGAACCGGCTCTTACACTTTTCTCTATCCTCCCTGTTTCTTGAAAACAAGAATAAACAGTATTAAGGCCCCTTTCACACTTGTACAACTTGTCCCACGATTTGGGACTGCAAAGTAGCATAAGTCATTCCCCATTATTTACAATGACAGCCATTCATATTAGTACGACCTCAATTCGTGCGTACTTCAAAATAGTCTCTGCGCTACTTTGGTCCAACTTTGATGCAAGTTACACAGGCATTCCTTGAAATCACGTCAATTCCATTATCTCCAACAGGGTTACCGTACAGGTTATACTTACCGTCATCCATTTGTGCAAGAAAAGACAAGACATAAGAGTGATGTGGAGATCCCAGCCACTGTAACTTCTTTCATTTTTGAAGAGGAAGGGGTTCCTCTCTCCACATTACGACAGCATTCCCAGAAGCAGCAAAAAGAGAAGACACGCTGGCTGAACACTCCCAACACCTACCTACGAGTCAATGTGGCTGAAGACAGCGTGAGCAGCCCAAGGACTACGGTAGGGAGCCCCAAGTCATGTCACCTTTATGTTGAGTATACAGACAGATAGCAGTATCAGTTGATTTTCATTTTATCACTGTTTACTTTTTATAAAGGATATATAATACAACAATGCTACATAAATAAAAGATAATATCATTATGGTAGCACATGTTCTGGAATTCTTCTTTTTCATACTTATTACCTCTACTCCTATAGTGGCTGAAGGCAGATGAAGTTGTGAAGCCTTGTAGCGGCATGCCTATCCGTATTGAGAACCCGAACCAGTTTGTGCCACTCTTTACAGACCCACGTGAAGTCTTGGAGACCAGAAATAAGGTAAATAATATATTTTATGGATAAACGTACTCAGAGATCAGCTAGGAAAATGGACTTACATCCCATCCCTTATACCCTTTTTATATTCTAATTAGGACTTAAAACGCAGGTCTACTCAAAATTTAAAGCACATTTTGGGTGGATGCCCCAGTTAAAGATCCTGTTGCATCTTTGAACCAAATGAAATATTATAAGGAAATAGTAAAGATGAATGTTTTAGAGTTGTAGTCTCCAAACTGTGCCCATTTGCTTGCCTTACCCGGCCCTTGGGGCACTTTTCCTCACACTGATAGGAGATACTATTTCTCCCACTGCCACTAGCAATGGGGCATTATTCTTTCCATTGACACCAACAATGGCATACTATTCTTCCAAATGGCACCAACAATGGGGCACTATTTCTCCCCCTAATACTAAAGATGGGCACTGCTTACTCCCACTGACGCCAAGACATTTTTACTCCCACTGTACTCGCAGTATCCACAGGCACTTACCTTGTCCCTGGATCCTGCGATGTCTCCCCGTTGTGTGATCGAGCTGTGTCCTCCTCGATTGATTTACAGTGAGGCATGGGCACAGTGAGGCATGGACACAGTGAGGCATGGACACAGTGAGGCATGGGCACAGTGAGGCATGGACAAAGTGAGGCATGCACATGAACACAGTGAGGCACAGTGAGGCATGCAGGTGGACACCCTAGGCTTATACTCGAGTCAATACGTTTTTTCCATTTTTTTGTGGTAAACCTAGGTGCTTCGGCTTATATTCGCGTCAGATTATACTCGAGTATATACGGCAGGGGTCGACAATATCCGGGCGCCAGGTAGAAATTGCGACAAAAAATTGTGACCTGGCGCCCGTGACCGCCGGTAATTGAGGCCGCGGCTTCGCGGCCTACCAGGCTGCAAAGCCGCGGCCTCAGTTAACGGTCGCCACGGGCCCACCGTGATCGCGTGGCGGGGGAGGTGGGGGCGCACGGAGGCACAGGATCCTGTGTCTCCGTGCATCCCCACCTCCTCCGCCGCGAGATTGTGGCCGGCCCGCGACGCCTGCTAATTCAGGCCGCGGCTTTGTGGCCTTGTGAAGTCCCAAGCTCTCCCTTCTGTGAGCTGGTGCCATTTGGTGGTGGCCGTTGGTATTACACGTTAAACAGCAATTCTGTGTAATTTTTCACTATTTTCACTGCCATCTCCTTCCCTCACATTAGAACCCCCAAACATTATATATATTTTTGATTCTAACACCCTAGAGAATAAAATGGGGATCGTTACAATACTTTCTGTTACGCCGTATTCACACAGCGGTCTTACAAGCACTTTTGCTGAAAAAAATAAACTTTTTTTAATTAAAAAATAAGACAACAGTAAATTCTCATTTTTTTTTTATATTGTTAAAGATAATGTTACGCCAAGTAAATTGAAAATGTTTACCCTTTAAAATCTCCATAGGCGACGTTTAAAAAAATCTACAGGTTGCATTTTTTCAGTTACAGAGGAGGTCTAGAATTATTGCTCCCGCTCTAACAATCACGGCGATACCTCACGTGTGGTTTGAATACTGTTTTCATATGCGGACGCTACTCACATATGTGTTCGCTTCTGCACGTGAGCTCGTCGGGACGGGGCGCGTTTTCTGGCTCCTTACTTTTTTAGCTGGTTCCTAGATTCCAAGCAAATTTGTCAAACACTGATATACGGTGTATGCATTTTTATAGGCTGGGGCTGAATTTTTGTCTTATTGGTTAAGAAAGTTCTAGTAGGGTGGCAGCAAGGCAATTATACTGTACTGTATCATTGTCTATACATTTTTGGTATTTTAGTTGTCCTTTTTTTGTTTTGTTTTTACAGATCAGAGAGCAAAATCGTCAAGACGTAAAGTCTGCTGGTCCGCAGTCTCAGTTATTAGCCAGTGTGATAACTGATAAAAGCAGAAGTCCGGTACAAACATATTTTTATAAATGCCAATTTTAGTTGTTAGTTAGTATTATTTGCCTGCAAAAAAGTGTCAAGTCTAATGCCGCGTACACCCGGTCGTTTTTTGCGATGAAAAAAACGACGTTTTCTGTGAAGTAAAAAACGACGTTTTTGAAACGTCACTTTTCAAAGACAATTTTGCATACACACCATCGTTTTTTCACAAAAAGCGAGGTTACGTTCACCACTCTTTTCCATTGAAGCTCGCTTCATAACTAGCTTCTGGGCATGCGCGGGTTGAAAAACGTCGTTTTGAACGACGTTTTTGCTACACACGGTGACTTTTTGTGAAACAAAAAACGACGTTTTGAAAAACGACACAAAAAATTCAAACATGTTGGAATTTTTTTTTGGTCGTTTTTTTTAAGACAAAAAACGACGTTTTGCCCACACACGATCAATTTAAATGACGTTTTAAAAAACGTCGGTTTTTTTTCGTCGCAAAAAACGACCGTGTGTACACGGCATAAGACTTTCACTGAACACATGACTGAAATAGCATACGACACTTTGGGGTTGATTTACTAAAGGCAAATTCAGTTAGAAACACATATGAGGTCACACATAACCCCTACAGCGCCCCCTAGTGGTTAACTCCTAAACTGCAATTGTAATTTTCACAGTAATCAATGCATTTTTATAGCACTTTTTGCTGTGAAAATGACAATGGTCCCTAAAATGTGTCAAAATTGTCCTATGTGTCCCCATTATGTTGCAGTCACAAAAAAAAAACACTGATCGCCGCCATTACTAGTAAAAAAATAATAATTAATAAAAATGCCATAAAACTATCCCCTATTTTGTAAACGCTATAAATTTTGCGCAAACCAATCGTTAAACGCTTATTGCGATTTTTTTTACCAAAAATAGATAGAAGAATATGTATTGGCCTAAACTGAGGAAAACTATTTTTTTATATCTTTTTTGGGGATATTTATTATAGCGAAAAGTAAAAAATATTGCATTTTTTCAAAAATGTCGCTATATTTTTGTTAATAGCGCAAAAAATAAAAACCGCAGAGGTGATCAAATACCACCAAAAGAAAGCTCTATTTGTGGGAAAAAAAGGACGCCAATTTTGTTTGGGAGCCACATCGCACGACCGCGCAATCGTCAGTTAAAGCAACGCAGAATTGCAGAAAGGGGCAAGGTCCTTTAGCTGCATAATGGTCCGAGTCTTAAGTAGTTAAGGGAATCCATTCCTGCCCCCCCCCAGGCCCTCAAAACTAGTGCCCCCACTCGAAAATTTCAGAGCGAGTCTTAAAACGCAAGGGGGTGTGGCCTTGACAGGAAGGGGTGGGTCATATTTAAAGTAGGGGGGCATTCGTTTAGTCGGGCCTAGGGCAGCACAAAACCTAAATACACTACTGTGTAAAGTAAGCCTTTTTTATCAGCTCAAGTAGAATTAGCAAAGTCCAGACTGTGCAAGTTTGCTGAAAACTTCCTGGAGCCAATGAAACCTACTAAATCAAATGACCAATAAATGAGAGCCAAAAAAACAAAGAAAGATTTAGGATCATGTGTTATCAATTTTACTGTCAACCAAACACAGAAGAACAAATGCTGCCTTCTTTCAAGTGCATCGTGCCTTTTAAAACACATCAGAATCAAAAGAATTAAACAGTAACAGAGCAAGTATAGAAGATCAGTCATTTTACTTGGAAAACCAATCATAGTTACACTTATTATTGGTGGTGATTTGTGAATACCTTTCATTTATATAACACAGTTCTGTACCTTACTGTAAATCTTTAACCCAATTCCGTACTTGCAGTCTGCAGACAGTCATCTAGGGACCAAAACAGAAGCAGAGCTCAAGGAACAGCCAGTGGAAGAGGTCTCACCTGAACCCGAGACACCCAACCCATTCAGCCAGCTGACAGACCAGGAGCTGGAAGAGTATAAAATAGAGGTGGAGAGGAAAAAACTTGCTCTTGATGGTAGGCATGACCTGTAATTCAAGATCCATCTAGCTAGCTATCAGTATATATGATAAACAGTCTTAAGGTAGCCATACAACACTTGACCATCAAGTAGGGTGGGGATGGGACACCAGAGACACCTACTTAACTGACTTATCATGGGAAAACAGAATTGATCAGATAGGGTTTCCCAGTTCGTCCTTAACCTTACAAATCCTCAATGTAACCACAAATCTTACTATAGCTCGCTCTAATTCAATGTAACCCCTTTTTTTCATACCCACCTACCCTGCACCACTGGTACCCATTTAGCCAACGACTAACCTTCCTGCACCCAAACATACTTTCACTAATTTTCCTGCTTCCATCAACACTGCATTATTATAGATAATCCTACACACAGTGCCTGGACAAGGGCGAACATGCCAAATTGTGCCCCCCCCCCCCCCCAAGATTTATAGGCATTATGTGTCAGCGAAAATTCCCTCTCCCTCAAGAAAATTGAGTACTAACGCCCTAAGAATACATTCCCCCTCGTTCTAGTACAAATCTGC
Organism: Rana kukunoris; assembly: GCA_029574335.1. NCBI lineage: Eukaryota > Metazoa > Chordata > Amphibia > Anura > Ranidae > Rana > Rana kukunoris. The sequence goes on from CM056051.1 coordinate 451,356,128, forward strand.
CCCTCTTGCTGAAATCCCCCCTCCCAGCAAAAATCTTTGCCCCCTGCTCAAATCTTTTCTCTCCCCATATGCCCTTGGCACAAATCCCGCCCTCCCCCCCTAAAAGAAACATTTCCCCCTCGTAGCACAAATCCTGTACTCCTCAAATATCCCATCCAAGCACAAATCCTTTACCCCTCCCACTTCATATCCCCCGTTCCAGCACAATTTCCCCACTCACAATCCCCCAACCTAGCACAAATCCCTCTACAAATTTACCCTCCTAGCACAAATACCCTCCAATCATCCTTACTAGCACAAATCCCCCCCCCCCCACACTCCTAGAACAAATCCTCTTCCCATATTCCCCTTCCAACACAAATCCCCCAAATCACCAGTCCTAGTACTACTAAATTTCCCTTCTCAAAAAAAATAACCCCCCCCCCCCCCACTCATCTCCTTGTGGTGCCCTCACACGATAGCACAGTGCCCAGGGCAACCGTCACTCCTGTCCACCCCTTGTCCTGGCCCTGTCTACACATGCACAGGTGAAGTGATTGAGCTTTTTTCCCCAGATAGCCTCAAAATATAAACTGCTGCATGAACTTTACTTACTTCCATATTCATTATATAGCCACGTAGAACAGTACATAAAAGGGTATGTCACCCATAGCAACTTATTTCAAGGTCATATTTCTAGGTCTGGTTAATAAACTAATGGAAGAATCTGGTTGCTATTAACAACACATGCGCTTTCTCATTCCTACAGTTCTTATTTATCATCTAGAGTTCTTGTCCTGTGAGGGTTCCCAAGTTTAGGTTATAGTAAATAGGTGTGCTACATCTTAATCAGCTTTGATGTTGACACTGACTGGGAATGTTTTTTTATGGGTTTTATGAGAGAGAAACAAATACTTTCTGTGCCTACAGATGCAGGTGATAAGGACGATATTGAAGATGAGTCTCAACCATCACTGGTAACACCACCCACCTCTCCTGTTAGAAGTCCCACGAAGACCACCGCTCTGACTGTGTCTCCTTCCAAATCATCAGAAGGTATGTCCTTAGTTTCCATGTGTTCTGATGCAGGTTTCTAGATACTGAGCCCTGAGTACAGGTTCATGTTAAATCCATACATTATAAAAAAAAAAATGTCTTAGGCCCTTTTACACTTTTAGGACTTGTACAACGACTTGGGACTGCAAAGTCGCATGACAAGTCATTCCCCATGATTTACAATGACAACCATTCATATTAGTACAACTTCAAGTCGTGCCAACTTCAAAGAAGTCCCTGCAGCACTTTGGTTCAAGTTTGATGCAAGTTGAGTCCATAGATCTCAAGTCTCCCTGAAATTGCGTCAAAATCATGGCCGTGGTAGTGTGAAAGGGGCCTTAGTGATATACACTATGTTACCAAAAGCATTAGGACACCTGCCTTTACACACGTGAATTTTAATGGCATCCCAGTCTTAGCACGTAGGGTTCAATATTGAGTTGGCCCACCCTTTGCAGCTATACCAGCTTCAACTCTTCTGGGAAAGCCGTCCATAAGGTTTAGGAGTGTGTCTATGGGAATGTTTGACCATTCTTCCAGAAGCGCATTTGTGAGGTCAGGCATGGACAAGAAGGCCTGACTCACAGTCTTTGCTCAAATTCATCCCAAAGGTGTTCTATCGGGTTGAGGTCAGGACTCTGTTCCTCCATCCCAAACTCACTCATCCATGTTTTTTTGGACCCTATGGACTAAAACTGGGATGCTATTAAATATGGACTTTCTACATTGTGTATTATTAAAGCTAAATAGTAGTGTTGTATAGCCATGGGCAGTTATATAGGTAATTATAATACACTGATGGGGACTAGGCCCTGTCACCTAACAGGTCTGTTCTTGGAATATTGCTCTCAGTGCTTTTGTCCTTATCTTCTCTTCCCACTTCAGCTCTATCAATACCCATTGTGATCATATGTTGTCATTGTGTCTTTGTGTGTGTGTGTGTCGCCACAATGTTTCCCCTTCTCTTTCCATGTGCTGTCTCATGGCAGGGGTCACCTCAGACTCTGAATACCTGTCGCTGTAGTAAGTATAGATGGCCTGGCTTGCTGTTGCCCACTCCTCTTTTTTTTGCTTCTGCCTTCCCAGAAACCACTCTCCAACTTTACTTTGCAGCTCCGTAGTTACCATGTACGCTAAACAGTTTTTCTCCCATTTGATTTTTGTGGAAATAAATATATCTATTTAAAAAAAAAAATACTTGTAGATCTTTACTTCCTTGTCCAAATCAGACTTTCCTGTAAACCATGGATACGCCTCCAAAACCTGCCATATATATATATATATATATATATATATATATAATTTATTTATTTATTTTGAAACTGTTAACTGCATGGTATCCACAACTTGCAAGCTACATTAAATGGTAACACAGATCACCCTCAAAAACTCTATAATGGCAGCACATGTGGGCTGCCTTGTAGATGAGTAATATTTTGTACACCGAAGATTTTCATTATGTTTCTTCACACAGGACCTGGGTACTAATGCATGTTAAATGCTGTTATTTAAAGGGCCACAACATATAAGTTGGTTTTCTGGTTTGCATTCAATAGTTGTATTAACATTCTTAAATGAATATGTAGACTATTAGAAAAATTAAACAATGAAATAATTCCAGACAAAAACTATTTTACCTGATTTTGGACATGTGATGTGGTAGAGTTAGAACCCTTGTAAGGGTTTTCTTCTATTGTATGTGTCCCTATTGGTGATATTTCCTGTCAAAACAAGGAATGGTGAGAAATCTCTCCAACAGGGACACAGACCAATTTAAATATTTTTTTATTTTATTTATTTTTTGGAACAAGGAATGGTTAGAACTTTTATTCTATTAATATTTTCTTACCAATCACACCCTCTATTTCTTGTAAGGGCATCACAAGAAGACAGGAAGTAAGGGGAGACCCCGACAAGGGGATCATAGACAAGATTAAAAAAAAATTGTAAGGGATTTCCAAGAGGACAGGAAGTAATGGGAGACCCCCACAAGGGGATCATACACAAGATAAAAAAAATGTAAGGGCATCACAAGAGGACAGGAAGTAAGGGGAGACCCCCACAAGGGGATCATAGACAAGATAAAAAAAATGTAAGGGCATCACAGGAGGACAGGAAGTAAGGGGAGACCCCCACAAGGGGATCATAGATAAGATAAAAAAAATGTAAGGGCATCACAAGAGGGCAGGAAGTAAGGGGAGACCCCCACAAGGGGATCATAGACAGGATAAAAAAAATGCAAGGGCATCACAGGAGGACAGGGAGTAAGGGGAGACCCCCACAAGGGGATCATAGACAAGAAAACATTTTTTTGTAAGGGCATCACAAGAGGACAGGAAACAAGGGAAGACCCCCACAAGGGGATCCTAGACAAGATAAAAAACATTTTTGTAAGGGCATCACAAAAGAACAGGAAGTAAGGGTAGACCCCCATAAGGGGATCATAGACAAGATAAAAAAAAAATATAACTCTTTTCCACTTTATCCAAATCTACAAAAATAAACAGTAGCTGGAGGAAGACTTTATAGTGGAGGTGGGAGAAATATTTTTTAAATTTGACTCAAGGACTGGGCCAAGGTGGCACCTGCCTTGGATGCCACACTGAGAGGGGCGCAGCTGAGACCAGAGTCTCTCCTGCCTCTAAATTGCCCACCTATGTCCTGCACTGTGCAGGTCTGAGCTGGTGCAGTTTCCATGACCAATAGCCCTAGTTCAATTCATAGCCCTAGTTCAGCTTGACAGCTCAGTCCTGCAGATTACACCGGAAGAGCGTGGCTCTGTCTATGTAACCAGTGTCAGTCTGCTTCATTGTCAGTGTGACAGCTGCCTGCATTGTAAACTGCATGGCACATGGCTGTCAGAGCTCTGATGATTATGCAGGGAGAGTTGTGTTCTCCCTCTGTAATCTGCAGGATCCTTTGAATGAGTCTACAGGATTCAGTTTGACAGGTCAGGTTCCTACTCTGCTTTGATTTATGAATGAAACCCGCTACTGTAGCTTTCATTCATCAATCACTGTTATGCATAAATAAAAGAAATGAGATACCAGCAGATAATCAGCGGAAGCCTCCACATGCTGGTCCTCACTACTGGCCATAGGATTTGAGGTCCTGAGGTACACTCCGCAGTTCCCCGTAACCCATACATTTCATAATGTTACTAGTAGCTTTTATGTTATATATCCTTATTATGATTATGAAATTATATTTTCAAAGCATTAGCAACCAATTAGAATCATATTTTATAAGAGGGGACGTTAGTTAATTGAGTCCTAAGTGTTGGCTGTGGGCAAACATGCTTTGCAAGTCATCAATGCAGTACCCAATCAAATAAGCCCAATATATAATATATGCTTATGTTTGCTGGCTCTTTAAATATATAGCTGACTGTAATGACTCTTATCCATGCAGGTTTACGTAATAAGGCATAGAGCCTTGTACAAAGTGCTGTAGTCCATAGTAGCCACTTTACAATGATTTTTTACTATTCAGACCATTCTAAAATGATGAATGGTGAACTCATCAGCTGCAAGCAGGTTACTCCACGTTGTACATCATTATTGCTCTCTGCATGCCTTACTAAATTGGGCCTTAAAGTGACTAATACACATACTGTAAAATAACAACCTAACCAGCATCTGTTTCCTAATAATACTTGTTAACCTTTTTTTGTACAAACTTTTGTATTTACTTATTTTTGGTTACTTGTAAGTATTCAGCATTCTGCACAACACACTGAACTGGCCATCATTAGATATTAAATCTTGAGGCAAAATAGTCCCTTTTCAGAAGGAATTAACAAGTGCTCATGTCCCCCACATTTTGGTGAATCCATACCCCTTTGTTACCAAAACTTTAAATTGTCGCTGGACATCAGATACTCTTGGGAGGTATTCCACCGCCACTGGAAGGTAATAAAAGGACAGCTATACTGGATTATTAGTAAATGCAGACTAATAATAGTTGTCTGCAGAGATATGAATCTATGTTACTTTTTGTCTAAAACAGAGGTCTCCAAATTGTGGCCCGAGGGCCAGATGTGGCCCTTTGCTAGCCTTTATTTGGCCCTCTGGCAATATCCCTTCTCACTGATATGAGGTACTATTCCTTCCACTGACACTAACAAGGAGGCACTATTTCTTCCACTGATACCAATAACGGGATACTATTCCTTCTATCAATAGGGGCACTACTCCTCCTCTTACTGACCACCAACCCTGAGGCCATATTTATTCTCACTGATGCCAAGCCCAGGACATTTTCTGCCCCCGCTGGCCACAGTCTGGCCCTTCTAAAGTCTGAAAGACAATAAACTGGCCCTTCGATTGAAAAGTTTGGAGACCCCTGGTCTAGAATACAGAACATAGAGAGGTCAGAATCACTTATCTGCTGTGGGGGTTTTTCTTGACAAAATATGAATTCAGAAAACAAATGCAAGAAAGCACAAGCCTAGTGCGGCTGGATTATGAGGCACAATGGGGTTGATTCACTAAAGGCAAAGAGAATCTTCCCCAGAGCTTAGTAAATATGGTGAAATTTCACTTTGCAAAGAATACTCAATCACGTTAGGCAAAGCTTTTTTTCTCAGAAAATAGGTGCAGGAACCCAACCACGACCCCGTTCAGATTTCACAAACAGTAGGAGGGTCTTTAAGGGGCATTACATACCAGGATTGCATTACATATAGAGTGCAGAGTTCATGGGGTTACACAGAGTGCAGAGCTGTTGCTCGTAAACACAGAAACCAGACTTCTGTGTTTACAAGTGATTGTGGTGAGCAGGCACCAAAGGGTCTGAGCCAGAGGTGGTGGAACTGAGTTCCCCCAAGTTCCCCCTGAAAACAAGCCCTGACGTTAGGGAAATAAAAAACGGTAAACAACGTTGTTTGCAAAATGAGCAGTCTATTTGCCTTTATGAAATTACCCCCAATATGTCTAGTACACCTAAAACATGCACCAGCTTTGCTTATTGTTTTGGAAATACATAACAAGCAAAAGTGCCTCAGAAAAGGCTGAATTACCATGACTGCTGAGGCGCAATGGGCCCAGGCACAAGTAACATAGATGTATAGAAAACCTTCCCCCTTGCCCCCTCACCCCATTAAATAAACACACTTACAACCATTAGTTTGGAAAGGGCAAGGTCACAGCTTTATTAATCTGGCTGGCGGTATTCCCGAGTCAGGCTCGGGGTGAGATTGTTGTGCTGAGATCGGTATCCCCAAGCCAGACTCGGGCTTGCCTCGCTGCAGCAACAGAAAAAGTTACTTACCTTGTCCCTGCATCCTGCGATGCCTCCCCGCTGTGTGAGCAAGCGGGTCCTTGCTCGATTCACACAGTGTCCCTGTGTGCCGCCGATCTCCGTTCCCTGCGTCGTTACGACGCACGGGGGCAGAGAACGGCGACAAATTCAAAAAAGTAAATACACACATCACATACAGTATACTGTAATCTTATAGATTACAGTACTGTATGTAAAAAATACACACACCCCTTGTCCCTAGTGGTCTGCCCAGTGTTCTGCATGTACTTTTATAAAATAAAAACTGTTCTTTCTGCCTGCAAACTGTAGATTGTCCATAGCAACCAAAAGTGGTTTTAGAGCAGCTAGAAAACAGCGATAATAAATTATAATCACTTGCAGAATTGAGCGATAGCGATTTGTGGGGAAATTCGTCATAAAAAAAAGTAATGACAGCGACAATTCTGTAACTGAGCAAATTTCAGTGTTTTTGAGTTGATTACATTATTGAATAATTTTTATTATAATTACATTATTATTTGTTATAATTATTTATAAGTATTTATTATATTATAATTTATGATTTTGTTTTTCAAACTTTATCATACCCGGGATGTCTACTAGACTCTTGTTTGGACAGATTTGAGTGAGTTATTCCTAAGAATTACAGGCCTACAATTTAAAACGCCAAATTTCCATGCAAAATAATGGTACCGCTTTCAGCACCTAAAATCGGAAATAATCATACCGCCAGGGAGGTTAAAAAAGAACACATAACTTGTGAACACTTTTCATCCGGTGCCAGTCAGTTGTACTGTGAGCACAAAATTCCAAAAAAAGTGGGGGGCCTGTCTTTACCATAAGTGCTGGACAGGCCACCTACTTCCGATTTCCATCGAGGGCATAGCCCATTACAGCCATTTTATGCTGGCAAGGTCAAGAAACCGCAGCAAGCTGTGACATACCATAGAAAAAATGGGCAGGAGGGTGGGCAGCTCTTCCACCACGTTCCTTGAAAAGACCCAGAATTCCCTGGGACAATACATTTACCAAGCTCAGGCCCATCCCATCCCCCATAAACAACCAATCCTTGGTTACCACTCAGCCACTTTGCCCTGCACCTGGCAATGCCCCCATCAGTGAAGACTCTCTTTCCCTAAGGGGCTCAAGAGGCCTTCATTGATACGGTGTGTTTTAGGTACATTTTACTTGTGTTAACATTGAGCTCTATATAACGTGTGTTTTGATGAAAGATGCAGGAAGCAGGAGTAATTGTTTTATGGTACTGCACAGTCCCTAGACCCATTAAACTGAAAATCAGAAGCTTATATCAAATGAATTTGCCTTTAAAAAAACACACAAGCTTCTTCTTCTTCTTAGAGGAGGAGGTAGCTAATAGCTGACCCTCTTTCCCTCCATATCTATTTCCTGTATCTAAAACGGCAATGGCTGTGCAAAGTTTTGTATAAATTCAGTCAACCTTGTATAAAAGTTAATCTATCAATCATTTTAAAAGTACAATTACTGATGAAGCAAATGCTAAAAGGTGCCTGCTCATTCCATTGTAGGGTCATTTGTGCCCTATTATAATAGTTGACACTTTCCTAAGCGGATGCAAGGGCAAAGTCAACAAACTAAGCACAGTTCCAGGTATTGAGTAGTGTTTTTTTTCCAATTTTGTTTTTTACATTAGCACATATGTTAAGAACAATTTATTAGATTTGCAAAATACTAGAGTCTCCAACCCTGATGGAATATTCTCCAATCACATAGTAGATTAAAGAATTTCCGCCATTTGAATCAGGTTTAGATATATCTGTCTCATAAGCCTGAGCTATGCTGCCTACCAAATGCTGTAATTGGGCGGCCACATAGTATAACCATGGGTTGGGCAAAGCTACACCTCCACCATCTTTGGGCCATTGTAGCTGTTCTAGTTTGATTCAAATGCCGCGTACACACGATAATTTTTTGTGATGAAAAAAAACGACGTTTCAAGTGATGAAACAAAACAACGTTTTCAAACTTCATTTTCCAAAACGACGCTGCATACACACCATCGTTTTTCCAAAATGCTCTAGTTCGACGGCACTCTGTTCCATTGACTTGCCTCTGAGCATGCGCGGCTTTAAAAACGTCGTTTTCAACATCGTTTTGCCCACACACCATCACTTTTTATGACACAAAAAACAACGTTTTGAAAAACGACACAAAAAAATTCAAGCATGTTGGAATTTTTTTTTGGTCGTTTTTTTTAAGACAAAAAACAAAGTTTTGCCCACACACGATCAATTTAAATGACGTTTTAAAAAACGACGTTTTTTTTCATCGCAGAAAGCGACCGTGTGTATGCGGCATTAGTGGTCGATTATGCCACAGCAAGGTCCCAAAAATGGAGTTAACAATCTGGAAGATCTTTAACAGTATAACCATAGGTATATTATGTAAGAAGTACAAAAGTTGGGGCATGAGGATCATTATTATAATTATTATGTGGGAAAACCACAATTTGTTCCATATCTGTATTTTCATCACTAAATCATGTAAGCAGGGGAACTATATTGAGCTGACAGAAGTCAGTAATAATTGGAGTAACCTTGATCCCCAAGTACTTAAAAAAGGAGGGAATTGGTATAAGGTATTTAGTAATGTACAATAGGCTTGTACAATGATACCTCGGTTCACGAACAAAAATTTGCTTCGGTACGCAAACTTTGCTTCGGTTCACGAACACGAGCCAAGGCCATCTTCCCTGCTCTGACACCTGTTCACAATTTCCTGTAGGTGAAATTGTGGTCACAGAGAGACACCGAAAGTTCACTGTGAAGACACTTTTTGGTGTGCTTTTTAGCACATACAGTACTGTGCTCCACATCCCTGTGCACACTTGCTGTAAAGCTTTTCTGTGTGCTTTTTTATCACATACTGTACCGGAAATCCAGTATGGCTCCAAAGAAAATTCAGAGCAAGCACGGTGGTAAGAAGAAAGTGTGGAGCAGTAATGAAGGTGACAAGTCTGTTCAGAACAAGCATGTTGTTGAATATAAAGTGCAGAGCGGTAATGCAGGTGACAAGAATGTGTTAGTTAGTGTTCTCTCTCTTCATACTGTACTGTACTTTGTTTCATATGTTTGTGATTCAAAGACAAAAAAATTGTTTAGAACAGACTAACCTGATTTACATTGAACCCTATTGGAAAATTTGCCTCGGTTTTCAATATGTTTATTGAAGTTTAAAGTAGTACAATGGTTATGTAAGTAAAAAGAAAAAATATAAGAGCGGCAGTCATCAACAATAATGGGCAAGTATATAAACATTGGGAACATCCCATACAAGTGTGAGTTCGGTACATCTTGGTTACAAAATCAACTTTAAGATATATCTCCCCAACTCAACTGGGCGACTTCAAATGCAGCCCAGGGTCCATTTGGAAAATTTGCCTCGGTTTGCGACCAATTCGGTTTGTGACCATAGTTGTGGACTGAATTAAGTTCATGAACCAAGGTATCACTGTTTTATGTTTGTACCGGGGTCACGTGACCTCTGCCTGAATCTGTTCTTGACCACTGCCAGACTTTGCATGGTGAGGGCTGTTAGAAAAGGCCAAATGGAAAGGCTGGAAACATTCTCTCCCTCCCCAAAGCCACTGTTAGTCAAGTTGAGCAGAACCACATCTAACTATAGTTCAAATGCACAAGTGCTCACATAGGGATTCCAATGCCACTACTGCATGCCAGTGAACATGGTCGCTTCACTAAAGGATGTCCCATTTACACTACAGAAACTGGCTGAATCATTTGATTTTTTTTTTTTTTTCAAACCAGTAAAAAAAGACAGAAAAGGATGTGCTATTGAGGTTTAATATTATTATATTCAGCATATAAAAGCTGAATCTGCTTATATTTCTGCTTTCCCTCTTCTTGCTTTCCCTCTCCCATCAACATGCAAACAAAATTATTAAATAAAAAATTTCTGTTTTCAATACAGACTGTATTTTAGACTCAGGCCTCGTACACACGACCGGTTTCCTCGACAGAATCCATCAAGAAACTCAGTGGGGGAGCTTTTTTGCCGAGGAAACCGGTCGTGTGCACGTTTTTCATCGAGGAACTCGACGAGCAAAAAAGAGAGCAAGTTCTCTTTTTTCCTCAACGGGAGTCAAATTGTCTCGTTGTGTTCCTCGTCGGGCTGCTTTTCGACGAGAAACTCAAGCGTGTGTATGCAAAGAAACCCGTGCACCTTCGGTAAAAGTATCGTTTGTAATGGAAATAGCACATTTGTCACGCTGTAACAGACTGAAAAGTGCAAATGTCTCTTACCAAACTTTTTCATAACACGCAGTAACATGAGATTAGCAAAAGCAGCCCCTGCCGGTGTATCTGTTGAAGTCACCGCGTTTGAAAATGAGGAGATTTGGTCTTTAACGTGTGTACGCAAAGCAAGCTTGTCGAGTTCCTCGACAAGCCTAACAATGAACTCGATGAGGAAAACGATGTGTTTCACCCGACGAGTTCCTCAGTCATGTGTACGAGGCCTTAGTAGCATATTTGCTGGTAGCAGGAGCCAGCAGGGCCCTGTACATAGCTTTGTAAAAACAGAAAGCTGTAGTAACATCTTCATGTGATTCTGAACCTCCATGATTGAAAAAAATGAAATCCAATAAATAGAAGGGGCAAGCCAAGGACAATAAGTTCGGGTAGGAAAGGACTGAATTATACTGGATGTCTCTAAGCTAAAAAAAATTGAGGTTGACTTTATTTGATTTGTTGTAGATTTGAATGCTTTTGTGAGAAGCTTACAGTGTACAGAGAAATCAGAGCAGGGAAATTCAGTACAGGAGGGGGGCCTGTACAACGGTGCAAGACAAAAAGGAAGGCTGAAGTTCAGTTTTACATTTTATTTATCCTCCCCAACTTCAGAGCCAAGCCCATCATCAATCATCATCCTGCCCAATTAAGACACCCTTAAAGCGGGGGTTCACCCTAAAAAAAAAAAATTTCTTGGTCTACCATGCCATCCAGCATACCAGCGTCAGCTACAGTATGCCTTTATTTTTATTTTTTGCGCTGTACTTACAGTTTAATCCTTTAGTTTCGTTTCAGACTCCGGCGGGGAAATAGGCGTTCCTATAAAGAGGGGAACATGATTGACGGCCGGCTATGGCGCGTCACGCGTTCCGAAAATAGCCGAAATAGGACTCAGATCTATACGGCGCCTGTGCAGTCAGCTCCTAGTCTGTGCGCAGGCGCCGTGTAGCGCCGCGAAGAGCCGAGTCCTACTATGGCTCTTTTCGGAACGTGTGACGCACCATAGCCGGCCGTCAATCATGTACCCCTCTATATAGGAACGCCTACTCCCCGCGGTTGTCTGGAACAAAACTAAAGGATTAAACTGTAAGTACAGCGCAAAAAAATAAAAATAAAGGCATACTGGAGCTGACGCTAGTATGCTGGATGGCATGGTACATAGTTGTTTTTTAGGGTGAACCTCCGCTTTAATAATAGCTTAGCACTCCTATTAGTTAAGAAAGAAGGGACAGTGGCAGAGATATAGTTCCAGAGTCAGGAAAGTCAAGCAGCAAATTAAACCAGTTTTAGGGAACCACAAAGGTTTTTTTTTTTTTAGCTAATGAAAATAAAAGTAGGCAAATAACACTGATTTATCATACATTGGGCCTTTGAATGCCTAAAACAGTTGACAGTTTCTTTATAATTGTCATAATAACAGTAGAGGAAGAGCAGACTGTTAGGATAAAGTAGAACTATAGGCAAACCCTTTTTTTTTTCATTTTGGATAGAGTAAGGGAGGGTTATAAACCCTGTCAGATAATTTTTTTTGCCATCTGTGTTCCATTGTAGAGATTTCCCTTTACTTTCTTTGTCAAAGCCAAACAGTAAGTGAGAAGAAATCCCTGCAATTTAAGGGAATCCCTTGGGGACCCCTAGGTCATCAGAACTTGTGCCCCTCTTAGAGGATTTCTCCTCTATTACTTTTCTGGGGACAACCCATTTTCTTTTACTTTAAATGATAATGATAAACATAACAAACCGAGAGGTCCCTTAGATCCCAGTTTTTCATACTAACCCAATTGGACCACCCATTGTTCTCTATGGAGCAGCGAATGTCAGCAGACATGTGTCTGCGGACACCTGCTACATCCGATCTGGTCCCGTAAAAACAGATGGATAAGGATCCATTCCTCATTCAATCATCGGAACGGATGACAGTCGGATGGAAAGTGACTGTTTCCATTCGAGCACCCCATAGAGAACAGTGGGCTGTGTCCATGTCTGCTCTGCACCCTGTCACCCACCTACCCTGTGGGGGTCAGCGGAGAGATGCCCCACTGAGCAGGCGGCTCCGCTTGATGGATTCTACTCAGTCTAAAAGGATCCTAACAGGGACACAGACAACAATAAAAACTGACAAGTGTTTTAATCCCTCTCCACGCTATCCAAAACGAAAAGTAAACATTTTTCCTTAGGCCCTTTTACACTGGGGCGGGAGGTGCGGTGGCGGTATAGCGCTGCTACTTTTAGCAGCACTATATTGTCAGAATTGCGGCGGTATTCTGCCGCTAGCGGTTCGGTTTATTCCCCGCTAGCGGCTGAAAAAGGGTTAATACCGCCTGCAGGCATTGCCGGCGGTATAGCCGCAGTTTTTCATTGCTTTCAATAGGAAGGAGTGGTGGAGAAGCGGTAAACACACAAGATGATGCTAGCAGGACTTTTGGAGCTGTCCTGCTAGCGCACCGCTCCAGTGTGAAAGCCCTCTGGGCTTTCACACTAGAGAAACAGCAGCCACTGTTTAGGGTCGGTTTGTAGGCGCTAGTTTTAGAGCAATAGCGCCTGCAAACCACCCCAGTGTGAAAGGGGCCTTATTTATAATTTAAGTGTTGCTTAGAGGAATTTGACAGTGTTAAGTGGTGAAATGGAGGGTAAAGACTTGGCATATAACTACTACTACTACTACTACTACTACTACAGCACTACTGAGGGTAAGTAAAACATCTTTATTAACTAAGTTCAGAAGACTTGATGACATAAATTATCTGTTTAGTGCAGTGGAAGAATAAATACAGTATATATATATATCTATCTATATCTATCTATCTATATATATATATATATATATATATATATATATATATATATATATATATATATATATATATAGATAGATGTATATATAATTTAGAATTTTAAGACATTGTATAAAACTGCTGGGGAAAAAATGTGAATATATTTTCCATACCAACTGGTCAAAACCTAGTGGCTTCTGGTCCATGATGTAGTCAGCCCCATAGACTTCTACTAAGACAACTACTTGAATGCAAACAAAAGGACCCTAGGAGAACAGGTGAACAGCGAGAAGTGGAGATATTTTGCAGCACTGCTGCCAGTGAAGGACACCTTAGAGGTAAGTAAATTTTAAACATACATCCCGACACATCAAGACACTGCTAGTTTAGGCTTCCTGAAGTTCTTCTTTAATTATGAAGGTAAGTCATAAGCATCTAGTTTACATTTTGTATCACATCCCAGGGGGATTAGGTACACCCCCAATGTTTGAATTTTATATTATAGATTAGAAAAGTAATTCAGACACTGTTAGTTAGAGAGGAAGTCTTAACACAATAACAATGCCTTTTTCTACTCACGGCTCCATATTTTTTGTCTGTTTAAAGAAAAAGAGAAGAAGGAGGATGCACCATTACCAACAGAAACTACTGAGGAAAAGGTCCAACCAGCTGTGGTGCTAAATGGGAAAGAAGAGGATCAGCCTGCTCAGGAGGAATCTGTTCAGAAAGTTACAGAAACCCCCAAAGGGAAAACTGAGACGGTGCCCAATGTCTCTCCAGAGGGGTCCCCGACTAAATCTCCCTCCAAAAAGAAGAAGAAGTTCCGTACTCCCTCATTTCTAAAGAAAGGAAAAAAGAAGGAAAAGGAGAAGGCTGAGTCTTGATCTCCATGTCTTCGAAGACTGATGCCTGATGTAGGGGTATGCCCAGACTCCTTCACTTCCTAAACCATGGCAGCGATGACTCTGTTCCGTACTCACGTTGGAGACAAAGGTCTGATGGGGGGGAGGGGGGGGGGGACTCAATCCGGAAGAAGATTTTTCTATCTAGGGGATTGGAACAGCCTGCTCCAGTACAGCTCAGTTACTGCGCAGACATTTGGGACCACCTACTTAGAAAAACAATGACATTTTTATATTTGTCTTACACTGTAGTAGGCTTCTTTTCAACATCTCTCTACCACAACATTTTTGGATTTTTGTGATTTGTTTCAAAGTTTTATCATTATTTTTTTGAGTATTTAAGAGTGAAATGTGCTTTCTTTAGTCATGTGGCAGTGAAGAGGGTTGCATAATGGTTGCTGAATGCCTGCCCTTATTTAAATGACATCATGGGTGGGATTTACGAGAATCAGACCCTCTGTTAACAGTCAATTGTCTGGTCTCTAATACATGCATTGATCAATCCTCTATTGCTATTTAATGTTATTTTAAATGCATTTTTCTAGTACATATTTTCTCTTGGCGTTGTCAGTAATTCTTTTTCGTTATAGCACGTATGAACTGGATATGCGTACAGCTAGACGGGTAAAGCTAAACCTGTGTAATACTCAATTGGCTAATATGAAATAGATAAGTAATAGCTCTATTATGATGTGTTGACAGAAAAGCATGATGCCTAATAAGGTGAAGAGCAAAATACATTTAGGCCTAGTAGTTCAATCAGGTTTCAGGGTGAAACGTTTATCTGAAATGCAATCTGTACAGCAAAAATTTACATATCTTTTAGAAAACTTTGAGCAAATTTCTTGAAAAGCTTTAAAGCACCCTTTAGCTCCAGTCTGAGAGTGGTAAACCCAGATCTTACAGCAACACGGTCATTGCACTAAACATTTGGTAACATCCCAGTAAAGCAAGACAATTGGGGGAATTCACTAAAGTGATAACAACACTTTTCTATCAACATGGTCCCTTTAACATGGCCTGTGCCTAATTCATGGCCTGCGGCTGCAACATGTTCTAGTAGAATTACTGCCAATTTGCAGATAATTAAAGAATAAGTTCACCTTTACACATATAAATGCACATATTTTTCAGGTAAAAAAAATGTGCATTTATTTTTTGCAGAGCATTGCACCAATGATTAATAGATCGGGGGTACAATGTCAGGCTCCTGCAGCCACTGCCTACAGCTTTCAGCTGTTATATGGGCTTTCTGTTTGAAAGCTGTAGTAAGTGTCAATACACTACAGGAGTGTTCACCACTACTTGTAGGGAATTACAAGTAGTCTGCTGTGGTGGAAGACAGGACTTGTAGTCCATTTATTCACAGATCCATAACGCGACTGTGTGGGCAGAACCCCGCACAGCTGCACGTTTTTTAAGTTGTGATAGCAGCTGCACTGTCATGGGGGGGCATGCAGGTGCCCAGTGCTCAGAGCTGGGCATATGTTCTGGTAAGCTGTTATTAATGTGACAGCTTTGTGCACAGGGGCTCATGGCTGCTAGGATGCCAGCGGCCAGCGGCTTCATAGCAACTGATGACTCATCCCCAGCCCCATTCATGTGCTGGTCAGGGATATTTGCCAGTCGACAGCTGAAAGTAAATAAAAGGGGGTGTTATGTCAATTGCCATATTTGGACAATGATGCCATAAACATTCGGCCCCTTTGTCTACTTCAGATGTTAGGTGGGGAATCTCCTCCTGGTTGGCAGCTGAATGGGGATAAGTCATCCATTGCTGTCATCCATGTTGTTGGCTACAAGGGACTTAACATGCACTAAGGATGGAGTGTCTGCTATATGGACACCTCCTAGCCCCAGTGCTGCAATGCCCCCCCCCCCCCCACTACCTTCCCTCCAGTGTTGCAGCATCCACCAACCTCTGATTGTGTGGGGTGCCTGTGTCCCCTGCTGAGTGACGAGGTTCAGTCCGATTCCTACAGCACTACAGAACAGAGAAGCTATGTAGGGGTTGGAGGAAGGAAACACATTGAGGAACATAGTGACCAGACACACCTGAAAGTGTCAAATGCCAAAGAGACTAGCAGAGGCTGCAGCTCTGGCCACGGGTATATATTGCCTTGTTTTGCAGGGAATACTTTTTACCAGAAGTTTAGTGCAACAACAAAGTCACCTTATTAGGAGGTGCTAATTGATTCCTACTAACATGTTTATTTGAAATGCAGGCATTACCATTGGGATCAGTGTTTATGCTTTCAAGCCCGGATGTGAATGGTATTTTAAACCGCACTCAAAACTTTGCTTACTTTTGGATAGAGTGGAAGGGTTAGAACTACTGTCAACTGTTTATTATGGGCTGGGTTCCCATTTAGAAGTTGACAGGTGTTAAAAAAAACAGTTAGTGGAATTAAAACTTCAGATTCAGATCAGATTCGTAAGGAAGATGAAGAAAAATATTTGTTCAAGTAGATTTTTACTGACAACCTGATGTTAGTACAGCGATCTCCCCCGCTGACCTATTGTGTTCTGACAGGGACAGAACATATCAATTAGCTCGCTCAACCATTGGCTGAGAGCACTGATCGGTTGCCAATAGGCAGATCTTTTACAATCATGCCTCTTCTACAGAAGCTGGCCATACACATGGGCCGATTCATTCCCGATCTCGGCCTGTGTGTATGGCCCTTTAGAATATCAGGATTTCATTGTTGTCTGTGTCCATGAAGATTTCCCCTCACTTCCTGTCTAGCTAATGGGTGTCAGACAGAATAGAGAACAGAAATCTTCTTTATGGGGACAAAGATAGAATTTAAAGACATTCGAATGTTAACCCCTTCTATCAAAAAATCCTAACAATTAACTTCTCTAATTTGCTCCCTTTTGGTCTGTTAAGTGTACCATTCAAAATGTTTAATTATATCTTTTTGATGAGTTAAAAAATACCTGTTGATCCAGACAGAAATTTTGTGAGCCAATGAGTTCTTTTGATGTCTGCATGTGCTGTCTTCTGAAATAGCTCTCAGCTATCTCTGAGAACTACAGAACCACACCCCTTTGTTATGGACAATAGGAGAAAGTCAGTGTTCCGTAGTTCTTTCTTGTTTCTGTTGTCCTAATACAGAAAGAAGAGTGAGCGTTGTCACCCTAGGACAGTGGTCTTCAAACTGGGGCCCTGGAGCCAGATGTGACCCTTTGGTTGCCTCTCTCCAGGCCTTGGGGCACTACTCTATCTACAACTGACACTAATGATGGGGCACTATTCCTCCCACTGATATCAACTATGGGGCACTAATTTTTCCACGGATACCAACAATAGGGCACTATTCCTTCCACTAAAACCAATGTGTATTCCTTCCACTTGCAATGTGTTATTGGCAGGATAACCAGATGCAAATAATAGAGAGAAGCTTGAAAACAAAAATAAAAATAATGTCTTTCACACCCAAGGACTGGGTGGCTATAATATATTACTTTTTTCTTTTTGGTTTAAATACACTAAAAAAAAATTTTGGCTGGGGTTGGGCTTAAGGGGTTCAAGACAGCAGCTTACAACTTGATGAAATCATTGTAAATGCTAGATGCACACATTGCTCTTTAGACTAGGGTTTACCAACTGAAGCCTGCGTTAATTAGACCTATCTCTTGGCAGCCAGTAATAACTTATCATTCACTCACCTAACTTCAGGAACTCGAGATGTTTCTAGGCGTGAATCACTCAATCCATCCCAAAAAAAAATGCTTACCTTGTTAAATAAGCCTTCTAATTAAGAACCCATGCCTCAGTTTTGTGAGCACTGCAGGACAACAAAATGTCAATAAGTACAAATACAATGCTTGTGCAAAAGGGATTTGAATAACAGTAAGGCCCGGTTCACATTGATGTGACAATCGCTCCAGCTTTGAAGCATTTGTCTCATCAGAAGTCGGACCCCATTCAGTGCAATGGAACAGTTCTAATCGGTTTCGTCTTCAGTCGCTCCGACTTAGAAAAAGGTTCCTGCACTACTGTTGGTCCGACTTTGGTACAACTTGAATTGACTTCTGTTAAAGACGTTGCATGCAAGTCGTGGCGAAGTCATACTGGGGTCCGACTTCAAAGTTGTGTGGAACACTGCATCTCTTTAACAGGGTATTTATGCCCAGGGGTGTAAAGTATCTACCACGTGACTACTGTGATTGATCAGGAGCTGATCCAGTCTCTGACAGCTCAGCCACTGTGCTGGGATCGCGCACTGAATGTGCAATCAGCACTGCCACCCATGGACGCACATGTGCAGTGTGTGGGCATTAAAGCCCACTTCTTTGTCGCCACACACATACATTACATAGGCAGCAAGTGGTTACAAAACCCATTACTCTTCTATTTTTAACAACAAAAATCTAGTCTAGCTCGTCAGTCATATAGGCTACTATCTGTATAGTAGGAAGGGTGTGATTATGTAAGCCACTTGTTATGTTAATACCAATGTGCATGCTGTTTAATACCCACGGGGTTCTTTAAGAGGGGCGGCAGGAAAAAAAAAGAGACCTTGCTTCTGATGGACCTAAGGCTCTTCTGCACCCTCACAGGCCCAGAGAAAACATTTGGGACAGGTAAACAGCTATCTTTTTCTCTACTGGAATGTAAAGGGGCCCTTTCCCCTTAACCAATATTCACCTTATTGTAAAAATGTAAAATAAAAAATAACATGGAGTCCACAATAAAGTCATCCTCTAATTATTTCATCCATATATAGGATGCATTGTAAGACATACATTGGCTTTTGAGGTAGAGAGAAGAAAGAACGTTCTCCAAAAGGGACACAGACATCAATAAAATCACATTTTAGTGCAGTGGAAAGCTAGAACCTGTTTCCAGTCGATGCTTCCTTGTGTCCTGTATTGTAACAGAAAAGAAATTTAAGGGAAATTTTCCAAGCAGGGCCTCAGCTAGCAATAAAAACACAAGAAATATTCCAACCCTACCCCACGCTATCAATAACTTAAAAAACAACGTAAAAATTTGGCTGGAGTTACACTTAAAAGCACTAGATAATTTCACTTTCTTTTATTCCACTTTACCCCAATTTGCAAATAAATTGTAACTCCAGGCAAATCTTAATCAGGCAGTTAAGTTGTCGCTGCCAATATCACTCAACCAATGTAGCAGAGATTGAGGATCTGGCTCTGCTCTCTGGTAGAGAAGCTTAGATCAAATTTTTTTAAATCCGTTGCCACATGCAACTGTACATTTAGCTGTTTGTCTGGAGTTCAACTTTAATTAAAGTAGAACTAAAGGAAAAAAAAATGGTATCTTAATCGTACAGTACAGAACACAGCCTTGATATTCATAGACCCACTTCAGGTGATATTTTAGATGGTGTAAAGGCTTGTCTACACTTGACTAAATTTCGAATGCTTAACAAAACCTCCTATAGCGTTAGTATGGGCTTTAGTATGGGTGTTAGACTTGCGTCAATGAGCTTTAGTATGGATGTTAGACTGGCATTTTACAATTATTAAAAACGTACCCAAATGCCCTGTGTGCAGTTGTGAAGCGTTTAATGAGCGTTAAGGCCTGCCAGGGTATTTGCAAAGCGTTACTAAAGACTTGAATGGGAGGCGTTGAAAGGCTTCAAATGCCTCCTGACTCGACACAAGGCTTCAATTTTGAAGCAAGCAGACATTTCATGTTTTGATAGCGTGAACAGCACTATTTGCTGTCCATTGTAAAATTTGCATAGGCGTTTGAGGGGCGTTTTTTAATGCACTTATAGCCTGCTTTTAATGCCAGTGTGAACTTAGCTTAAGGTGGAAGGGGTTTGCCTTCTGTGTCCCACTGGGAAATTCTCCCATCACTTCCTGTCCCATAGCTAAAACAGGAAGTTAGAGGAAATCCCTCTGAAGTAAGGGAATCCGATTGTTATCAGAACTAGTGTCTCCATTAGATGATTTCCACGCCATTTCTGTGTTTTGATGACAGTCCAAAATTTAAATTTTCTTTCGCTTTTGGTAATAATAAACAGTACATAGTCATCAATAAAAACCTGACAGATCTTCTAATTCCTCTCCACTCTATCAAAACTAGAAAAAGAAAAGCGCTGCCTTGTACTTGAAATGAGGTTCTAGGTGTTTTCCATGACAGTTCAACATTTAAATGTGCTGCATTAAGTTGCATTGAAAATAAGTCCTACCTGCTGTATTCTGATACCTTAACGGATTAATTCACAAAATGCAGTTAAAAATCTACAATATGCATGCTAAAAAGAATTGAAATGTGCTAACATGCATGCATCTGGTATGAACAAGCACTAAATGAAGGATCCCCTCATATCACTGTGGGTATATTAGCACTTGGAATTGTGCAGTCATAGAGATTGCTGCAGGTCCTGAAATCAGACCTAGTCTATGCTGATCCCTTATTAAACGCCCAGTGAGGTCGTTTTCACATCAAATTCCACCAAGCCATCACCGGTCTGCAGTGTCATGCAAATACTGAAATGTGAGCGTCTATTACAAAGTACCACATATTAAGTCCATTAATACTGTTCATGATCTACATTGTAATGTTTTATTACTACGGCTGTACTATAGAATCATGCAATCATTCAAATGTTCTCCTCCTTTACACAAAGCATGGGAAAAAGCGCAGTACTGCACATACAAACCTGCATCCCCTACCTGTAAAAATGCTGTGCAAGTATAAACGCATGCAGCGATGTTCGTCATAAATGCGTGTTACTACTGCATGAGCATTGGTTTCATTTCAGATGCCAAGTCATTAAGGAAAATTCCTTTCTTTGGACCGGACTGTAATCTAATTTTTCTTCAGCTACATTAAGATTCTAAAACGTAAGCCTCTTTTACTCGTTCATCTACAGCCATACACCATCGGATTTCTGCAGTAAGTGTGGCCAGGTGTTGGCAATTAGATATGACCCTGAAAATCGGACGAAAAATACCGCTTTCGAAGCGATTGTACGATCTGTCGTCCGATTTTCAGACTGTGTGTACGGGCCATCAGCCTGTAAAAATCAATGACAGGCTGACACTGCTGCGGCATGTAATCCCACAAGGAATGCCTACATGAGGTTAGGGCAGGGTTTCTCAACTCCAGTCCATAAGGCGCCGCAACAGGTCAGGTTTTCAGGATTTCCCTTAGATGAAACGGCTGTGGTAATTACTAAGACAACTGATCAAATCACCTGTGCAAAATAATGGACAGCCTGAAAACATGACCTGTTGGGGCGCCTTGAGGACTGGAGTTGAGAAACACTGGGTTAGGGCATAGGTGTATGCAGCCTATTTCATTAGGATATGCACCCCAAAACTCAAACACACGTGTATGTGTGTATATATAAATGCAAACAAAAATGTTTTAATTATTTAAAAAAAAATTGTAATACATTTTACATCTTATGGCAGAGCCAGTTAGAGGGAGATATTTCCCATGTCCCCGCCAGCACACAGAGCTATAACCAAATGCACATGGCAGGGGCATTTTATGAAACCAGTGGGCCAGATCACTGTGCAAGATCATAACTTGGCCCCTTTGCCGAAGAAGTAAGTGCGGCATATGCAGCGTGCTGCGGCAAAAGTTGTGTTTTCCAGGGCTGCAGGTAGCACCCGATGCTTACATAGTACAGTAAAGATGACTGATAATCGAGCCCCCCATTCATACCGGTGCGGCTTTGAAGTCACATGACTTCAGCATGAAGTTAAAGCAATTTTCACTTTCATTGCGGTTTGCTGCTTCTTACAACAGTAGTCTATGCAGGTCGCAATGAAATCGGCAAAAAGTAGAGCAGGAAACTTTTTCCAAGTCGCTGCAATTTGAACGGTTCCATTGCCCTTGTCAATGCGATTTGGAACTAACAACGGTGTGAACGGGGGCTCGGATTAATTGCCTTGTGCGGCCATTAGGCTCCCACTCAGCTCCTTCCTGACGGAGTTGCCAACCCCCAGAGATTTTTTTTACTGACAAAACATGAAAAATCTACTGACAGAGGGCATTTTTTTTTTTTTACTGAGAACCAAAACTATGGAAAAAAACTCCCATTAGAAATAAAGAGGGGTAGGCGACAGAAGAGAGAAGGAGGGAGATGGAGAAGGGGGAGGAGAGAGATAGGAATAGGAGGAAAAGGGAGATGAGAAAGTAGGAGATGGAGGAAGGCAGGGGGAAAGAGAGGGGGGTGAGAGAGAAGAGGGGTGTTCAGTATGTCTGCTACTCACAATCATGGCCCCAGGTTGGTCCTCCCAAGGCTCAGACAGCTAGGATCTAGAGCAGCTGTATCTTTAAATCTGCTGCCTTCACAGCAGTGTGTGCAAGTCAGGGGGTGGAGTGTGTGGCAGGCAGACATAGCAGGGATAGTAAGGGAGGCGGAGTAGAATCAGCTTCCTCCTTCCCGTTTGTACAGCACACTGTACTGGGCTTGGACAATTGGATCGACACTGTACAGTGCACCCGCCCCCCCAGCTCACAGGCACCCCCTCCCTAAACCAGCAAGGGAGGTGACACAGCAGATCTAGCGCTGCTGTTAAAATAGGAAGGATTACTCATGGTTGCACATTGGATGATCCACTGAATGACACTGGTGTACAGGGTGTTTAAGGTGTGCCCAGGCACATCCATAGCACCCCATGCACACGCCTATGGGTTAGGGGCAAACGAGTGGCCCTGTATACAAAAATGTTGCATCCAGGACAGCTCACCTGTCCCTAAACGCAGGTATTCGCTTTATATGCAATTACATGGGAAACAGATGCAGAGCCTGCTGATTTATACAGGCAGAGGATTCGCAGCTAATCACAAACACCTGACCTTATCCACCCAAGATATGCGCTGATCTGGGTGGTGTATGGCCCTAGACGGCCATGTGAATGAGACCTAAAACAATTGTAATATAAATGTTTTTATTTTTTTTGGTAAACCAGTTAGGTAAGGTTTACATCTTCTATTGCACTTGTACTACTCTCAGGCATTCTTCATAAAGGTAAAGTTTGATTATTAGTCACACTATCTGCACATCTTAACACCCTGAATAAAACACCAACAGCACTAGATAATAGTCACCACAAACTTAATTGTGTTTATATTAGAGTTATAAATATAATCTATACGAAATGTAATGATTAAGGTTCTGGTTCTCTCTTTATTTTATATCTCTTCAGCTTAGAATTTTGGGACCAAATGGGATACATTATGGTGGAATCCCACTGAACTCACACATTCTCTCCTACCACTGCTATGTATCTTTAGAATCAGTTTACAAATACATGCACGTGACCAATTCGGTTTGGTGCTCCAACGTACAAGCTTTGAAAATTACTGCCAAGTTCAATTTATGATGTAGGATAACATTTCTAGATGAGCATTTCTTACAGAAAAATCACAGGACGTGCACTTTGAGGATTGAGGACTCAATTTCCCTACCTACAGAGCGTCCTTTGTCTCCGCAAAGCACAGATAACCATTCTGTGGACTGAAACCAATGCCAAATTCACCTTTTACAGAAAAAAAGCCTATGCAGTAGATATTAAAAACCTGTGCAGCTTTGTAAAATGTTCAATAATTATGTTGTCATACCTGTAAGCCATTTGGGCACCTCCAAAAGCCTAGCTGGAAAATTCCCAATGAGCAATCCCCATGACCTGCCTTGTTGCTAGGAAGTAAAAACCATTGGACACTCTCTGAGGAGCCATTGGCTGAGGAGGCATTATGTTGGCTAAAAACCTTCACCACTACACCCGTTATGTGCTCAGATTAATGGGTCGTGTTCAGCTGGTGGTTCACCCACTGAGCACAACAGGTGGGGGGGAATTTCTGCTGCACCACAATGCAGCTTTGCAGCTCTGGCATGTGTACACCCTGTCCACTGCTTATGCATTGGAGGGAGGTGATTTAAAAAATCTCAACATCTTCTTGAAGACTGATGGAAACCTCCATGGCCTGACTCGGGAAGCATTTGATAGCTCTATAAAGGTTACTATGCTGGTTCAATGAACTAGCAAGGGGCAGATGATTAAGGGCATGGCTGTTACCAGCACAGGTGTCTACTGAATCATTTATTTATTTTTATTCTTTGGATGTTTGAGATTTTCCAGTCCTCTGTGAAGTAATATTTTTTTATTATTGGTTTCACTCTCAAAATGGCTGTCTCTGTTTTGTCTAAACGTTTGGGTACAATTTACATGGACATGCACTGCTCCAAGCATCTTAAATCTCAGGGGGTTTGTAGTAATCCCTAGCCTAGATTTGCCTTACTCATGAGAACCTAATACAAGTTACTCAACGTCTGACTTTCTCTGTGCTCAGCGGCTGAGCAAATAGGCTGTGTGTCCTACTACTGCTGTGTCTTACTACTGCTGTGTGCGCAACCTCGACTGCCCTTTGTCTGAATGAGCCCACTAACATTATATTGTGTCTTGTATTCCACATGGGAAGTGTGATGTCTGACAATTGTGTTCTTTATTGTATCCTTTATGTATATAAATCTCCACAAATAACATTAGCAGTTATTGTAATGTCTATAGACAATGTATATATTACTTCTTCTACTGCACGGCCTTCTCTCGCTTTGTTCATCCACTGGAGCCTCTCTTTATGGCTGTACCTGCAAATAAATTGAATTCACAATAGAATGCTATATGATGGTGTGTCTTTTGTTTTACTTTTCTTGAGGCATGACTGTGTCCATAGCATTTCAATCAGGGATTGACAATATCCGGGCGCCAGGTCGCAATTGCGACAAGAAATTGTGACCTGGTGCCCGGAGGTAACTGAGGTCTCTGCTTTGCGGTCTACAAGGCCGCAAAGCCACGGCCTCAATTACCGGCCGCCGCAAGGTCAATTACCGGCCACCACTATTTTCTTTTTTAAATAACAGTTTTTATTAGACACAGGGTGATCCCCGTGCCGCAAAGAAAATTGTACAAGAACTTTAGCAGAGCAGTAAAAAATACAGTGCATAGCTTATTTCAGCACATTACAAGGCAGATATCGGGGGAAGCTCAACTGCTCCTCACATAAGCAAACCACAAACACATTCTGCCATATGTTATATCATAGCACTCGTAGAAGAAATACCTGCCTAACAAAGACAAATAGCGGCCGCCACTATTTTCACTGCCATCTCCTTCCCTCTAATTAGAACCCACAAACATTATATATATTTTTTATTCGAACACCCTAGAGCATGGGTCCTCAAACTATGGCCCTCCAGTTGTTCAGGAACTACAATTCCCATCATGCCTAGTCATGTCTGTGAATGTCAGAGTTTTACAATGCCTCATGGGATGTGTAGTTCTGTAACAGCTGGAGGGCCGTAGTTTGAGGATCCCTGCCTTAGAGAATAAAATGGCGATCGTTGCAATACTTTCTGTCAAGCCGTATTTGCGCAGCGGTCTTACAAGCGCACTTTTTTGGGAAAATATTACATTTTTTTTTCATTAAAAAAATAAAACAGTAAAGTTATCCCAATTTTTTTTTTTTATATTGTGAAAGATAATGTTACGCCAAGTAAATTTATTTAGTTTTTTTCCCTACTGCAATGTATTTTTCTTTTTTTTAAGTGTATTTTTTGTGAACTCAAGAGAGGAGCCGGACTTGGAAGTAGGCAGACCTCCCCCAGAGGCAATCTGCCATCTTTCTCCATGTCCCCGGGTGGCAATGGCTGGTGCGAGGGGGTCCTCCCACACAGCGCGCCCTACCTGCTCCGCTTTGAAGCCCAACGGGGCAGAGGGACTCCCCTATGAGGGAGCGAGAGGGTCTAGCCCGCTCAGCCAGCCCTGTTAGTCCTTCACCTCTCTTTTTTAGAAACCGCGTGGCCAAAGTGCGTGCATGTTAACCCAATTTCGAGTGCGTGCAAGTGTGGTGGTTTTTGTGGGAGGGGGGTGGGCGTACTAAGCGCAGGCTTACCTCGCATAGCACACCCAACGGGAGCCGGGCTGAGACCACCAAACTCAATTCACATGCTGCCGAGACTGGGATCCGAACCCTTAGCTGCAGAGACGCCAAGTAAATTGATACCCAACATGTCATGCTTCAAAATTGTGTCCGCTTGTGGAATGTCGACAAACTTTTACCCTTTAAAATCTCCATAGGCGACGTTTAAAAAAAAAAATCTACAGGTTGCATGTTTTTAGTTACAGAGGAGGTCTAGGGCTAGAATTATTGCTCTCGCTCTAACAAACGCGTGGTTTGAATACCGTTTACATATGCGGGCGATACTCACGTATGTGTTCGCTTCTGCGTGCAAAATCGTCGGGATGGGGCGCGTTTTCTGGCTCCTAACTTTAACTGGCTCCTAGATTCCAAGCAAATTTGTCAAACCCTGATTTCAAGCAACTTCTATGAAGATATAGGAAGGACCACTAAGACATACAATAGTCTGTGGACACCTGACCATTACAACTTTAACAGCCAACTGAACATCCCATTTCAACACCATAGGCATTAATATTAAGCTGCCCACTTCTTCTGAGAATTTGGAGCATGACTGAGGGATTTTGTGCCCGGTATTCAGTAGGGCCGAGGACATGGCTCTATGCAGGGGATTGCTCACCTATGTGCTTTATTTTATGTACAAATCGGTGTGACCGAGACACCCGAATTCTTTATATACAGTATCTCACAAAAGTGAGTACAGCCCTCACATTTTTGTAAATATTTTATTATACCTTTAATGTGACAACACTGAAGAAATGACACTGTTACAATGTAAAGTAGTGAGTGTACAGCTTGTATAACAGTGTAAATTTGCGGCCCCCTTAAAATAACTCAACACACAGCCATTAATGTCTAAACCACTGGCAACAAGAGTGAGTACACCCTTAAGTGAAAATGTCCAAATTGGGCCCAAAGTATCAATATTTTGTTTGACCACCATTATTATTTTCCAGCACTGCCTTAAACCTCTTGGGCTCGGATCACAGCGTGAACCAGGAAGTGCCCATAAATGGCTTTACTCGGTTTGCGCTGACAGGGAAAACCGATCAAGGGGGGTCTGTGCTGATAATCATCACATTGATTATCAGCACAGCCCCATCAGATGTGCTACCAACAGTGCCCATCAGCTGCCAGTCAGTACCCACCACAGTGCCAATCAATGCCAGTCACAACCGAGCATGTGCTGCGATTGGCCGGGCAATCTGCTGGGACCTGTAACGTGTCCCAGAAGATTGCATGGAGTGATAGGGGGAGAGGTGAACTTCCTTCTGGGACCGTGGAGCCCCGGGAGGAAGTGGGAGCTGGGTGCCCCTAAAATAAAATAAAAATGACATGCCAAATGTGGCATATCAGGGAGTCACATTCCCTTAAAGTGGAAGTTCAATTTTTGAGTGGAGGTCCGCTTTAAGTATATTCAATACTGATTTATATTAACAATACGTTTTTTGTGAGTTGTGAATCTAATCAAACAGCATACTACTGCATATCCCACTAAAGTGTTTAGCAATAGGGGGAGGAGCAGGAGCAGGAGGAGAGAGGTGGTTGTCATTTACCACTTTGTATACACCCCACATGTGTGACGCTATAGTCATGTGGGCTGCACAGAAGAAGAAAAAAAACAAAAAGGAGGACATAAAGAGCTTGAAAGGGAGCTGAAATATGAGTATGCTGTTTAGAAGACAACGAATGGTCTACACAATCCCAACCTGCAGTAGAGGAGTTGGAAGGGACAGCTGGTGGCAGGATTAACCAGGTATTTTCACTTTACACAAAGCTTTGTGAGTATGAACACTCTGTTATATAGTACATAATGAGAATTTTTCATAGTCTGGGTTAAATGACCCTCCAAAGCACACAAACACAAGTTATATGTGCGCTGGTATGTGCTTCAGTGCTTTGCAATCTACTTCCCATCCTGCATTCTAAAAAAAATAAGATTACGTAAAAAGAATGTAAATATTAAGGATATACCCAAATACCTAAGCACTTAAAAACTCTCCAAAAAAAAATCTCTCTCCTGCCCCCACATAAGCACACCTAAACACAGGCGCCATAGGGTTTCTGTGCATGAAAATGAATGTGTAATCTTATAAAAATAAGATAAAAAGAAAAAACACAAATTAAACCACTTGCACTCTGGAAGGTTTTAACAACCCCATCATCCTCACCTCATGCTTTACTACCCAAACCATCCATGTTGGATTCCATAACCTTACTGGCTACAAACTTATTCTAGATATGTTAAAGTGGTTTATAAGCCATGCAAATAACCTTTCTACAATCCCCTCTGCCAAGTTAAATAATGTCCCTAGTGCATTTGTTCTTTTTAAAAAAATGCCGCTGTGGCCCTCGTGACTGACCGCTTCTTTCTTCTCACTTGAGCTGACAGCAAAGTGGGCAGGCTGAGAAATCCCCACCGACGTCAGCCAGGAGGAGAGAGGCGGGTGTTCACATGAGCACCGATCGGCGCTCTGAAATAAGGTACACAACGGTATTTATAAAAAGAATGCACTAGGGATATTTTCATATAGCATAGGGGATTGTAGCAAGGATATTATAATAAAAGCAGCAGGAGGGGAGGATTGTGGCATGGACGAAGCCAACAGGCAAGGAGGGGAGGAGGACACAGGAGAGTAGAGCTGCAGATAACAGAGGCATGTAAACTAACCATGGTGTCAGGGCTCAGCAGCCATGATAAAACAAGGTCAGTTTACAGGGGGAAGGGAAAATACAGGCAGGATCAGGCAGATATTTCAGGCGATACAGGGGGGAAAAGGACACAGAACAAGCACTGTGCTGTATAACATGCTTTAATGGAACAGGATACATTTTTTTAGGGTAAGGCAAGAACAAGCCAGCCTGAACATTTAAAAATTATGGTTTTGCTTTACTGATCCAAATCATGTTCAGACAAGAACCTTCCTCTGCCACTCTTCAGAAATCAAAGTCAGTGGAGACCTCATTTTGATTAAAAATTCAACTGATCCAGTTTATTATAACACAGTATCATGTATATACAAAACAGTTTCTCACTTAGTGAGAGTAACAACCTTGTGTATAAAACCTGGAAGGAAAAAGCATTAGCTCGGGCGGGTATCCCTCCAGTACACACAGGGTATTTGGAGTGTTCTCTGTCTTCACAGCTGCAGCCACTTCACAATGTACAAGTTTTTCTTCCCCACCTTGATGAGAGACAGTCCGTTCCGGAGAATGTGCGTACCAAGCACAAGAACTTCATCTGGATTGGTCACCTTATTGTGGTTGAAGCTGACTCCACCTCTGCTGATTGTTTCAAAGCTAGAACAGTAAACACTCTCATTAGGACTCATAACAAATGTATTTTATAGTCGGTACAATATAAGGCACCATACCAATTACAGCATACAACAGGGATAACCTATCCTTCACTAATCTGATGTCAACAGGCTGAAGTCTAATTAGCCACAGCACATCATTTTTGTAATGCTTTAGGATGACACACACAGCACTATTGTGCAGATCACTGCAACCCAACAACCTGCAATGCAAAGAGCTCCTTGCTTCTGTTTCAATAATTCTATGGAGTGGTACTTCCGCCACCATTTATGCTGCTTCTTGAATATCCCACCAGTCATCAGGTGGGCATGACCCAAGGAAGCAAAACCCTTCTTTTACCAAGATATACATCCTGCCATAGCGCAAGGCACGGTAAGTCATTAATGGGCTAAGATCAGTTACCTAAAGCCTACAGGCAATACTGGGTAATATGAAAAAAGTATACCAGTGTTGATGATAATGTGAATTACTTATCAAAAATTGTGTATAAAGCAGCGCTCAAACAAAACAAATAACACACTATGCACAAAATATCTTCCAAGTGAATGAAAGTGAACATGTGAATGGCCACTTGAAAATGGGCAAAGTGACAAGAAAAAGTCTGTGATCCGTGAATAACAAATGAAATAAATGAATGAAAACACTCAGTGATGGTCCATCCACGCTGATGTCTAATGGACTCCTTGGTTGTTCTTCCACCACACCACAAGTGTAATAGTGACTCCACCACCCTGTAGAATTACGCACTCACCACAAATATATGCCTCACACTCTCGTGTTTTGGCACATACACCTTAAGACAGGGAACCTCAGGTCCATGGGTGATGGTCCAAATCAGAAAAATGATGTATCAGAACACGTCATATAGTGAGGAAAAGAAAGCGCACAATAGTGTAATATTGCAAAGCAACTTTTAATAAAACACCAAACTTAAAATCCTCCAAAATGTGCACTCACAAAAAATCCTTTAAAATCTCGCATTGAACACACACATGTGATACACAGCTAGTCCAGGTAAACCAGTGGTCACGGCAGACCAACGAACAGCAATCCAAACGTACTCACGGTCCCTCTTTAGTGTGCAGCGTGTTAGTAATAGGGGGTGCCGGTCTCCACTCAAATCATGAAATCTCAGGATACAGCTGGAATGATGACCTAGTGACCAAACTCCGACATGTTTCGTCACGTGGACTTAATCATGGAGATGGTCACTAGGTATCCGGTCATCATTTAAATACAAAAACGCCAATAGAAATGGCGAATGGTGTATCCCATCGTGGTCAGATGGTATTCGTATCCATCCTCGTCATCCATACTCGACCTGCGCTGCGTGAGTGGCGTCGGCGGCGTGCGTCCACGTCATCGCGTCATGGACGTGCACGCGCGGATGTCCCCGCGAATGCAACGACCAAACCATCACGTTCCGTCGTGCGTGATCCGTCGCGCTCGCGCCCGCGCTAGATCCCCTAGGTTGTCCCTACAGTGGCCAAGCGAGGGTACTGCACTGGCAGTCTCCCAACAATTAAGCAGGGGAATTGCAGCCTCACATACCCCACGAATTATAGAAACAAACCAGGACTGCTGGTCGGGTACAGCCATGACCACAGGTTATTGTATATAATTGCATAAATAATACAATATTACACCAATGCATTTAAAAATTGTTAAAATATAAAATCTATATAATGAATAGAAAATTAATTGAAAATTAAACAATCAATTCATTGACAATGAACAAACATAAATACATAAACATGACTGAAATAGGGGATGTCTAGACAAATATTGCCCAGACATCCTAATAATAGAGGAAACTAAAAATCTATAAGGATTCAGGAGTTTAACACTGCAACTAGTATATGTCCCTAAGTATAGAGAAGTGTCTCCATAACAGATGTCAACCTGATACTGGGAAAATGAATGCTAATAGGTGGCACAGTTGCAGACCCCCTTAGGAATGTTCCATTTCCATCACATTTCCCCAAACTATAAAATAATCTGATATCCTAAATAACACAATGATGGTGATTAATGTATATTGACTGAGGAGCAGATCACATAACGCACTAGGCATTGCTAATGAAACAGTTCACATCCAATTCTATGTTGAGGCCTCTAGGGAATTGGCTTTTTAAAAGGAATATCCACTTGGTTTCTCGTTGGGATAGATCCCTAACCCTGTTTGACCCTCTCCAAGTCGGTTGAACGCTGTCTATACCACAGAACTGGGCCAAAGAGGGGTCTTTATTGTGTTTCTCCTTAAAATGTATAGATACGCTGTGGTATTCAAATCCTTTTTTGATGTTCGCTAGGTGTTCCGCCACGCGTATTCTAAGGAGTCGTTTTGTTCTCCCCACGTATAAAAGGCCACACGGGCACCATATCAGGTAAACCACAAATGAAGAATTACAAGTGATGAACTCACTAATGTCAAATGGGGTTCCATCACTCGCCTTCACCTGTCGTTTCCCTCTATTTTGAACTTGGACCGTTCTGCAACATATGCATTTCCTGCATGAAAAGAAGCCTTTAAGGTCTATTTTTAGAAAGCGTTGGTCTGGTGGGTCTAAAATTTTACGAACAACCTTATCCCCAAAATTGGGAGCTCTTCTGTAGATAAACCTTGGTTGATCTGGTAGAAGACCTACAAAATGTCTCTCTTTGCTCAAGATGTGCCAGTGTTTCCTAAAGATCAACTCAACATCCTTGTATTGAGCATGGAAACCTGTGAGGAAACTCCATTGATGTTGGTTGTTCTTAACTGATTCACCCTTATTCCTGAGGCATGAGTCTCTAGGAACATTGGCAACCTCTTGGATCAGAGCACCCATAGTGGGTTCCTTATAACCTTTTTGTACAAATTTGGACTTAAGAACCTCCGCCTGTATCAAATAGTCGGTGTCATCAGTGCAGTTTCGTCGAACCCTCAGAAACTGCCCCTTAGGGATGTTTCTAATCCACGCAGGGTGGTGACCGCTATTGATGGACAGATAGCTGTTACGATCAGTTGGCTTGAAGAAAGCCTTGGTCTTCAAGCCCCCTGTTTCCCTCAGGATAGTAACATCTAGAAAGTTGACCGAGTGGTTACTTATGACATGTTCCAATTTGATGTTGTTGGTATTGTTGTTGAGCTCTTCCAAGAATCGTAGAGCACCTGCCTCCGGGCCTTCCCAGATATATAGAATATCATCTATAAATCTACGATAGAAAAGCAACTGGGGCCTCTCCTTCAGAAAGACATGTTTGTCCTCCCATTCCGCCATGAACAGGTTGGCTAGGCTGGGGGCAAATTTAGCCCCCATCGCCACGCCAACCTGCTGGGAGAAATAGGAGTCATCAAACCAGAAGTAGTTATGTGTCATACAGAACTCTAACACTTGTCCCAGAAATTTCTTTTGAATAAAGGGTATGTCCTCTCTACTACTCAGTGCCCAATTCAGAGCCAGTATGGCATCATCATGCTGAATGATAGTATATAATGATGACACGTCAGCCGTGATCAAAAAAACCTCCTTTCCTGGTTCAATGTTAATTCTCTCAAGGGACTGAAGCAGATCAGTTGTATCCTTTAGATATGCTTTCGTGACCCTGACACTTGGTTGCAAAAATTTATCCAAGTATTCCCCTAATCGAGCTGTAACAGACCCAATCCCATTCACAATGGGGCGAGCTGGTGGAGTAGTCTCGTTTTTGTGAATTTTGGGTAAGGTGTAAATAACAGGTATCCTGCAGGCAGAAGGAGCCAAATAATTCTTTTCTTTCAAGTTGAGGGCTCCAATCTGGTGCCCCCATTCTACCAGGGCCTCAAGTTGTGACTTGTATACTTCAGTGGGGTCCTTCGACAGCTTATTATAGGTGGTGGTGTCACTTAATAGTTCCACCAATTGGGTGTGGTAAAAGGTTTTGTCCAGTACCACCACCCCGCCACCTTTGTCCGCTGGTCGAATAACAATGTTGTTTCTATCCTCCAGTGATTTGATGCCCTCTTTGATATAATGAGGGTTGATTCCCTTCCTCAAAGGAAGGTCCTCAATATCTTTGAGAACCAATAGTTTGAAAACCTCTATAAAATGATTGTTAGTCATCTGGGGATTGAATAAGGACCTATTCTTGAGACCACTGTCCACCTTAGTGGTGACAATCCTACTTTTTAAAGTGGATTCTGCTGGGCGGCTCAAAAAATATTTCTTCATGTTTAAAGTTCTAATGAATTTGTGTGTGTCCATATAGACTTCAAACTTATTCATCGTTTTTCTGGGAGCACATTTTAAACCTGTATTTAGAACATTAAGTTCTTTCGCGTTTAATGTTACCTGACTCAAATTATAGATGCCTGTATTTATACATCCCTCATCCTTTTTCTGGGGTTGTTTACGTCTGCCTGCCCTACAGCCCCTTCTTCTCTTGAATGTGATTCTGTTTCTCTGTATGGGGGGTTTTGGGTGACATTCTTGTCCCCTTTCCTGTTGTTCACATGATGTGATTGTCTCCTCGGGGTCCCTCCCCTCCCTCCCCTCCCTCGATGTCCTAAAAAAGGCTGCTGGGTGTGATATCCTCTATGGTATCCTTCAGTCCCAGGTGGACCTCTATTAGTCCCATTACCATAGTCTGGCCCAGGGAAGTAATCAGAGGGGGGTTGTTGTGACTGCCACTGTTGGTATCCTTGTTGTGGGGGGTAATGATATTGATCACTTCTCCCATACATTTGGGGAGTCCGAGGGGACTGATAATAATGACCATACTGAAAGTCATCTCTATTCATTCGTTGAGGTCCGGGAGATTCCTGTTGGTATCCATACAGGTCATGTTTCCCAACATATGGCCCATTTGCATGGGTTTGGCCAGATGGATTTTGTTCAGGTTTCCCTTTCTTAGCTCCCTGTTTGTTAGTATCTTTTTTAGGGGCAATTTTGACATTTCTTGGTTGCTGTTGGGTGGTTCCCAAAATGATTCCCTCAACATCATCCTTAGTCCCCTCTATGCTCTGCCAGGCATAGACTTTCTTGTTTTTAAAATCCTCAGAATCTCGGTTATATTTCTTAACCTTCCTTTTCTGGGATTCTTTATCAACCTTCTCTAATTTCTTTTGCATATTGATGTTAAACTCCTTAAACATATTAGAATCCTTGATTGGCTCCAATTTGGTTTGTAACGCCTGTATCTCTGAATTCAATAGGCTCAATTTAATTCCTTTTCTCTTTAAAACCAAAATCTGTAGTTCCTCCCCAACTCTGTTAAAAAAATTGAGCCATTCAGTCATGTATTTGGTTTCGGTTAAACCATCCTGAGGTGTCACCTCCCACCTCAGGCTCCTAAAAATTAAACCTTCTTTAATATAGTGCTCAAAGGTGAACACATCCCACCAGGTTTTGACCTGTTTCTCTAACAGGTTTTCCAAGTTTTTTAGAATTCCTGGATAATCCTCATCACATTCAACCATATCCTGGTTGGTGGAGAAGATTGAAGCTGTCGAAGGACCCCACTGAAGTATACAAGTCACAACTTGAGGCCCTGGTAGAATGGGGGCACCAGATTGGAGCCCTCAACTTGAAAGAAAAGAATTATTTGGCTCCTTCTGCCTGCAGGATACCTGTTATTTACACCTTACCCAAAATTCACAAAAACGAGACTACTCCACCAGCTCGCCCCATTGTGAATGGGATTGGGTCTGTTACAGCTCGATTAGGGGAATACTTGGATAAATTTTTGCAACCAAGTGTCAGGGTCACGAAAGCATATCTAAAGGATACAACTGATCTGCTTCAGTCCCTTGAGAGAATTAACATTGAACCAGGAAAGGAGGTTTTTTTGATCACGGCTGACGTGTCATCATTATATACTATCATTCAGCATGATGATGCCATACTGGCTCTGAATTGGGCACTGAGTAGTAGAGAGGACATACCCTTTATTCAAAAGAAATTTCTGGGACAAGTGTTAGAGTTCTGTATGACACATAACTACTTCTGGTTTGATGACTCCTATTTCTCCCAGCAGGTTGGCGTGGCGATGGGGGCTAAATTTGCCCCCAGCCTAGCCAACCTGTTCATGGCGGAATGGGAGGACAAACATGTCTTTCTGAAGGAGAGGCCCCAGTTGCTTTTCTATCGTAGATTTATAGATGATATTCTATATATCTGGGAAGGCCCGGAGGCAGGTGCTCTACGATTCTTGGAAGAGCTCAACAACAATACCAACAACATCAAATTGGAACATGTCATAAGTAACCACTCGGTCAACTTTCTAGATGTTACTATCCTGAGGGAAACAGGGGGCTTGAAGACCAAGGCTTTCTTCAAGCCAACTGATCGTAACAGCTATCTGTCCATCAATAGCGGTCACCACCCTGCGTGGATTAGAAACATCCCTAAGGGGCAGTTTCTGAGGGTTCGACGAAACTGCACTGATGACACCGACTATTTGATACAGGCGGAGGTTCTTAAGTCCAAATTTGTACAAAAAGGTTATAAGGAACCCACTATGGGTGCTCTGATCCAAGAGGTTGCCAATGTTCCTAGAGACTCATGCCTCAGGAATAAGGGTGAATCAGTTAAGAACAACCAACATCAATGGAGTTTCCTCACAGGTTTCCATGCTCAATACAAGGATGTTGAGTTGATCTTTAGGAAACACTGGCACATCTTGAGCAAAGAGAGACATTTTGTAGGTCTTCTACCAGATCAACCAAGGTTTATCTACAGAAGAGCTCCCAATTTTGGGGATAAGGTTGTTCGTAAAATTTTAGACCCACCAGACCAACGCTTTCTAAAAATAGACCTTAAAGGCTTCTTTTCATGCAGGAAATGCATATGTTGCAGAACGGTCCAAGTTCAAAATAGAGGGAAACGACAGGTGAAGGCGAGTGATGGAACCCCATTTGACATTAGTGAGTTCATCACTTGTAATTCTTCATTTGTGGTTTACCTGATATGGTGCCCGTGTGGCCTTTTATACGTGGGGAGAACAAAACGACTCCTTAGAATACGCGTGGCGGAACACCTAGCGAACATCAAAAAAGGATTTGAATACCACAGCGTATCTATACATTTTAAGGAGAAACACAATAAAGACCCCTCTTTGGCCCAGTTCTGTGGTATAGACAGCGTTCAACCGACTTGGAGAGGGTCAAACAGGGTTAGGGATCTATCCCAACGAGAAACCAAGTGGATATTCCTTTTAAAAAGCCAATTCCCTAGAGGCCTCAACATAGAATTGGATGTGAACTGTTTCATTAGCAATGCCTAGTGCGTTATGTGATCTGCTCCTCAGTCAATATACATTAATCACCATCATTGTGTTATTTAGGATATCAGATTATTTTATAGTTTGGGGAAATGTGATGGAAATGGAACATTCCTAAGGGGGTCTGCAACTGTGCCACCTATTAGCATTCATTTTCCCAGTATCAGGTTGACATCTGTTATGGAGACACTTCTCTATACTTAGGGACATATACTAGTTGCAGTGTTAAACTCCTGAATCCTTATAGATTTTTAGTTTCCTCTATTATTAGGATGTCTGGGCAATATTTGTCTAGACATCCCCTATTTCAGTCATGTTTATGTATTTATGTTTGTTCATTGTCAATGAATTGATTGTTTAATTTTCAATTAATTTTCTATTCATTATATAGATTTTATATTTTAACAATTTTTAAATGCATTGGTGTAATATTGTATTATTTATGCAATTATATACAATAACCTGTGGTCATGGCTGTACCCGACCAGCAGTCCTGGTTTGTTTCTATAATTCGTGGGGTATGTGAGGCTGCAATTCCCCTGCTTAATTGTTGGGAGACTGCCAGTGCAGTACCCTCGCTTGGCCACTGTAGGGACAACCTAGGGGATCTAGCGCGGGCGCGAGCGCGACGGATCACGCACGACGGAACGTGATGGTTTGGTCGTTGCATTCGCGGGGACATCCGCGCGTGCACGTCCATGACGCGATGACGTGGACGCACGCCGCCGACGCCACTCACGCAGCGCAGGTCGAGTATGGATGACGAGGATGGATACGAATACCATCTGACCACGATGGGATACACCATTCGCCATTTCTATTGGCATTTTTGTATTTAAATGATGACCGGATACCTAGTGACCATCTCCATGATTAAGTCCACGTGACGAAACATGTCGGAGTTTGGTCACTAGGTCATCATTCCAGCTGTATCCTGAGATTTCATGATTTGAGTGGAGACCGGCACCCCCTATTACTAACACGCTGCACACTAAAGAGGGACCGTGAGTACGTTTGGATTGCTGTTCGTTGGTCTGCCGTGACCACTGGTTTACCTGGACTAGCTGTGTATCACATGTGTGTGTTCAATGCGAGATTTTAAAGGATTTTTTGTGAGTGCACATTTTGGAGGATTTTAAGTTTGGTGTTTTATTAAAAGTTGCTTTGCAATATTACACTATTGTGCGCTTTCTTTTCCTCACTATATGACGTGTTCTGATACATCATTTTTCTGATTTGGACCATCACCCATGGACCTGAGGTTCCCTGTCTTAAGGTGTATGTGCCAAAACACGAGAGTGTGAGGCATATATTTGTGGTGAGTGCGTAATTCTACAGGGTGGTGGAGTCACTATTACACTTGTGGTGTGGTGGAAGAACAACCAAGGAGTCCATTAGACATCAGCGTGGATGGACCATCACTGAGTGTTTTCATTCATTTATTTCATTTGTTATTCACGGATCACAGACTTTTTCTTGTCACTTTGCCCATTTTCAAGTGGCCATTCACATGTTCACTTTCATTCACTTGGAAGATATTTTGTGCATAGTGTGTTATTTGTTTTGTTTGAGCGCTGCTTTATACACAATTTTTGATAAGTAATTCACATTATCATCAACACTGGTATACTTTTTTCATAGTTTTCACTTTAATAGCAGCAGCTATTCACTTATTTAGTTTAGTCATACATTTACTCCAGCTGAGCGCAGGGGGTGGTAACATCAGACGGCCTTATTGTTTACTACCAACTTTTACAATACTGGGTAATAGTTCTTTGCCACCTGCTTGTTTTTTTTGCTGGTACAGCACAAACAGTTCATCAAAAGTTCAGGTCCTGTAACAGTCATTTTGTGAGCTGAACCAATATGAAGGTGACAAATACAACATGTCATAGGGAACTAGGAGCTGCACGATTGTGGCCAAAATGAGAATCACCGTTTTTTTTTTTGCTTAGAATAAAGATCACGACTCTCGCAGCTTAATATATTTTACATTACACAAAAAAACTGGGCCAACTTTACCGTTTTTTTTTTTTTTTTTTTTTATTCATTGAAGAGTATTTTCCCCCCAAAAATTGCATTTAAAAGCCCGCTGTGCAAATACAGTGTGATATAAAATATTGCAACAACCACCATTTTACTCTCTAGAGCCTCTGCTAACAAATGATATTATAATTGTAACGGTCAGGGGTTAACGCCGTTATGATATTCCATTCCATCAACCCAAGACAGCTTATCCAACACTCCACAATCCAGCAGACACGATCCATAAGAATTCCCCCAGAAGACGAGACACACAGCTCTGTCTATAGTTGAAAACAGATAGATCTTTTAACGGTAAAACTCAGGCTTTTATACAGTTAACCAAAAAGCATGGTGCAGTAATCAAAGGGACAATGACACACCCCGCCCACAACATCACACAATGGGTACTAACGAGGCGCCCTCAATACACATCTTTTGGAGACAGAATTTCTGGTGCCAGGTCTACATGAGTTAATTACTATAGCTGACAAGGCAGACGTCATGACTCTTTTCACCTTCTATTCAATACACATTCCTTTAGTAAACATAAGTCAGACGTCTGACCTTTAGAGGGTGCCAAGTCACATTCCACATATATTATCAATAGACTTTAACACAATACAGTGTCAATTAGCATAGTATCATGAAATATCTTAGGAGCCAGACTTCACACCTTAACAGTATGTGTCCCCACATTGAATGAATAACACTATTATTAACCTGTTGGGTTAGAATTAACCACCTGTAATATTTCAAGATATCCTGCAATACATTGTGAAGTGTGTGTGTGTGTGTGTGTGTGTGTTCCAAGTAATGTTCTGGCAAAAAAATGTAACAAACAAGTGTCAGAAAAAGTTTTAGACTTTAAGCGGTTTAACCTCCCTCATGTCAGACCCAGGTTCATTCCTTTGGTCTAAGAACAAAAGTTACAATGTTAAACTTTATAGTTCTCTACCAATACTGACAATGTTATGAAAACCTTGGCAGGCTGGCTGTATTTTTTCCTTTTAACAGCTGAGTGAGCAGAGAACTCTCTACACGTGTTATATGAATGAATTGTGAAATTCTGCATAGAGATCGTGAGGGGGGTTGAATCAAGATCACAATTTTTTTTTAACGATTAATCGTGCAGCTCTATAGGGAACCGATAAAAAAAATTCTTTGCGATGTGGCATATACAGCAGATGAATGAAAAGTCCACATCCTCCATTCATAGGGCACTTTTCATTGTGGATTTGAACTGCTAGTGCATCTATCAGATATCTTCTATGAATGGAGCAGGGAGGCAGAAAGGGCAATCAAAGTTGGAACATTTCAAGAGTACCCGTGACGGGTTCAGGTCACTCATATTAACCCCGGCAGCACTGGAAGATCACAGTTGCAAAGGTATTCTGGGGCAGAGGACTGAATATATCAAGCAGCACAGCAGTCACCAGCATAAGGGACACATTTCATCGTTTGTATGTACTGTGCCTGCTGCTGATTTTAAAGAAAAACATTTCACTCAAAATGTAACTTTATGGCTGACCAGGGCAAGCTGGTGATTCAGATCATCATTATATACAAACTGTATGCAACGCAGCACTAGGAACTCCAGAAACTGGAATTCCTACAACACTACATCTGTTAGGGACTGTGTCACACTTATGTAAATATGATAAAGATCAGCACCATACATATACATACCCACGGGCACCTTCTGGGATAGCAGAAGCTTTCAGACAGGCATCTAGCACCCTGGTACCGGGTTCATGCAGCACTTCAGTGAATGGGGCTTCCTGGAAGAGCTCCTGCAGCTCCTGATCAGTCATGGCTTCCAAAGCGTCAATACTGCTATTGTAGAGGGCCTGTGTGCACCTGAAAGAAAAGCAGTACAAAGATCAGACTTTTCAAAGTTTACTTCACTTCTGGCCTATAATTTCGCTCTTTCTGTAGAGTTACTTTTGTTAACAGGGCTAGGTTGCTAGCTTGATGCCTAACTTTTTTCTTTCATTACCACACAGGTGGGGATTGGCCAAAGTGGAAACAGATTTCAGTCAATTTAGTCTGGTACCAGGTATCCTACTGGCATGCATCTTTTGGCTCCTGTGGGAAGCTGGAGGACCAAGAGGAACCCAACT
Source organism: Rana kukunoris (assembly GCA_029574335.1). Taxonomy (NCBI): domain Eukaryota; kingdom Metazoa; phylum Chordata; class Amphibia; order Anura; family Ranidae; genus Rana; species Rana kukunoris. The sequence goes on from CM056051.1 coordinate 451,397,015, forward strand.
AAACATACTGTGCAATGTGTATGGATACCAGAGCCAGCACTGCAAGGTCACATTGATAACTTTTCATTTACTAGGCTGTTTAATTATCAAAGCTTCTCTTTCCATCAATTTGAAGAGGATGATGAAGCGACTACTGCAGCTTGTGTTTGGGTGCCAGTCAGCTCTCTCAGCCATTGAGAGTGCTGATCGGGAGCCAGTCGGCTGCTGGTTTTCCAGCATGCTTGGCCGGTTCTGTCGGACCAGCTGACATACACACGGGCTGAATGTTGGACAGTTTTTATTGAACCTGCCCATGTCTCCCGACATCCGGCCCGCGTGTGCTAGGCATAACTCTAGGTTAGTTTGGGTCCAAAAAAAAAAAAACATTTCCATTACCAAAAAATGCAGCTGTTGTCAGCACTGCATACATTGTATATAGTATTGGTTATATACAGTATACCTTGGCTCGGCTCCACCCTGCCCACAGCACCAGCCTTCTAGGATGTGGCATAGCCTATTCACGCTGTCCACAACGCCACCTTGTGGTGACAGCTTCTATATACATTGTTCATTTAATTACATGGGATTTGTTTGTTACCATTAGTTAAATTTTGTTTACAATGTTATTATAAGTTTATATCTTATGATGATTTTTGATTTACAGCTTCAAACATCATCAAATTATACTAGCCTTTCCTTCCCACAGGCCGGGGGGGGTGGGGGGGGGTTGCTCTGTGCTGGGTCCTCTTTAGATCCCCTTGTCTAGAGTCAGTTTTTTTTTTTTAAAGGTGGAAGTGAATATTATAAAATGTATACAATAGGGTTGTCCCGATACCTCTTTTTTAGGATCGAGTACAAGTACCGATACTTTTTTTCAAGTAGTCACCGATACCGAATACCGATACTTTTTTTAAATGTGTCCCCAAATGCAGCCATGTCCCCGCCATGTCCCCCCCACATATATTGCAGCCATGTCCCCCCACACATATTGCAGCCATGTCCCCCCACACATATTGCAGCCATGTCCCCCCACACATATTGCAGCCATGTATGTCCCCCCACACATATTGCAGCCATGTATGTCCCCCCACACATATTGCAGCCATGTATGTCCCCCCACACATATTGCAGCCATGTATGTGCCCCCCCCACACATATTGCAGCCATGTATGTCCCCCACACATATTGCAGCCATGTATGTCCCCCACATATTGCAGCCATGTATGTCCCCCATACCTGTAGTAGTAGATATGATGCTGCCGCATACCGCCGCATTAATCCCCCTGCATTACAGCGCGCATTACAAGCTTTCGTTTGAATACTTGTAATGCCTGCCGCGCCATGTATAGACACTCCCCTTCTCGGGATTGGACGGATCCGTCGGCGGCGGGGGGGGGAAGTATTCTATTTAGGTATCGGGGGTATTTGCGGGAGTACAAGTACTCCCGCAAATACTCGGTATCGGTCCCGATACCGATACTGGTATCGGGACAACTCTAGTATACAATACACACTCACAAAAATGAGTGCACCCCTCACATTTTTGTTATTTTTTTATTATATCTTTTCAAGTGACAACACTGAAGAAATTACACTTTACTACAATGTAAAGTAGTGAGTGTACAGCTTGTATAACAGTGTAAATTTGTTGTCCCCTCAAAATAACTCAACACACAGCCATTAATGTCATTTCTTCAGTGTTGTCACACGAAAAGCTATAATAAAATATTTTGTGAGAAACTGGATACTCTTTACACAACAATTATTGGTGCAGTTCTCTCGGCTTTGTATCCCGTTTTAAAAGTGAACACCACATTGTTAGCATTTGAACACATTGGAATAAAGCTTTAATAATTTTTAATGATGCGATGTACCATTTTGGGGCACAAATCAGAATCCCACTATTACTATACAGTATACTGTGCTGTTTTCTGACAGTGGTACTGGGATATTCCATCCTGTTCCCGGAATAAAATCAAGTTTGGCTGAGCACTGCTCAGCCAGCCAGCCAGCCATCCACAAGAAGCCTTGTCTTTTCTATTAATAAAAACCAAAGTTCCTCTGATTGGCTGAGGTGGGGTGGATTACGTCACAATCCCCATCTCAGCCAAAGCAGGCCTTGTAGTAATTCATAAGAATACAAGGCTTCCTGTGAATGGCTGAGCAACCTTACTTGATTTTGTTCTAGGAATGGATGGGAAGTCTCCATACCACAGACAGCACACAGTGCTGAATACTGTATGTATACTTCCTGTCCTTGGGCGACTTCAAACATGTCTTCCTCGGCTGATCTCCCATCACATGGGGGATTAGTAGTTTACACAATGACGATAACATTATCTAAATTTCAGTTAATTTCTGGCAAAATCAAAAGGTGTCGGCTGTATTTGCTTGAAAAATGCCATTGAGCTGGGCTTTAAAGCAAACCTGCACAAAACATGAAAGCTTAAAGTGATTGTACACGATCACCTTCTAAAAATGACCCAGTTTAAAAAAAAAAAATGAAAGGCAAAACATTTGTAAATAGATATAAAAAAGGTCTTTATAATGTTTTTATCATAAGTGATCACATTCCCCCTGTTCTCAGCTGCAAAAGAGCTGAGGGGGGGAGAAGCAGCAGCAGCACACGGTGCTTCCCAGTGAATGTCTGTGCAGTGGGGGCGTGTCAGGACAAAACTGATCTTTGGAAAAGAGAACTGACCACACGGTGTGCCCTCCTGCTTAGTGTGGTGAGTTTTTAATAGAAAAGTAGAGGAAGCAATACAAAGATAGAAGGATACTTTCTCATACAACTACATGGTACAGCAGACACATATCAGGAATATGAAGTGTTGGGGGTAACAAGCACTCAATCCATTGAGTTCCCTCACGGACGAACAGACATCTTTTACAATCTAGCCAATGAGACCTTGCAAAAGAAGAAAGAAGAAAGCAGAATGTGTAGAGAGAGATGTGGCCTCACCTCTTGGCGGACTCCAAACCTTCCTTGCCATGGACCAGTTTTGTCACCTCCGCAGCCAGCCTCTTGTGTGGGATTCTCTTCTCCGGCTCCTTGCTATGCTGCTCCATGATGTGCTCAATCTCCGGCAATGGAATGAATGTGAAGAGCTTTAGGAAGCTGCAAAATTTAAATAATTACACTAAAGGGCAATTTGTAAACATACCAATTGTTGTTAAAGAGGAAAAGGTGCCCACATCCCTAATAGAATATACTGAAGCAACAAAGCCTCTTAATGGGACATTGTAAAGGCATGAAATACTACATATATGTAACAAATTCACAGTAAGTTTGACTTGTACACATTAAAAGTGTATAACGTTTTGTACCTATAAGGCTTACCTAAAGGTACAAAGATACCAGGGGAGTTTGTTCCTCTGAGCGTTTTCTACTTCAGTATAATTAGTAAATATAGGCAGAAAGGCGCAGTGGGAGGGTCTATTGAATATTCCAATCAGACACGTTCCTGGACTTTAAACGATGGCTCATAGAAAGAAGGTGGGTGCTGAAACGATCACCAGCTAAAAAATATTCGCCATACTGCGCAGTGGGAGGGTTCTGCTACAAGAAATAATGAAAACGTGCCAGGAGATGACATCTTTGGCCTGTAAATGCATCATTTCCAATTCAATAAAATCAATGCATTGACTTTTTATAAGAGATTTACACCAATGTTGACTAACAAACATACATTAATGTTTCCACTTTTCAACAATCATTTGATGTAGTGGCTGCATTTGTTTTCTTTTTAGGCTCCCCCCCTCTGTTTTCACCTGGAGACCTGGTCAGTAACACACCTCTTGTATTTAAGAGTGCACCCACTCTGGATGAAAGAGCACAGGGGTACCTTTGGAGAGTAGTATAGTTAAGTTGGGGGAGGAGGAAGTTAGTGTATCTAAATCTGCTAGTAAATCTAACAAATTGCAGCCAAACTCTAGCTAACCACTTTTAACCACTTAAGGACCGGCTCACATATACTTCGGCACATTAAAGATGAATATCTCGGTAACGGCAGCACTTGCTGCCACAACCGAGATATCCATCCTTAACGTGGCCGGTCCTGTAAACGATAATGGTGGTCTCCACGAGATCACAGTTATCGGCGGCGGGAGAGGGGCCCCCCTTCCGCGCCCTCCACCGCTTACCGGAGCCGTCGGCAGCGGCGGAGGCGATCAGGTCTTTCACGCTGCTTGGATGGGTAACGAGTGAGGGCAAGATGGCCCCCACCCATCTCCAACGCCACTTCCGCCCATACATCTTAAAGGCACATTTTTCTTTTGTCATTTTTTTCAAAAATATTAAGTTTTTATTTTTTTTATTGCATTTTAGTCTAAATATGAGATCTGAGGTCTTTTTGACCCCAGATCTCATTTAAGAGGACCTTTCATGTTTTTTTCTATTACAAGGGATGTTTACATTCCTTGAAATAGGAATAAAAGTCACCCATTTTTAAAAACGGTGTAAAATTTTTAAGAATCAAGTAAAATAAGAAAACAATTTTTTTTTTTTTTTTTAAACGCCCTATCCCAACGAGCTGGCGCACAGGAGCGAACGCATACAGTGCGCCCACATATAAAAAAGTGTTCAAACCGCACAAGTGAAGTATCGCCGCGATCGTTCGAGCGAGAGAAATAATTCTAGCCCTAGACCTCCTCTGTAACTCAAAAGATGCAACCTGTAGATTTTTTTTAAACGTCGCCTATGGAGATTTTTTAGGGTAAAAGTTTGACACCATTCCATGAGCGGGTGCAATTTTTAAGCGTGACATGTTGGGTATCATTTTACTTGGCGTAAAATTATCTTTCACAATATAAAAAATTGGGCTAACTTTACTGTTGTCTTATTTAATTGTAGGACAGCTGCACAAATACGGTGTGACAAAAAGTATTGCAATGACCCGCCATTTTATTCTCTATGGTGTTAGAAAAAAAATATATAATGTTTGGGGGTTCTAAGTAATTTTCTAGCAAAAAAAAACGGTTTTAAACTTGTAAACACTGAGTCTGAAAAACAGGCTTGGTTCTTGAGTGGTTAAGCAGTTACAGCAGCAGGTTGTTGTTTTTTTTACTTTTGCAATAAAGGAATTACATAAATAAATAAATGAAAGCCGATTGTTGAAAGCATGCCTGTCAGTGCTAATTGGGTTGTCTCATCTCTCGAACTGCCACATCTGCAGGAGCGCTTGTTCTTTTGAAGAACAACAGACTCACTGGCTGGATCACCAGTTAAAAATAAAAAAAAAAAAGCCTAAAAAAGACAACGAATGAAGCCATAACATTTAAGGAATGGTAAGCTGTGATACACTATATTACCAAAAGTATTGTGATGCCTGCCTTTATACGCACATAAACGTTAATGGTATCCCAGTCTTAGTCCGTAGGGTTCAATATTGAGTTGGCCCACCCTTTGCAGCTATAACAGCTTCAACTCTTCTGGGAAGGCTGTCCACAAGGTTTAGCAGTGAGTCTATGGCAGTGTTTCTCAATTCCAGTCCTCAAGGCCCCCCAACAGGTCAGGTTTTCAGGATTTCCATTATTTTGCACAGGTGATTTGATCAGTTTCACTGCCTTAGTAATTCCCACAGCCTTTTCATCTGAGGGAAATCCTGAAAACATGACCTGTTGGGGGGGGGCGTGAGGACTGGAATTGAGAAACACTGGTCTATGGGAATGTTTGACCATTCTTCCAGAAGCACATTTGTGAGGTCAGACACTGATGTGGACGAGAAGGCCTGGCTTGGAATCTCCCCTCTATAACATCCCAAAGGTGTTCCATTGGGTTGAGGTCAGGACTCTGTACAGGGCAGTCAAGTTCCTCCACCCCAAACTCGCTTATCCATGTCTTTATGGACCCTGCTTTGTGCACTGGTCCAAATCATGTGGTGGAGGGTGGATTATGGTGTTGGGGTTGTTTTTCAGGGGTTGGGCTTGGCCCCCTTAGTTCCAGGGAACACTTAAGATGTCAGCATACCAAGACATTTTGGACAATTTCATGCTCCCAACATTGGAGATGGCCGCTTCCTGTTCCAACATGACTGAGCACCAGTGCACAGACAAGGTTCATAAACACATGGATGAGCAAGTTTGGGGTGGAGGAACTTGACCGGCCTGAACAGAGTACTTACCTCAATCCGATAGAAGACTTTCGGGATAAATTAGAGCGGACACTGTAGGTCAGGCTTTCTCCTCCACATCCGTTGCCTGATTTTACATATGCACTTCTGGAAGAATGGTCAAACATTCCCAAAGACACACTCCTAAACCTTGTGGACAGCCTTCCCAGAAGAGTTGAAGCTGTTATAGCAGCAAAGGGTGGGCCAACTCAATATTGAACCCTACGGACTAAGACTGGGATGCCATTAACGAGCTTGTAAAAGCAGACGTCCCAATACTTTTGGGAATATAGTGTATATAATACATGTTTGCTTTTGGGTTTAATACCAACTTTATCAGACTGGGCATTCATCTAAATCTGAACCAGAAATCAGATAGGTTGTCACATCTACTTTACAATGCCACCAGAGATTTGATGAATGTCATTTTAAAATTACTTCCAACACTGTTTGCTTTTGACATTCAATTTGGGAATATATGGAATTTCCTGAAAAAAAACATAAAAACAAAAATAAAATGCCACTCCTCTATGCCCAGCTTAATGGTTTAAGTACTATTTTACAGAACACACCCAGCTTAAAGGGGTTGTAAAGGCAAAAAAATGTTTTTCCTAAATAGCTTCCTTTACCTTAGTGCAGTCCTCCTTCACTTACCTCATCCTTCAATTTTGCTTTTAAATGTCCTTATTTCTTATGAGAAATTCTCACTTCCTGTTCTTCTGTCTAACTCCACACAGTAATGCAAGACTTTCTCCCTGGTCTACAGGAGAGTCAGGACGCCTACTAACACACAGCTCCTTTATCTGCAACGTAGAGAGCATCTTGACTCTCCTGTAGTCCAAGGGAGGGGGCGAGCATGACACTCCACACCAAGGAGAAAGCCTTGCATTACTGTGTGGAGTTACAGACAGAAGAACAGGAAGTGAGGATTTCTCAAAAGAAATAAGGACATTTAAAAGCAAAATCGAAGGATGAGGTAAGTGAAGGAGGACTGCACTAAGTTTTTTTTTTTATTTATTGCTTTTCTTTAGTCTTGCATAATTTGTACTTTGTCCTGGAGACAACAGGAAATAAGTGGAAAGTTTTCCCATTCCTGATCTGGTGACAACTCTTTAGTTTTGGATTTCCCATCACTTTTTGATTTAATGACAATGGTTAACATCACAATGAGAAAGGATAAAAACTTTTAGACTTGTATGTGTAGTCAGATGAAGAAAAAAGTGTTTGTAACCCTAAAAAAATAACAGAGATCCTGTTACCTTTAAAGCAGATTAAAGCGGAGGTTCAGACGTTTTTTTTTTTTAAAGCCAACAGCTACAAATACGGCAGCTGCTGACGTTTAAAATGGACACTTACCTGTCCAGCGCGCCCACGATGTCACCAGCTGAGGCTGAGCAATTGCTCGGTCCTCGGCTGCTTCCGCCGCCATCCTCGGTGAGCGAATCAGGCAGTGAAGCCTTGTGACTTCACTGCCCGATTCCCAACTGCACATGCACAAGGATCTTGGCGCCCCGTCACTGGTCCCGCTCTCTCCTGGAAACAGCGTTTCCCATAAGACACAAGCTAGATTCCCTGCGGGAATCCAAACCCGGAAGTGGTGCAAATACCTGTCTCGGACAATTAGCTGCACCCCCTCGCCCTGAAAGGTGCCAAATGGGACACTGGAGGGGGGGATCCAAAAAGCGGAGGTTCACTTTTTGTGTGAATCTCCGCTTTAAACAGCATAGTGCCTGTGCGGTCTAATCTGCCCTCTCTAAAATGTAAACAAAAAAACAAAAAAACACACACTGTCTGACCCTGCCACTTCCTGTGTCCCCCCTCTGTGTACTGACCATGATAATCGGGGCTGCTGAGCCATGGTCAGCTTACTTCCCTCCGTCATCCGCAGCTCTGTCGCCCAAGTAATCCCCCCTCCAATGGCTGGGCATACTTGTGCTGCGAAAGAAAAACTAATAATGCCACAGCTTTTTAAAAGGTATATTTTAGCTAAAGATTTTCATTTTAGATAGAACGTACAGGAATTAGAACACCTGTCTGGATTTCATTGCTCTCTGTGCCCCCGTTAGGGAGATCCACCCTCTGTATTTATCATGTTTACCAATATCATTGAAAGTGAAAGAAAATCCCAAATGTTAGGTTGTCCCCAGAAAAGTAACAGAGGGGAAATCTGCCATTGGGGACACTAAAAGGCCGTACACACGGACTATCAGGCGGTTCAATAGAACCCAGATGACATTCAGTCTGTGTGGATGGCGGCAGCCAGACCCGGCTTCTATAACAGGAGCATGACCAGAAGAGGTCAGTCGATCAGCACTCTCAGCCATCACAGTGAGAAAACAATAGCTCAGCCAAGGAGATTGCTTTACTAACATTGCATTGTTAGTAAAATAGCACCTCCCGAGCTCTTCAGTTTTTTTTTTTCGTTCAGCCCTCTGGGTTAAACGATAAACTCACAGTGTGTACTAGGCTTAAATTCTGGTGACAGCAAGGGATTCCGTTTATTTTGTTTGGATTTCCTCTCAATTCCTGGTTTGGCTATGGGACAGGAAGAGAAGGGAAATCTCCCCAAAGGGGGACATATGGCAAAAAAAAAAAAGAAAAAAGAAAACATCAGTTATAACCCTCCCTTACGCTATCCAAAATGAGAAAAATAAATAAAAAGTTTTGCCTTTAGTTCTACTTTTTCAAAATTCTAGCTCTACAAAGACAGATAAGGATCCTCCATTGATTGATTTTCCCATCACTTTCCAGAGAGGGGATAAGGCAGTCTAAAAGACAGAATTCAAAAGCCCTTCACCTCTATATCCAAAAAAGTTGTTGGCTGAAAGGATTAGTTCACCTTTACCACAAAAACGCCTACGCAGATGGGGGGAGAGCCTGTAGATAACAAATAGGCAGCTATGACTCACATACCTCCCAAAGCCTTACAGGGTGCTGCTAATGGATGGATGCCCAGCTATTATTGTTCACCTTCACTATCACAGGAGTGAGCTCTCAAATGCTGAGCTCAGAGCTACTACATCAGGAGAGAGAAAAAGCATGTAAGGGGGTCTGAATCAGTATTTACTTTTTATTCATCAACATTTTTCTAACTCATTGTTAGCAGGTTTCGGCTTCTGCTGGGTACCAGCAGTGAAGAAGGTTGGTAGCGCTTTGATTTACAGGAAAGACTTTAGAAATGTCAGAGTGATTCTCACCGCTCTACACCGCTGTCATGTTGCCGGATGAAGAACTGATACAGTTCAAATGGAGAAGTCTTGGGTCTGGTCAGCCACAAAGCATTCCCTGCTGACTTCCCCAACTTATCTCCAGTAGTGCTTGTGATGAGAGGCATGGTGATCCCAAATACGTCTTCTCCTGTGGTCCTGCAGGATGAAATACACAATTATATAGAGACTGAGGGCAAATCTCTACAATATCAGCAGGTCTATGTATGTATTCCATGTATTCAGTAGCTGGCTCAGGAAAGGGATTGATGTGGTGGACAACCCTTCAATACCATAGGCTCAATTCACAAAGCTAAGGAATAAACCTGCTGTCAGCTGGTTCAGGCTCTGGATCGACCCAAATTTTAGTCAGGATCCACCAAGATGCCTGGACCAGCAGCTGGCACAGCCTCTCAACGGGCCGCTTATTGGAATCTGGGCAAGTCGCTCCTGCCCGCTACACAGACCGGCGCTCCAGTGAGGGGCAGAGCAAAGAGCCAGTGACTGACCTGCTCACTGAAGACTGAGAAATCAGACTTTGATCGCTCGGTTCTCAATCTTAGAAGCTGTGGGGGAAAGATGCAGCATCAGATCAGTGTTGCATCCACCTAGGTGAGTATAAAAGTGTTTTTTTCTCTTAAGTGTTTTTAAGCATAAGATAAAAATATTATATATATATATATATATATATATGCGCAATACACATATCTTATGAAAAATTAAAGAAAAAAAATACTTATTTCCAATAACATCAAAATAACGTGCTGCACGTGTTAGATCTTCACACAAGTGTTCTCGTGCCACTGTCTACCACCCAGTGTGATTCTCGGGGTTATACTTAAGCCCTCTGTAGAGAAGGGGGGTCCCCGGGGTTATACCCAGGCCCTCTGCAGAGAAGGGGGGTCCCCGGGGTCATACCCAGGCCCTCTGCAGAGAAGGGGGGTCCCCGGGGGTTATTCCTAGGCCCTCTGCAGAGAAGGGGGGTCCCGGGGGTTATACCTACGCCCTCAGCAGAGAAGGGGTCCCGGAAGTTATACCTAGGCCCGGCCCTCTGCAGAGAAGGGGGGTCCCCGGGGTTATACCCAGGCCCTCTGCAGAGAAGGGGGTCAGGGAGGTTATACCCAGGCCCTCTGCAGAGAAGGGGGTCAGGGAGGTTATACCTACGCCCTCTGCAGAGAAGGGGATCCCGGAGGTTATACCTACGCCCTCTGCAGAGAAGGAGGGTCCCGGAGGTTATACCTACGCCCTCTGCAGAGAAGGAGGGTCCCGGAGGTTATACCTACGCCCTCTGCAGAGAAGGAGGGTCCCGGAGGTTATACCTACGCCCTCTGCAGAGACGTGGGGTCCCAGGGGTTATACCTAGGCCCTCTGCAGAGACGTGGGGTCCCGGGGGTTATACCTAGGCCCTCTGCAGAGACGTGGGGTCCCGGGGGTTATACCTAGGCCCTCTGCAGAGACGTGGGGTCCCGGGGGTTATACCTAGGCCCTCTGCAGAGAAGGAGGGTCCCACGGGTTATACCTAGGCCCTCTGCAGAGACGTGGGGTCCCGGGGGTTATACCTAGGCCCTCTGCAGAGAAGGAGGGTCCCGGAGGTTATACCTACGCCCTCTGCAGAGACGTGGGGTCCCGGGGGTTATACCTAGGCCCTCTGCAGAGACGTGGGGTCCCGGGGGTTATACCTAGGCCCTCTGCAGAGACGTGGGGTCCCGGGGGTTATACCTAGGCCCTCTGCAGAGACGTGGGGTCCCGGGGGTTATACCTAGGCCCTCTGCAGAGACGTGGGGTCCCGGGGGTTATACCTAGGCCCTCTGCAGAGAAGGAGGGTCCCGAGGGTTATATCTAGGCCCTCTGCAGAAAAGGGGGTTATACATCTAAGCCCTGCAGGGAAATTGAAGGGCAGGGGTTATAGGTTTGACCCATGTGGTGGTTGGGGTTATGAGTCTGACCTCGCCATTAGAGGGCCCCAGGGTTATACACCAAGTCAATGTGGCAGTATTTATATGGCCATCCTCCGGTCTGATCCTCATGGCAGTGCCCCCTGTGGTATGGCATTGGAGGGGGCACCACCTCTATGAAGATCAGGGAACGCTCTGCAACCACCATAGGAGTAGGGATGGCGTTGCTCTCACCTCTGTATGTAGTCGTGGCCAGACATGAGGTTGCCCAGTTGGTCGGTGCCCCCCAGCTGTATGCGGCAGCCATGGTTGCGGTTCAGGTAGTAAAAGTCATAGGCCTGGAAGACCTGGTAGGTGAACTCGGTGAGGCTCATGCCCTCGGGGGACTTGAGGCGGCTCTGTACACTGTGCCGGCTCAGCAGGGTGCCCATGCGGAAGTGTCTGCCCACCGAGCCCAGAAAGTCCACCACCTGCCATTGCCGGTACCAGGCGGCATTGTTCAGGACGGTGAAGCGGCCCGGGGGCCGGTTTTGGCCCTCAGGGACCAGCGACTGTGAATTAGTGAAGAGGCGGTCCAGACACTCCCGCAAGCCCCGCACGTTCTCCGCCAGCTGCTCCGCACCCAGCGGATCCCTCTCCTGGCTCCTCCCACTCGGATCCCCGATCTGTGCTGTGGCTCCGCCGATGACGGCAATGGCGTGGTGCCCGGACCGGTAGAAGCGCAGCAGGCCCATCACAGCCAGCAGGTTGCCGACGTGCAGGGAGTCCGCCGTGGGGTCGAAGCCGCAGTAGACGGTTTGTTGTCCAGAGGAAAGGAGTTCGGGCAATTGTAGGGGGGCGCTCTGCGCCGGGAACATGTCCTTAAAGAGCCCCCGCTGGGCCCCGGACGCTAACGGGTTGGAGAAAGTGGACATGAGACGAACGGGGCAACGGGAGAGCCGGGGCACCCAGCGGGCGGCATGCACTAAGGGCGCCGCCATCTTCAGGGAGCGCGGAGACTGTTGGGTAGTGTCAGCTGGCGGATGCTGAGTCTGCGCGTGCGCAGGTGGCGCAGTAGGGGGAACGTTTATTGCCGGAACTTGTTGCCGGCCGGAAGACTGGGAAGTACGCACAGGTTCTCTTAAGGGCCAGGCGTAGTGATTCCGGTGTGCGGAGAAGATGGGTCGGAGCCGGAGCAGGTCCCCGGAGAGGCGGAGAGGTGAGAGCTCAGTGTTCTGGGTTGGGGAAGGGGAAGGGGAAGGGGTAGCTGCTCAGGGATATTCTTGTTTGTCGTCCATTCACGCAATGAGCTCTGTACAGGCGAACTCTCCATTGGGCACAACTATCTCTGACAGCCACCACTGACGCCTCATCCCATTAAACTCGAACACGTATTCATTATACAGGTTCTGTGGCTGATTATGGTGGTAATTAAACTCCCTTGGTGCCTTATCTGCATTCCATTAGCCTCAGAACCTGTGTTATCCATATTTGTTCAACCCCCAGACGATTTAGCCCCCCCCCCCCCCTTTCCTGACCAGGCCATTTTTTTTGTGATACAGTGATCTGACGAAAAATTGCCCCCATTGAATAATGCCCGCCCGGTACTGTGCAGGCGCAGCGCTTGCACAGTATGTAGCCTCCGAACATTGGAATTTACGATCATCTGTAGATAGGGTTGCCACCTCATACCTTTAAAACAGAACACCTATAAATTACACAGCTTCTGAGGCTAATTTATTGCAGGTAAGGCACCAAGTGAGTTTCATTACCACCTTAATCAGCCACGGAACCTGTGTAATTAATATGTGTAATCAGTTTTAAAGGGATGAGGTGGCAACCCTAGCTGTAGACGGCGTCTGCGCACAATAGCCAACATTGTGCCACACGCTCCCGATGCTCGTGCAAGGGGCGTATTTTGTCATGATGTGCCGTGCTATTTCTTGTGTTGCCTAGATAAGTATGCCCTGCAAAGCTGCCCATCAACATTGAAAAACCCGACCTTCACTTGGCTCATGTGTTTGATTTTAGTGAGAAATTCCGCTCCCATCTTCACAGCACTGCCCATCATTTCATAATACGCCCCCTTCTGTAGACATCCGCCCATCATGAAGAAATCTTGCAGATTTGCACAAGCATCAAGAGCGCGTGGCACAATATCGGCTATTGTGCGCATGCGCCGTCTACAGCTGATCATCAAATGTTCGGAGGCTTTTGGTGGCTCCGTACTGTGCAAGCAGTAAAAAAAAAAAATGCACGGTCACTGTAGTAATGACACTGGTAGGAAGGGGTTAACATCAGGGTAGAGCTGCACAATTCTGGATAAAATGAGAATCCCATTTTTTTTGCTTAGAATAAAGATCACGATTCTCACAGTGTAACAATCTTTCACATTATACAAAAAAATAAGATAACTTTACTGTTTTTAATTTTTTTTATTTATTGAAGTGTATTCTCCCCCCAAAAAATGCTTTTGAAAAACCGCTGCACAAATACAGTGCGACATAAAATATTACAGTGATCGCCATCCTATTCTCTATATTCTCTGCTAAAAAAAAAAAAAATATATATATTTTGGTTCCACATAATTTACTAGCAAAAAATACAGATTTTTATCTTGTATGCAAAAAATGGCAGAAAAAAGGCTTAATCTTTAAGTGGTTAAACTGCCCTTTACAGACCGAAGTTCATTCCTTTGATCTAAAAGAACCGAATGATACAATTGGGTTGATTTACTAAAGGCAAATCCACTGTGCACTTGAAAGTGCAGTTGGGTCTGAGGGGTAGATCTGAAATGAGGGGAAGCTCTGCTGACTTTATTATCCAATCATGTGCAAGAAAAAAATCTGTTCCCCTCGGATCAGCGACTGCACTTCGAAATGCAATTGTAGTGCAAAGTGGATTTGCCTTTAGTAAATAAACCCCAAAGTTTCTTTTTATCTCAGCGCTGAGCAGTGTTGTGATAAACTTGGCAGGCTGCCGCTTCTTCCTTTTTTATTAAAAAATAAATAAAAAATTGTCAGCTGTGAGCAGAGAACGACTTTGCATTTGCGGGCTTTAGCCAAGTGGCTGAGCCACAATGCCATCACTTGAGCACATGCGTGCGCCAGTCACGGTCCTGGCACAAGACTCTCAATGGACGACTCAGTCAAGTGTGCGGTCGATTCGGAGTAGAGTGCGCATGTGTTAATGACATCACACGTGTGACTACCTCCTAAACCATTGATTCGCAACCTTTCTACTGCAGTGACCCCTTGATGAAATGTCACAAGTTGTGGGAACTCCTAACAGTAAAATTATTAACCCACAGACATTTAGCGCTCCCCGAGTCCCTTCCACTCGTACAGTATTAAAACCCATTATGGCACATTTTAGAATGTAACACTCTTTTGTTCTCCTCTCTTTCCCTTTTATCTCTCTATCCTAATTTCATTTTTTTCCCCAATCCTCTCTAGCCATCTTTCTTGTTCTTTGTCTTATGCTTTCTCTCCGTCTTTCTTTGTTTCTCCCCCTCTTTTCCTCTCCCTTCCATGTATTCTCTATTTGTATTCCTTCTCTTACTCCTTGGTTGGGGGGGGGGGGGGGTAATGGGATGAGTGTGGGTGCTGGCGGGGGGGTTGGGATGAGTGTGGGTGCTGGCGGGGGGGTTGGGATGAGTGTGGGTGCTGGCGGGGGGGTTGGGATGAGTGTGGGTGCTGGCGGGGGGGTTGGGATGAGTGTGGGTGCTGGCGGGGGGGGGTTGGGATGAGTGTGGGTGCTGGCGGGGGGGGTTGGGATGAGTGTGGGTGCTGGCGGGGGGGGTTGGGATGAGTGTGGGTGCTGGCGGGGGGGGTTGGGATGAGTGTGGGTGCTGGCGGGGGGGTTGGGATGAGTGTGGGTGCTGGCGGGGGGGGTTGGGATGAGTGTGGGTGCTGGCGGGGGGGGTTGGGATGAGTGTGGGTGCTGGCGGGGGGGTTGGGATGAGTGTGGGTGCTGGTGGGGTGTTGGGATGAGTTGCAGGTATTTGCTTACCTGTAGGTACAAAGTAAAAAGCAGAGTTCACTGTCCCACTGCTCTTTGGGCAAATTGCAGCTATCCCGTGTTTTTCATGCTGGTTAGCTGCACTTTCCCATAGATTTATACAATGTCCAAAACTGTTGTGGTACGGTTTCAGAAAGCCCACCAAAGATGCAGCATGCAGGAGTTTTGGTGCGCTTTTTGAAACTGCACCAAAACCACGGGACATCATAGGTAGCCTATGGGAAAGTGAAGTAGGGCAGTGTGAAGCCGCCCTAATACAAAATATATAAACACAAATTGAATCTGCTTGTGGTGTTCTTTTTGCAGTATAGATGCATGTGTAGCTTTCCTTTTTTTTTTGGTCTTACTTTTTTTTTTTTTTGGACTTGTTAAGAACGAAGACGCTCCAGATCTGCGTCCAGGGAACGAGAAAGGAGGAGACGAGAGCGCTCAAGATCCAGAGAGAGGCGGAGAAGTCGTTCACGATCTCCTCACAGGCGCCGCTCTAGGTAAACAAATGTTTAGAAAAAAATAAAGGGGGGGGGGGATGTAGGTGTCTACTACAATATAATTCCTATTTGGGAATTGGGGGACAGCGTTTGCTGGAACAGCTTATGTGAAGTTGCATTTATCAGTTATTCTTCAGATACATAATGGAGTTGCACATTGTTACAATTATGTTTTCTTTTAATTCTGTATGTGGTTTTACCAGTCCCCCCCCCCCCCCTTTTGCTGTTTTTATTTGGCAGCCTCATATCTTCTCATACCATATACTAGGACCAGGTAGTGACGTATTGGACGCTTATATTAAACAATTTGCTATTGTAGCCCGTTCACGCTTTTAGTGAGCTGTTTTGATAGTGTATGGACCAGTTTATCCTTATTAACGTCCCTGCCTTCCCGCGGGTCGGGGGTCCCAGGTTAGCCCCCCCCCCCCCCCCCCCTTAATAAAGGTTTAACCCCTTGATCACTGCTCTAGTTAACCCTTTCACCCCTATTGCCAGTGTCACTAATCGATCGGTTTTCTGATCGCTGTATTAGTGTCACTGTTGCCGCAAGTAGCTAGTGTTTTTTTTTTTTTTACTAAAGACATGTGGTTGAATACATTTTGACCTAAATGTCTGACTAAAATTTAGTTTATTCGATTTTTCTTATAACAAAAAGTAGAACATATCATTTTTTTTTTTTTTTTTTTTTCTTCAAAATTTTCGGTCTTTTTCCATTTTATATCGCAAAAAATAAATAAATAAAAAAATAAATAAAAACCGCAGAGACAATCAAATACCATCAAAAGAAAGCTCTATTTGTGGGACGAAAGGAATGCAAATTTTGTTTGGGAGCCACGCAGCACGACCGCGCAATTGTCTGTTAAAGCGATGCAGTGCCTAATTGTAAAAACACCTTTGGGCATTTAGAAGCATATTGGTCCGGGGCTTAAGTGATTAATATACCCTTATTGGGATTTTTAACTTGACTGCGATTGTCAGTTAAAATGACACCATGCTGTATTGCAAAAAAAATGGCCTGGTGATGAAGGGTGGTACATCTTCCAGAGGTCAAGCGGTTAAAGTATATTGAGGGGAGGGGGGGTGTCGGCAGGAGGCACCTATGCCAGCTTTCTGGTCAGCAGGAGGCAGAAAAACTTCAGTACACGGATTCTTCCAATGAAGGTGTGTCCAGGGGGTACCGTCGGTACACGTCTGATCATTGAGTACTGCTAGGCTACGTGTCCAGTGTTTTAAAAATTATTGGATTATTTGATTTGTATACAACCTCTTTTGGAAATCTGCCTGTCATGCAGAAAACATTCACTGAAGTATTTTTTTTTTTTTTTTCAGGTCTCCACGCAGAGTAAGGTCCTCTTCTTCCTCGCCTGGTAGGCATGATGATGAGAAAAAGGACGGTAAAGACTCAAAAGTAGTTAAGGAAAGGCAGATAGCAGGTTAGTGTGTGTGTGACATTTTCTTGGATATGTAAGGGAAATTGGATTTGTTTTTGTACATACTTGGCTCTTTTTGATCCAAAACTGAATTTGTTTTTAATAGACATGAAATATTGTGTACTTATTAGGAGCTTTATGCTGCTTATTGCTTGTTTTCTACTATAAAATGTCTTTGCTATAAAAAGACTTTTTAAAAAGCTTACCGAGGAATGCTGAGTAGCCCAAAAAAAACCAAAAAAACATTCCTACTCTGTGGTTTAACATCTTCTCGTGAGATTTGGGATACTGAGTATTTTCTAGGATCTTGCTGGAAGGATGGTGATGTCACTTTGCAAGTATGTGTTGGTGTCACTAAACCCCCAAAAAAATATATTTCATGCCTCCATATGTAAATGCCAGTGTCACATAGTATATGGTGACATGTATATTGAATAACAGTGTTCTAAAATGGCTACGCTGTACCTCCATGTTATGTCGGCTTATTCATAATGGCTTCTCCCAACCAGCTTCAACCACTGGTTAATTGACTGCGGGACTATTAAAAGGGACCATCTTGTGCTAGTCCTTGATGGCTGTTACTTGTGGGAGGTACCAGTATGAATGAATGCTGATATGCACATTAGAGAAGGTAGGCTCAATAAGGTTGATTTATTAAATGCAAATAGAGTGTGCAGTAGCTCCAGAGCTTAGTAAATGTGGCAAATCTTCACTTTGCAAAAAATATCCAATCACATGCAAGGGGAAAAAAAAATTCTTTCACTCATGGTTAGTATTTGGCTGAAGCCATTTATTATCGATCAACTGTGTTTACTCTTTTTGTCATAATGGCAACATAAACTACCCAAATGACCCTTGATGAAAAGTTTACATACTCTGATGAATTTGGCCTTATAACATGCACACATGTTGACACAAAGGGGTTTGAATGGCTATTAAAGGTAACCATCCTCACCTGTGATCTGTTTGCTTGTATTTAGTGTTTGTATAAAAGGTCAATGAGTTTCTGGACTCCTGACAGACCCTTGAATCTCTTATCCAGTGCTGCACTGACATTTATGGATTCTGAGTCGTGGGGAAAGCAAAAGAATTGTCAAAGGATCTTTGGGAAAGGGTAGTTGAACTGTATGAAACAGGAAATGGATAGAAAAAGATATCCAAGGAATTGAGAGTGCCAATCAGCAGTGTTCAAACTCTAATCAAGTGGAAAATGAGGGGTTCTGTTGAAACCAAACCACGGTCAGGTAGACTAACTAAAATTTCAGCCACAACTGCCAGGGAAATTGTTTGGGATGCAAAGAAAAACACACAAATAACTTCAGGTGAAATACAGGATTCTCTGAAAACATGTGGTGTGTTTGTTTCAAGATGCACTTGAAGAAAGATGGGCTGCATAGTCGAGTCGCCAGAAAAAAAGCTGTTACTACGCAAATGCCACAAAGTATTTTGCTTGCAATACTCCAAACAGCACAGAGACGAGCCTCAAACCTTCTGGCACAGTCATTTGGAGGGATGAGACCAAAATTATGCTTTTTGACTACAAACATAAACACTATTGTAGCACTACCCCCGAAGGAGCTGCTGGTTTGTTTTGGGCGGCATGTTACCTCTATTTCTCCGCCGTCTAGGCTACACAATGAGAGCTGATAAGAACTGCAATGTCCACACTTTAGGTGTCTTTTTCTGTGCTTTATTACCCAACAGGGTAAAAGTAGTAGTAGTTGAAGGGGTAGTAGGTTCAGGTGTATAACTTTGTTCGGAAACAATCCTGCTTCCAGTGATAAACTCTCGTTGCCACTCTAGCCAGAGTGGGTATGGTGCACCTGGATAGGCCTCTCTCACTAACCTAGCAGCCAGGGTGTCACAACACGGAACTTTAGCAAAGTCTCTGCCACAGAGCTTCCCAAAGATGGAGATATTCTCGTTCCATAATCCTTCTCAACACAGGATTAAGCACTAGGATCTCTCTTAAATAAACTTTTGGTCAATTCAGAACTGACAGGCGACCATCATCCAGCCTCTCAGTAATGGTATGTCCTTCGATGAAGTTTAAGGCCCCTCCTGAGATGCCAGCCTCATGCTCGGTACTCCCCCAGACGGGTTCATTGGGCGGCTTCCTCCCTCAGGACGGACAGCACAGGACCACTCTTGCAATTGTAGACCCAGTCGGACCACCGGGCCTACAAGGTAGATCACAACTCTGGACCAACGTGGTCCCGGAGCCAGGAACACTTGAACACGCACCCATGGCCATGAGGGCCACCCACTGGGGGTGATGGGACATCAGACCAGCGATCAATGACCGCAAACTAATGACGTCTGTCCCCCAAGTACTCTTCCCCAGCATGCACAGCGAGACGATCAACCCCCACCGATTGGCTGCAGAGGAAAAACAACCAATACGCCCTGACTCGACTGCTGCCACCCTCGTCCTGGGGTGTTACAGGCACCCCAGGCAGCAATAGTGGTCACCCACAGTACAGCCATGGCTGGAACAGAGACCCAAATCTGGCCAAAATAACATTGTCAGAGGCAACTAAATCTCTGACCACCCTCTACATTTAAAGCAGCACCAGCTATGAAAGTAGCAGGGCGCTACACAATATTTGGAGAGGATTCAAGAAGGCCTATGATGAAAGGTACAGAGGTGGATCGCTGATCTTTTGGAGATGAGAGCTACAAAGGAATAGGAAATTTGGTAAAAATTTATGGCAAGATGAATGCAGTATGTTATCAAAAAATACTGGAGAAACCTTTTTATTCATCAGCCAGGAATCTGCGCATGGGATGTACTCGGACATTCCAATATGACAGTGATCCAAAACGCAAGTCGACCTGTCATTGGCTACAGCAGAATAAAGTGAAGGTTCTGGAGTGGCCATCTCAGTCTCCTGACCTCAATATCATTAAGCCACTCTGGGGAGATCTCAAATGTGCAGTTCATGCAAGACAGCCCAAGAATTTACAGGAACTGGTGGCTTTTACCAAGAGGAATGGGCAGCTTTACCAGGATAAAGAGCCTCACCCACAAATATCACAAAAGACTTTAAGCTGTCATTGATGTTAAAGGGGCAATACACGGTATTGAGAACTGGGGTATGTAAACTTTTGATCAGGGCCATTTGGGTAGTTTCTGTTGTCATGATATAAAAAGAGTAAACCCAGTTGATTGATAATAAATGGCTTCTGCCAAACACTGAGTGAAAAAAGTTTTTTTGTGTTATTCATATTCTCTGAAAAATGGCCAAGAAATCATAAATTCTGCCAGGGTATGTAAATTTATGAGCACAACTGTAAGTCCTATCACTTTTTAAACCTGCTATAGAGGCCAGGTGTGCATGTACGCCTGTTAAGTTGACTGTTGGCTTGCAGGCTTTGTAAATTCTATGACTCGGCAGTGCCTACTCACAGGGTATAGTGAAGGTGTCGCAGAATTCAAGGAAGAAAATGTGTGGGGATTTTCACAAAAGTACGTTTGCAAAATTCATGATTGAATTTCAATTATTTCTAGTAATTTTGAACAATGTGGAAATGAATGATTTTATATTTGATCTATAGATACTTTAGAAAGCAATTGTAATGTGTAGAAATAAAAACAATGAGGTCACAAGTCTGATATTTGAAATATTTATCAAGGCTATGTCTTTATTTTCTGCAGCTGAAGATCTGGAAGGAAAAACAGAAGAGGAGATAGAAATGATAAAGCTCATGGGTTTTGGCTCTTTTGATACCACAAAGGTAATTTTTTATTTTTTATCACCATGCAACCATATCGCCACATTGTAAATATGCAGTTATAAAGTACTCCGACTCTCTTGGCTTTTTCAATTTTTTTATTTGACAACTTGATACTACAGTTGTTTAAATAAAAGAAAATGTTCTCATTAATCTACACCATTAGTACCCCATAATGACAAAGTAAAAACAGGACTTTAGAAATGCTTGCAAATGTATGAAAAGGGAAAACTGAAATATCACTTGGGCATAAGTATTTAGACCCTTTGCAACAACACTTGAACTCTTGATAGTTGCTGAGATGTTTCACACACCTCTCTCTTTAAAAGGCCTCACAGCTGGCAGTGCATACTGTATCAAAGCAAAAGCCATGAGGTCCAAGTACTGGTCCTCTGACCAAACTGCACAATCAGGAGAAGGGTGCAAGGCCTCTTTCACACAGGTATTCGGCCACTAGTGGGGCACTTTTAACCCCCGCTAGCAGCTGAAAAGGGGTTAAAACTGCCTGCAAAGCACCATTGTAGTGGTGCTTTGCTGGCGGTATGGCCATGGTGCGCATTCATTTCAATGGGCAAGAGCGGTAGCGTGGTATACACACCGCTCCAAAGAATGCTGCTTGCAGGACATGTTTTAACGTCCTGCCAGCGCATCACTCCAGTGTGAAAGCCCTCAGGCTTTCACACTGGAGTGAATGAAGGTAGACTTTGCAGGTGCTATTTTTAGCGCTATAGCGACTGCAAAGCGCCTCAGTGTGACAGGGGTCTTGGTAAGAGAGGTGGCCAAGAATCCTATGGTCACTGACTGAGCTCCAGAGATCCTGTGTGGAGATTTCCAGGAGGACAACCATCACTGCAGTCCTCCACCTGTTTGGGCTTTATAGAATAGGGACTAGACGCAAGCCTCTTCTCAGTGCAAAACACATAAAAGGCCGATTGGAGTTTGCAAGAAAGTACCTGAAGGACTCTGACTGTGAGGAACAAGATTCTCTAGTCTAATGAAACCAAGATTGAACTGCATCAATTCTAAAATGTCCACCGACTATCCCCATCCATCTTGAATGAACTTGAGAGGATTTGCAAAGAACAATGGTGGAAAATGTCTCAATCCAGGTGTGCAAAGCTTGCCGCATCATAACCTAAAAGACTCAAAGCTGTAATTGCTGCCAAATTACATGTAATATTTCAGTGTGTGTGTTGTGTTTATTAAAATAAAAATTCACATATATTTCTAATTCTATTTTTTATTTTATCATTGTGGGGAACTGAGTGTTGATTCATAAGGGAAAAGAAAAAAAATGAAACTGTTCCATCAGGCTACAACATAACAAAATAAAATAAGTAAAGAGGGTCTGGATACTTTCTGAATGTAATGTGTATATGTTAGATCCACTGCACATTGTTTATCCACTTAAGACCCGGACCAATACGCTGGCAAATGACCCAAGGGGTTTTTGCGATTCGGCGCTGCGTCGCTTTAACAGACAATTGCGCGGTCGTGCGACGTGGCTCCCAAACAAAATTTGCGTCCTTTTTTTCCCACAAATAGAGCTTTCTTTTGGTGGTATTTGATCGCCTCTGCGATTTTTTATTTTTTGCGCTATATACCAAAATAGAGTGACATTTTTGAAAAAAAATCAATATTTTTTTTACTTTTTGTTATAATAAAAAAACAATAAACTAAATTTTAGTCAAACATTTAGGCCAAAATTTATTTAGCCACATGTCTTTAGTAAAAAAAAAATCGCATTAAAAAAAAAATTAGCTACCTAGCGGGAACAGCGACACTAATACAGCGATCAGAAAAATGATCGCTTAGTGATGCTGGCAATAGGGAGTGAAAGGGTTAACTAGGGCAGTGATCAAGGGGTTAAAACTTTATTGGGGGGGGGTGGGGGGGGCTACCCTGACACTAACACTGACTGACTGTCACACTGTCTGTCACACTGACACTAAATACAGTAATCATACATGTATGATTACTGCATTCAGTGACACTGTGACAGGGGGGGGGGGGGTGATCGCGGGGGTTAAATGTGTTTTGTGTCTGTGTGTAAGTGTGCTGTTGGTGCAGACTTACTTGTAGTGTTGTGATCTCTCCTCAGCGGCGCTTGAAACAAACGCCGAGGGAGAGATCACGTCGCTTCCTCCTTCCTGTGTTTACACAGGAGGAGGAAGTGACAGGGCGGGCGGGCGCGCGCATTGGCTGGGAGCGATCCGGAGGGGGCGGGTGAAAACGGATAGCCGCCCCCACTTGTCGGATCGCTGCTGCAGCCGCGCGGACCGCCGCATGTACGGGGGGGGGGGGGTCCGATCGGACCCCCGATCCCCCCCAAGGCACCAACGTATATATACGTTGATGTGCCTGTCGGTGCCATTCTGCCGACGTAAATGTACATGCGGCGGTCCTTAAGTGGTTATTGTGGATAACACAATAGTATAACCAAATCACATTTCTTTTTACTTGGAAAAAACAACTTTATTCATTTAAAGCACATATTACAAAACAGGTCAAACACATTTGGCAATAAAAATAGTGTCTTACAGTGAAGTGCATGCCCATTTCTTCCCTGTTTACTCAGATACCACGAGTCCCACATTCACATGTTCACAAGGACAAAGGAGCACTTTAATATAGAACAACCTCCAGGTTAGACATAATCGCACCCGTTTCCCCATCTTCAAGCCATCTGTCCCAAACCTTGGAATATTTTTGTGTGGAGCCCCTGTGTGTGTAGATCAGCTTCTTGAATGGACCAAATCACATTTCTAAACAAAATGGGGAAGCGCTACTATTTTAACGTATTTTACCAATTATTTAAAAAAACTTGAAACCTTAAACATACATGCTTTATTAACTCACCTTAAAGTTGTGTCCAAATGGTGAAACGCATTGGCAGAGCCTTAGGTGACATTGGCACGCACAACGCCAATCTAGAACGTGCGGTATCTGGTGTTGCCAAGTGGAGCCAAGTGATGACCTAGTTCAATTTCCTGATGTTATACAGTGGGGAAAATTATTCACTTGATCCCCTGAAGACCTGACATGGACCAAAAGATGCACAGGACTTGTGTGCAATTCGCATCGGAACCGTTCAAGAGATGTGCGAACCAGCTCTAAAGAGCCAGCCGCATTCTCCTGCTTTGCTAATTGGATGCGGTGAAACGCAATAGTGTGAACCCAGCCTTAGTGTGCTTCTTCTTGAGCCACTCCTTTTTCTGTCACAGCGTAATGAATGTGCTTACTCCATTACAAACGGTAGTTTTACCAGAACGAGCGCTCCCGTCTCCTAACTTGCTTCTGAGCATGCGCGGGTTTTAGAAAAATGACGTTAAAAACGTTGTGAAAAAATAGAGCATGTTGGAAAAATGTTATGCCTGTTTTTCAGAACCCGAAAAATGCTCTGAAGTCCACACACACGATAGTTTTTAAAAGACATAAAAAAACTTTTTTTTTTTTTTTTTTTTTTTTTTTTTACAACCTGAAAAACTGTCGTTGTGCATTAGGATCATAGTCGGCATTTTTCTTCCTCCAAATATGGTGAAGCGAGTTAGTAATACTAAAGTTTTTTTTTTTATTTTTTTATCTACTAAGTCTGTTCTTTTAAGGTAGTGTACTGTTGGTTCACTTACCTTTTTCCTTCATTTTCCTTTTTAAATGCTTCACTTCAAAAATTATACCCCATGTCGCTTTATTAGTTGTGCTTTAAAGCCTCCATAGAAGTCTATGGCAAAGCTCGCTTGAAGCCTCATCAAAGGCTCATTGAAGCCCACTGAAGCACCAAGCAAAAGCAAGGTGTAAACCGGACTATAAGCCAACCATTTTATTTAGAGACAAACTTTGACTGGTGTACAGAGAGCTCTAACAAAGCCTGTCCAAAGCCTTGTTTTGAAGCAAGTGTAAACTAGCCCTTCGTGTCCGGTTTATTTTCATTGGTCTCATGTAGTGTTTTCTGTAGTGTTTTTCATACAGTGCCTGATGAGAGAAGAGCTCCTCTTTGAAAACATTTATTAGCTATCATTGGCTAATAAATGCTTAACTCCGATACATAACATGGTTACCAAATGTGCGCAGGTATTTTTCTGAAAATGAAATGTTTTATTGTAACCATTTGCCTAGTGTGTCTAGTATTCTTTTCTTTGTATCCCACCTTCATAATTCTGTGAGTACTAAGGCATGCAAAAAAAATGCAACAAGTCACTATGAATGTAATCTGTGCAGGATTCTTAAAAGGGTGACCTGGTGTGCTGCGACTCCTAGTAATATATAAGCCAGAGGGGCCAGTTCTGACCTACAGAGAAAAGTCAGCTGTTCCGTTTTATAGGTTACAGTAAGCACTACTTCTTCTGCAGTCATGTCTCTGTCCTCTGCAGATAAGACCATGTTCTAATACTTATTAATCTGTTCCTTTACAGGGAAGGAAAGTAGATGGATCAGTTAATGCATATGCCATTAATGTGTCACAAAAACGAAAATACAGGTAAGTAATCAATGTGACTGCTGGAGGCAAGAGGTTGTTGGCTTTGCTGGTAAAGGAACCAATATGGTTACAATGTACTTTGTAAACTACAGCCCATTATGACTAGCCAAACCATCTGATTTCTTTGGACAGCTAAATGGTGTCATTTTCATTACAAACACGTGTGCAGAGTTTCCGGTTGTTACTTCAACTTCTCCACCTCTGCCCTAAAAGATATGCTATCGCCAGTCAGTAATTCTGCGACTGTAACAATATAGTATTTTCACAATCTACTCCTAGGGAGTTGTTTAAGTTCTTTCTCTCCTCTATGGGCTATCCGGGGCCTACGCCTCTGCCCCTTTTTTTACTTTACTGTTATTTTTTATTTCTCTTTTCCTCTAAGTTACCTCAACCTTTTAATGTTCACACATATATGCTATTATACTGCTATGCAGGATGCTAATGGCCCATTCACACGATCCAAAAATAACGCATTTGAAGCGATCGTACGATAATCGGATCGTTGGTACATAGCTTTCGAGAGCCGATCACCGCAGTTCATCCGATTATTGTACCATTTTTGTTTAATCAGTACGGTTGTCGTCCGAAAATACACTACAACACATCTAGGATTTTTTTTTTTTATTCTGTCATGCAAGAATTTTCATAACTTTGGTAACCTCTCCATTTTTGAAATGCGACTAGCATGCAAAAAAAGACTCTCTGTCGTTTTGATTTCCGGATCTTGTGTACGGGCCATTACCCTCCACACCATAATAAATGTAATGTTGTTCTATGCCTTTTCAAGGCTCCATTATTCTTATTGATAATGATTGATAAAAGGGTATACCTCTACTGATTTTTCTTTGTTGTAATCAATAAAGATATATATTTGTCTCCAAACTATCCATCTATCCCCATTTAAACTACCAATCAATGCTTATAGATGGCTAGATTAGATCTGCCTATCAGTCATTCTGAGATTGCTCTCCTTTGATGAAGCACATGGCAGCATTTGTCTGTAGAAGGTGTATATTGATTAGATGCAGGCAGCGTTCACTGTATCGCAATGGTTTCCAGGCAACTGTAGCAGGCACACATATGAAGGAACAGGAAAACCCAATATTCCATCATTTTACAGTTACTTTTTTGTTTTTTTTATATATCACAATGTAAAGAAATCCATTGCTGAAACTTAGGGCACATTTACAACTACCCAGTCTTAAGAGCGATACATGTTACATGCCAGTCATTCCACCCACATTTAGTATGCAGCTTGTGTTAATCATTGCATGAAGGCACATTAAAATAGTTTGATTAGGAATCATCAGTATACGTTACATTATGTATCATAAAATGTTACCACTATGTTTAAAGGCTAAGTTTACCTTTTTTATGAAAAAATAAATATTAAAAATACAATTTTATTTATTTTTTCCCAAAGCAATCTGCAAAGCATTGCACCTGCGATCAGTGGATGGTGCAGTGTCGGGCTCCTGCAAACTCTTCCTCCAGCTACCTTTTCAGTTAGAAAGCTGCAGATGGTGTCAATGGACTGCAAGTGTGCTGATTACTACTGATTCTATTGATCACTACTTTCATCTGCTGCAGTGGAAGGCAGGGCTTGTAGTTTATACATTCACAGATCTCTGCCAATGAATGACATGGCTATGCAGGCAGAAGTGACAGTGGCCTTCTCCCTCCCCCCCCCTTTTTTTTTTCTCCTCACAATAGAGGGGAACTGGATTCCCCTTATACTATATATTTTTTTTTATTTACATTTTTTTGTACTTTAAGTATATGCACAACAATGGAAAATGTATTTCCCCTAAAATGGATTGCGTTTTTTTTTTTTTTTCCTCTCCTCCTCCTCCAGATTTCTCTGCCCTCTCGCTGTATCCCTTCTCCCCCCCCCACCCCCTAAGAACATGCAGGAAGTATAGGTCCAGGCCTGAAATGGGGGAGGTAAAATCCAGTTTTAGTAACGGTAGAACTTGTCTCTCTCTTCTTCTTATCTTAGTAAGGGGTACACTTTAAGACAATTTATGTTGTATGTTTTGTTGTTTTGTATGAGAATTGTATTTGTATTTATTGTATTGTTGGAAAAAAAAAAAAAAAATTGTAAAAAAAAGTGACAGTGGCTGCGGGGGAGAAGAACTCCTGCATGCTGTCATGTGGAAGAGGGTTAGCTCTTGGGGGTTGGGAGGCAGGTACTTGCCAACTTATTACATGCTATACCCTAGATACCAGTGTAAAGGTGAGCTTATCCATTAAAGGAAACCTCTATGGTAGATGCCACTACTGGCTTTCTAGTTGCCTGTTTTGGGTCTTGGTAGTATTAAGAGTAGAGGAGCAGCTTGGGTGGGTCAAATCCAGACCTGTGCATTTGTATTTCCTCTTGGACAGTCCTAAAAACTTATGAGGCCATTGATTCAGCATTTCAGCCAGGAAACTAGCATTTTCAGGAGAGGTCATCATAGGCAGCCTCCTCTCTTCTACATTTTCTGATTAAAGTGGAGTGCAGGTTACAAACATCCAACTTGCATATGACAACTCCTACTTAAAAAACGGAGGGAGACAACTGGAAGCAAGAGGAAGTCTGCCTCTAGGAAGGGAAATTCACCCCTATAACTGCTCTTAAGGGAAAAGCGCGTGCGTGTGTGTGTGTGCGCGCGCGTGTGTGTGTCTTAAGTCTGTTGACTGACACATGACATTTGTGCTCCACCTGTCAGTAATAGGACACACTTGCCTCTTTCTACTGCGTTTAGTGCTGCCACGCTATGCACCACTTTTTATACCTGTAAAATTCAAAGTTCTGGTTTGACTTTTACACCCAAATTATTGCAAATCTGTTATCATTGATGCATCATTTACATTGTTTATTTTTTAAATGCATGCAGTGTAAATCCTCGTACACACGGTCGGACATCCAACAAACTTTCCCTTTGAGTTTTGTCTGAAGGAAGTTGTCCAGTCACACCCATAGCATACACACGCTCTTACTTTTCTGCAAACTTTTCTAAAACTCTCCCAACATCGCATGGTTTTTCTGCTCTTTACCGCCACCCTTTGGTTAACGTTGGTTGATTTTAACATTGGTTCTGAGCATGCGTTTTTGCACTTTGTACAAAAGTCTGATGGCTTGGTGTACACACGGTCGGACTAGGCACCATTGGACTTTTGTTGCCGAAAAGTTTGTCTGTTTGACCAAACTTTTTGTCCGATGAAACCTGAAAAAGTTGGTCCGATGGAGCGTACACACGATCGGACAAATCTGAAAACTTGCAGATTTTGAGGTTTGTTGGCAAAATGTCAGACCGTGTGTACGGGCCTTAAGTTTGTGATTTTTGACTTGGCATCAGCCTCTTGCAGCCCTATACAGTAGAGCTCAGATTGGGGGAGGGGAAAAAACCCAGGAAGCTAATTAGGGGTGCCATAGTGCAAGGAGTACTGTATTCATTGCACATAACACTCACTTTTTTACCCTGAAAATAGAGGGAAAACTGTGCCTGTGTGTTATTCGCAGGGGGCTGTTGAACGTTTTTTTTTTCCCTGAAAAGTTAGGGTGCGTGTTATACGCCGATAAATACGGTATAGGTGAAGAAAGTAGAGTGACAGAGCAATGAGCTGCAAAGGTTACTAATGCCCCTTTACTGCCCATTCAGAGCAAGGGGATGGGCAGGGGACCTGAAACTGTAACTGAGAAAGATCAAGTTCCTTCTCTGCCAGACAGGGCTGTGCCATGTGACAAAGCGGTTTCAGGACTTGGACAGAAATACAAATTCTTTGGCAGGTAACAAGACTTGCATACGTGCATTTCATCTGTGTATTTAGCTTTTTGCCTGGAGTTCAGCTTTAAGTTCATCTGATTTACTTGTATAGAAACAAAATGAACAGGGTCACAGTGTAAATAATCTGTTGTGAGAACTGAACAGCTAGCCATAGGATGGTCAGCAAATATCGGGCAGCCTTGTTTGGTAACTGTAAGCTAATGTTTTTTCTCTGTCACTTTGATTGCAGGCAATATATGAACAGAAAAGGAGGATTCAACAGACCTCTAGATTTCATCGCCTAAACGTTGGCATCTACAAGTTGGATGTTGTACTGTATGCAGTGCAAGTGAAAGGAAACCGGTTTGGAAATAGAGAGCCATTGAAAAAGCTAGTGGTCTGGGTCAATGAACTAAAACCAACATGAAGTTTAGGGACATCCAAAACAAATTCTAATCTGCATATTGTTCCAGGTCTGGTGACTCTGAAATTACTAAAAGTGTTGGATTAACATTACAGCCGGGGAATTTGTGTTTTTAAAAGGGGAGGTCTGCGGTGTTGGCTTGCCTATATTTTCAGTACAAGATGCCTTTAATACAATATGCATCTGATCGCTAGTTCTGGGCAGTGTGACATCATTGTTTTGTTCACTCCAATGCTATGACAGTGTGGGGACCCACAATAGATGTTCATTGTAGTACTCTTTATTAATGTGCTCACTTTCTTATGTAAGATGGTTCTGCTACTTGCCATTGTTTCCATAGTTAAAAAAAAATACAAGCATTGCTTTAAATTGGAATCAGATCAAAACACTTTATTTAGGTTAAGTTGGATGTTTTTTTTTCCTGTCAAGGAAATCTGCCCCCACTCTTGTCCTAGCAATGTCGGGTGCTGCTTGCCCAAGAGAATGCTTTCTTGTAGCTTCATACCTTTATGGTAGTCGCTCTATAAGAATATAGACAATCTGTGACGGTGGAGAACTTTTGTCTTGGCAGAGAAGAAGCTGTCACTGCTGGACATGATGGGGGTGGAATCTCAACCTGGGAAAACAAAGGACAGCGACCAGATAAAACCTGTCCACTCCATTCAAAAGTAGAAAAATAGAGATGTTTGGTAAGTGAGGCCCTTTTGCTGATAATGAGCAAGTTGCATTGTACCATACCAGGCATGCTTAGATTTGCACTTATTTGTCAGCTGGGAGCATATCCTGTTTTAAAGTGAATACGTTTTTATTTTCTTCTCCTATTATTTTTTTTTTTTTTTTTTTGTTTATTGATATTAAGTTTTTTCTTATCTTGTGAATTGTACAGTAAAATGTTATCAATAAAATGACTTTTTTTTTTTAAAAGATTTAATGAACACCAGAGTTGATTTATTAAATAAACTGGAGAGTGCAAAATTTGGTGCAGCTGTGCGTGGTAGCCAATCTTCTAAATTCAGCCTGTTCGATTTAAAGAGTACTTATTTTGTTGAGGGGGGGGGGGGGGGGGGGCGGAAACATTCCACTCTGGGTGATCGATGTACATTACAAGGATTTTAACAAACTTTGTTGCAGATTCCTACCTTTTTGTTGTTCTGAAGAAATCCATGTGTGTTTGTCTGTGTCCATGTGGAAAGTGAATCTAGTGGGCGTGGTTTCAGTTGCTTCACCTGCAGGGCTCTAATGAGGAAAATCGCAGGGTCTAAATCCCTTTTTTTAGATGTGATTTCCTTTTGGAAATGCCTCACTAAAATGACATTTTTGTTGCAGGCGATGCCTGAAATCTGATTAGTATCTTGGTGAAGACTTCTGGGAAAAATGAGTGAGCCAATCACACAAGCAGGAAATTATGTTTCTGGGGGGTGTTCTGTATATTGTGTTTCACAGAAAATTAGAGTGGCTGCAGATTGAAAAGGAAAGGTAATTTTGAATAACATTCAATTACAATATGACTTGTGTCGCAATTTTATATGCTATATTATTATTAATTTAAGTTACCCTTTAAAAGGAAACGTATTGGTTTTTATGCAGCGTTACACCAGATGTTGCATTCTCCAGTCTTAAGGCCCATACACATGATACAAAAATCGGATGGAAAAATTTGTAAGATGAGCTGTCTGACGATTTTCAAATGGTTGGTACAGTGCTTTCGACAGCTGATTTCATTTTTTTTTCATCAGACAAAAGCTGAATGTGTGGTTTTCGTACAAAAAAAAATCTTAAGAGCAAGACTATGCATGCTCCGAAATGAAAGAATACATGCAAAACTATTCAACACAATACATCACTTTTGATGTTGTATTCTGTCGTCCAAAAATTTTCGTATTGTAAGCAACCCTTCACTTTCGACATGAAACTAGCACAAAAAAAGACGTTTCGGTCGTCAAAATCTAAGCATGTGTAGGAGGCTTAAGTAAATTGATTCCACTGTCCTGACATGCTGGAGCTATTATTGACAATCATTTGATGAACAACTAATGCCATTCAGAAAATTTGGTTGTGCTGATATCAGAAAGTCATTTAATTGTAACTCCCCTTTTGTGGAAAAAATAAAGCTTGTACAATTGCTACTGAAGCCATATTGTAATTTTATTAAAAATTACCTTTTCTTTTCAATCACATTATTTTCTGTAAAATTCAATGAAATATGGTAACAGTTGATGTACAGAACTTCTACAGAAATGTAATTTCCTGCTTGTGTGATTGGCTCACAGAAGTCTGCACTAAGATGCAAGTCGATTTTTAAGCATCCCCTGGCAAAAATATTTTTGGTAAGATACTCCTAAAGGGTTAGTTACGTGTAACGGGATGCCAACCCTACAACTTTTCATTTGCAAGTGCATCAGCTGAAGAATAATAATAAAAAGTCACTCCCTTTCAGATTCACTATGCAGACAGCAAACCGCTATTTCTTTAGAGCAGAAACACATTGGAATCTGTAACAATCCATTTTTCTTGGTAAAAGTGGAGTTACTCTTAAATCCAAATTTTAGTTTTTTGGCTCTGCACCCCCTAATGCATCGGTCTTCAAACTATTGGCCCTCCAGTTGTTCAGGAACTACAATTCCCATGATGCCTAGTCATGTCTGTGAATGTCAGAGTTTTACAATGCCTCATGGGATGTGTAGTTTTGCAACAGCCGGAGGGCCATAGTTTGAGGATCCCTGCCCTAATGCATAATGCTGTATACAGGGTCAGTGTATGTCCTAAAGTCTGTAATTACCCCCCCCCCCCCATATGCTTCCTGCATCCATAACTCTCATTCACATGTATAAGGCAAGTGTGAATTGATGGCTATGAGGAACTTCTTGGTACCTGCATTTTCAATTTTTTACACCAAGTGCTCAGTATTCCATTGGTCTACAGTGTTTGTTCCAGAATCGCCAGTATAACGGACAATGAGCATAAGGGTACATTGGCACAGTACAACTATTCTTTAAAAAAAAGTCCAAATGTACAGTGCAGGAAACCCCTCAGGTTCTTTACATGCATCTCAATGTTTAATTTTGACCCGTGGCGGCCTGTCAAGGCAGGGTGCTGGACGCATGGATTCCAAAGGTTTCTTTTTCAATGGGCAATCCTATTGGCTGCTGAGGAGGATGTAGGAGATGCAGGGAAAACCGTTGTGATGCGGAGGAGATTGGGTAAAGCCGGTCGCCACTGATTTTTGACTAGGAGTGTACCTGTAAAACTAACGCACTACAAAATTGCAATTTTTTTTTTTAAATATTGGGTGTTCCCTAAATTATTAAAATCAACTTGTTAAAGCACAAAGGCTGCTTTTGTAGGAGGATTTTTCATACTGCATTGAGCTGTCCTATGAGGTTGCAGTGCTCCTGATCCTCTGTTCGGACATTGCTGATTGGCCTGTGCTCATCACATGCACTCTCCAAGAAAGAAAATACACACCAAACTGAGCATGTGTAGCCTGACTCCAAAGGCTCTGCCTTATGCAGACTTGTCCAGGGAGGTGAGGGTATGTCATATGAGATCAAGCACCCTTTTTACACAATGCAGATGATTAACCCCTTAGGTTTCACAGTGAGTATAACAAACATACTTTACTACATATACAGACTGGTTTTACTGTTGTGGGTTTAGTAACACTTTAAAGTGATCTAAAAGGCTTTCTTCCCATCACAGATTTTGATGACACTGCAGCTATCATCATAGATATATTCCATTTCAGAGACTGATATGAAAGAAAAAAAGGGAAACGCTGAGGTTTTGCATTCAACATCTCTTGTCTAACCCATATTTAGCTATTCATACCCAGGTAGTTTATTGTGGGCAAAGGTTACTTGTCCCCAAATGACACCCATTATTACCCCTACTGTGAAGAGATCCTCATTGCAAAACCTAGAAGCACTATGAACTGTAGTCTTTCTGTGATAAGAAATAAGGTAGGTTGTTAATATGTTGCACTTTATCTTCAACTTTAAGTTGTTTTTGTTGTATTAAGGCTTCTTGCAACCCTGACAAGAGGTTACAGCAGCTGAATGACCACAACAAGGCGCACAAATTGATTTGTGTGGTAGACGGTGGAAAATTCTACAGCGTATGTCATAACAACAGATAGACTGCTTTGATGAGTTTAAAGCAGGTCACAAAAAAGTGCTTTATTGTCCATTGTAGGGCACAGGAATTTAGCTACCACTGTGTTCCACTCCCATCTACAAGAGGAATAGTCATTGGCAGTCAAAACATTTAGGGTCGGCCCAGGATAATCCCTAGTGCTTCCAGTTTGGACCCCTTTTTCCTCAGTCAAATTTTTTGCAGGCTTTTTCTTGTGTTTTGTGGAGTTTTTCTACAATGTCTTAAATCAAGAGTCCTCATTACATTTCTGCTTGATAAGGTCTCTATATAGCAGCTATCCATATCAGCGTAGCCTCAGCATTGCCTTTGGAGGATGTACCCAGACCCCACTAGCTTGATCAAATATGGAGCTAGCCTGGAAGTTGAGCTTCAGACTCTGGGCTCTGCAATGTGGTGCTTTCCAGATGTGAGTGTACTATTGGCTGCGGAGTACTTTTCAGGCTCAGAGTAATCGCATCTCCTCATGGTGTGACGCTGTCCTTAATAACTCGTTGTAAGGCCGATAAATCTGAAGTTGCCTTTCACTCTTTTTGCCACCACCAGTTCTCTTGGGTAAGGTTTAAAGGGTCACAAAAGGAAACAGATTTTTTTTAGCTAAATAGCTTCCTTTACCTTACTGCAGTGCTGTTTTCATGTCCTCATTGTTCATTTTTGCTTTGATGTTGCTGTAATTCTGCTCTGATCTCCACACTTCCTGGTTGTCTGTTTCCTTATAACCACAGTGCTGGGAGCTTTCTCACTGTGGTCACTAATCAAGGAGGTGTGATTACTGTGTGTAAACTGAAACTGGGTTGGTGCTGAGGGGTTTTAGACAAACCATCACTGCCTTCTATTGGCTCTCTGGCTCTGTACATCAGAGAGACAGGAAATAACAGCAAAAACGAAACTAGAACTGTAGGTTGATTATATGATTGATTTTTAATCATTTTTAACAGGAATCAGTTAACTTTTATGTCTCTATACCCTGTAAACAGTCATTTCAGGCCACATTTTTTTTTCCCTTATCGTCTTTCAGGACAGCACCTTGAGAGCGTGGCTCCACCCACTTGACAGGAAACGCACCTCCACCAAACTTCTTAAAAGGGAGGTTCCCTCCACTTATCAGTTTTTGTGCTTCCTCCGGCGGGAACACATGTGGGGGTTAGGAGCTCTCCAGGTCTCTGGAGAGGTTTTTTTCTATCTCCCTACTCCACCTTTTTTTCTACCTACCTCAGAGAGTCTGTTCCTCCCATTCCCGGGTTAGAGAGTGCCTTGTGCATGGGCTCCTTCTCCCTCATCAAGTGCTCAGTGAGCCAGGACTGCTCCAGGACGCTGCCCCCCTGGCTAGGTACTCGCGTGGACGTTCCTTTACTTTTTTCCGTCCAAACCGACGCCGGCGCCATCTTGGGAAGGTCAGCTGGTGACTACCTTACTCCAGCTGCTTCCCCTGGAAGTGAGGTAACCGGAAGGGGCGGGCTTCTTACGAGCAGGCGCGTGACGTCATTTCCACTGGGTCTGGTGCCTTATTAGTTGGTTCTGGTCCGGTGCAGCGGCACTAGTGGAGTCCGGAACCGGCGTTCTGCCACCAGCATCACGCTACTGCCCTCAAGCATGGAAGGGGGATCCGCAGCGAGTGGGACAGGCACTGGCACCAGCAAGACCCAGGTAAGGGGTAGACTTGTGTTCTACCCTCAGTTACTAGGAGGTCTCTCTCCAGCTTTCTCTCTCTCTCTCTCTCTCTTGGGGGGAGTGAGTGGGTTTTTTCCCCCCCTGGTGGCGGGGGCCTGTTTGGGCACGTGAGTGTATAAAGATCTCTCACTGTGCACCTTTGGTGAGCACCTTGATGGGTTGTTCAGGTTATCTCACATGGTTGGTTTTTTGTTTTTCCCCTTTGTTTCTTTTCCTTATCAGGCCAAAGGCTCTGAACCCGGAAACAAAAAGAAATGTCCTTCATGCAAGGCTAAACTTTCTGAAGGATGGAGAAAAGCTTTATGTCAATCATGTGTTGACTCCTTGGTGAAAGAAGAAGCTTCTGCTGCCTGCAGCGACATAATTGCTTCTGTAAAGAAGGAGTTGGATGCTACGATTCAATCCTTTAAATCTTCACTCATGAAACCATCTGTGAGCCAAGCCTCTACCTCACAAGACTCACCTTTAGTTCCTGTAGTGGAGGCAGAAGAGAGTCCTCTGAACCAGGACGGTCCCCCTCCCTCACATTCCCAGGAATCGGAAGAGGAGGAAGACGAATTAGAAAATATATCTTCTAAATATAAGTTGTCTTTGGACCAAGTGGATGACCTCCTTAAAGCTGTGCATGCAACTTTGGGCTTGGAAGAGGAGCGCAAAGAGCTATCCTTACATGACAGGATGTACGCGGGTCTCTGTGAGCCCAAAATACGTACTTTTCCTGTTCATTCTGTGATTTCTGACTCAATCATGAGGGAATGGGCTGATCCAGAAAAGAAACCTTTCTTTGCTAAAGCTCATAAAAGAAGGTTTCCGTTTGATGAGGATCCAGCAGCTCTTTGGAATAAAACTCCAAAAATTGATGCAGCCTTTTCTCAGGTCTCAAGGTCTTCGGACCTGGCGTTTGAGGACATGGGGATTCTTAAGGAACCCATGGATAAGAAGATGGACCAGCAGTTAAAGAGGGCCTGGCAATCCATCTTAGGCAACCTTAAGCCAGCAATGGCAACCACCTGCGTCTCCAGAAACATGGAGTACTGGCTGAGCCAGCTTAAAGCTCATATTATAGCTGATTCCCCTAAGCAGGAAATCTTAGATTCCTTCTCTACCCTGTCTGCTGCGGTAGCCTATCAGGATGACAGCAAGATCTGCGGCCCTTACTAACTCAGTAAGAAGGGCCTTATGGTTAAAGACCTGGCCCGGGGACACAGCGTCCAAAAACAAACTGTGTGGAATCCCTTTTCAGGGGGATTTTTTGTTTGGTCCTGAGTTAGATACAGTACTCGATAGGACCGCAGACAAGAAAAAATCTTTCCCGGCCAAAAAGAAGGGTCAGTCGGGTAAAAAGTTTTTTCGTCCCCCAAGGGCTCAACAACAGAGTAAGCCTCAAGAGAGGAAAAAGGTCTGGTCAGGGCAGAGGGGAAAGGGCAAAAGCAATGTCCTTTTCAATCCTCCTGCGACAACCAGCAAAACCCAGTGACAGCCAGTTGCAGGTAGGGGGGGAGACTTCAACATTTCCTCCCTTTTTGGGCCAGCATAACAGAAAATCGGTACATTCTCGCTATGCTGTCTCTAGGCTACAAGATAGAATTCTCGGACCCTCCCCCAGAGAGGTACCTTCTGACAGACTTACCAGGAGATATTGTCAAGTCCCTAGCCATGAAGAACCTTTTAAAGGATCTGAGGAAGCAGGGGGTTGTAATCCCAGTACCAGAGGGGGAGCTTTACCAGGGGTTTTATTCCCATGTATTTATGGTAAGAAAACCGTCCGGAAGCTTCAGACTCATTCTCAATCTAAAGCCTTTAAACAGATCAGTCCTATACGAAAGGTTTTGCATGGACTCAATCTTTACGGTAAAAAACCTGTTAACAAAGGGTTGCTTTATGGCGTCTATCGATTTGAGAGACGCCTATCTGCATATCCCCATAGCTCCCCAATCCCAAAGATTTTTGAGATTGGCAGTAAACATGGGAAGGGAGGTCGTGCACCTTCAGTTCAGGGCCCTCCCCTTCGGCCTCTCCTCGGCCCCGAGAATTTTTACAAAAGTCATGGCAGAGGCTCTTGCTCCGCTCCGCCTTCAGGGTATAGCGGTAGTTCCATACCTAGACGACCTACTCTTCTTTGCTCCCTCCAGGGAGAAATTACTGGAGGATCTCGGAAGAGCTCGCAGCCATCTAGAGGCTTTGGGTTGGATCATAAATTTGGAAAAATCAAATTTCAGCCCAACCCAAGAGGCACAATTTCTGGGGTATCGGATAAGCTCAGTAGAGCAAAGAATTTTTCTCCCAGAGGACAAAAAACTAAAGATAGAAGGGGTCGTTGCCTCCTTACAGACAAATCTAGAGCTGTCCATCAGACAGGTAATGTCAGCCCTAGGAACCCTTACCTCATCTATGCCAGCAGTGCAGTGGGCAAGACTGCACTTCAGGCCCCTCCAGAGCTTCCTTCTGAAGGTGTGGGATCGCAGGACAGAATCTCTGGAAACAAAAGTAAAGATCCCCTCCAGAGTGAAACGGTCACTATGGTGGTGGAGAAGTCAGACCAATCTGTCAGCAGGCCTGTCTTGGTCATTCCCAGTAGAAAGAGTGGTAACAACAGATGCCAGTCTATGGGGATGGGGGGCACACTTGGGTCAGAACTATGTTCAGGGAGTTTGGTCCCAGTCAGAAGCAGGAAAATCCTCCCTCCAATTGGAGAGAGCTAAGGGCTGTAGCCTTAGCTTTAGATGCCTTCTCCGCAGACCTTCAAGGTGCCCATGTTCAAGTGTTCTCGGACAATGCCACTACCATAGCTTACTTAAACAGGCAAGGAGGCACAAGAAGCAGATTACTTCAGCTTCTCGCCTTGGGCATCCTAAACTGGGCAGAAAATCATTTGCTGTCCTTATCAGCGGTCCACCTCAAGGGCACTTCAAACATAGTAGCAGATTTTCTAAGCAGAAAACAGATTCAGGAAGCAGAATGGACCCTAAATCCGGAGATCTTCAGGTTAATCACCCAAGCCTGGGGCCTACCACAAATAGATCTATTTGTGTCAAAAGAAAATACGCAACTTCCAGCCTATTTCTCCATTTACAGAAACGACAGTTCCCAGGGAACAGATGCGTTAATACAGCCTTGGAAGTTCCAACTGGCGTACGCCTTCCCTCCTTTTCAGCTAATACCGTTAGTGATAAGGAGGATTCAGAAGGAGAAAACGGAAGTAATCTTAATCACCCCATTCTGGCCAAAAAGGGCTTGGTTTACCTCCCTTCTTCGAATGGCGGTCAAACCACCTTGGCGACTACCGCTTCGACAGGACCTACTTCTGCAGGGGCCAGTGTGCCATCAGGGGGTGTCCTCTCTAAACCTCACAGCGTGGTATCTGAGAGGCAGTTATTGATACGGAAAGGTCTGTCCCGACCACTGGTGACTACCTTACTTACTAGTAGAAAGCTGGTTACCAGAAAAATCTATGAAAAATACTGGAAGGTTTACAACTCCTGGTGTCACTCGTCTAATAGAGTGGTAAAGAACCTAGTATCAGTGTTGGAATTTCTTCAGGTTGGGGCAGAAAAGGGCTTATCAAGCAGTACACTCAAAGTACAAACAGCCGCATTAGGAGTCTTTCTGGAGAGGCCGATATCCTCAGAACCTTTGGTTGTCAGATTTTTCAGGGCACTCTCTAGGTCCAGACCAGCTCCTGTACGACACTTCCCGAGTTGGGATTTATCAGTAGTTCTGCGGTCTTTGACGAAAGAGCCTTTTGAACCTTTACAAGATGTCTCTCTGAAGTACCTTACTCTCAAAACCGTATTCTTAGTGGCAATTACAACAGCCAGAAGGATTGGCGAACTGCACGCCCTGTCAATAAAGAAACCCTTCCTATCCGTCTTCACGGACCGGGTTGTACTAAAGACTGATCCAGCCTTTCTACCAAAGGTGGCGTCAAGCCTTATTAGGGCGCAGGAAATCATCATTCCAACCTTCTGCTCCAATCCATCAGGGGAAAGGGAGCGACAATTTCATATGTTGGATGTGAAAAGAACGTTACTACATTACCTCGAAGTGACCAAGGATTTTCGATCCTCAGACTCCTTGTTCATACTTTTCTCAGGAAAAAGGAAGGGCCACCAAGCATCTAAGGGGTCAATTGCTAGATGGCTAAGAACCGCTATTCTGGAAGCCTATTCCCAAGCAGGACTATCTCCCCCGCTGGCCATTAAAGCACACTCTACTAGAGCTCAGGCCACTACATGGGCAGAAATAGCTGGTGCCACCCCAGATCAGATCTGCAAGGCGGCTACGTGGTCAAGTTACCTTACGTTTGTCCGTCATTATAGACTGGATCTTCTGTCAGCAAGCGATCAGGCTTTTGGCAGAAAGGTCTTGCAAGCTGTGGTCCCTCCCTAAAGTGGGTAAGTCTCTATTATCCTCTCAAGGTGCTGTCCTGAAAGACGATAAGGGAAAAATCAAGTTAGTCTTACCGGTAACTTGTTTTCCATGAGTCTTTCAGGACAGCGGCAACCCGCCCTTAATGTTTTTAGGAATATTATACTGTGACTAACCATACTCTGTTTATGTGTTCCAGTTTGGGCCGGAGGTTTCTCTACTACTACTGATGATAAGTGGAGGGAACCTCCCTTTTAAGAAGTTTGGTGGAGGTGTGTTTCCTGTCAAGTGGGTGGAGCCACGCTCTCAAGGTGCTGTCCTGAAAGACTCATGGAAAACAAGTTACCGGTAAGACTAACTTGATTTTTCTTTAGTGACCCTTTAATACTGAGGGATTGAGTGCATTCACTAGGCGAAGTGTCGCACACGCACTCTGTCCCAACCATCAGCACAGAAGAAGCAAAGCACTACATGGAACTGTAGCTTGTTCCTACTGCCTGCCTATAGTGACCTGGTCACACCTACAGTCTTATGACACTCATCAGCACCGATTACTTGGGTTTGTAAGTAGCTAAGGCCTTGCCTAACACTTTAGGCCTAACTGGATTGCTGCCATGTGGCCACAGCATGTCTGTAAATAAACACAGATGGGACTGACTTGCTACTACGGATGGGCCCAGTTCATACTCTGTTTTCAGCTCTTGAACTTGCAGGACTGTCTCCGTCTTTGGGTCTTATAAAGCTCCTGATGATGTACACTAAGGTGACCAGATTTTTAAAATGAAATCCGGGGACATATTTTTTCTTTGCTAGTAATGGCAACAATCGGCAACTCTCTGCCAGTTGCCGCTCGCCTCACAGCGTCTCAAGTCTTACTCTTCGGGCCCCCGGCTACTATTGGATGGGGAGCAGAGGAAGATCACTCCACCAGGGAAGGCAAGGAGATAGGCAGGAGGCTGGCCAGGATTTGAGCCAAGGCAGAAGAGCATGTGAGCGGAGCTGTATGGGCATGCGCCTGAAACTGAAGAAATATTCCTTCCGTTCCAACCAGCACATAATCATCAGAAAGGGGCACAGATAATGGAAAAAATACAACCCCCCCTATGCTAGTAGGCACAGGGGGGGGGGGGGGGGTGTAATTCAATTTTTTTTAATTTTAATTCTGCTCTGATTGTCTTTGAAATTGCCCCTGCCCCCTATTAAATCCAATCTGGGGACAAAACCAGGGACAGACTTCATCCGGGGACAGTGTCCTCAATCAGGGGACTGTCCCCTGTCACCCTAATGTACACGCTATTCCAAGTATTTCTGTATGTGGACTAAAGGTGTGTCAGAATTATTCCCCTGCAAGAGGGAATTTGCTGAAAAGTTGTCTATACCTAACCGTTTGTTTCTTTTGGATCTGTCAGTGATAGTGGTAGAGAGCGTGTTCACCCTTAAGAATCCTGCTGTTTATCAGTGGAATTCTCTCCTTACATTCCAGTTTTACTGTGACAGCTTTGCCCTTTTGTCCTGTGCTGTCTCTGAACTTAAGCTGTCAAACTGGCAAAATGGTGTGGATCCCTCAAGTGACTTCTCCTTCTCTCTTCATGTGAGCGGTGGAGAAGATACTTGAAGCTTTACGCTTTTAGCTGTGATGGCTTGCCACAAGCATGTAAACTACAGTCCTGCATGGGTCTTTTGTTCATAAAGATGCATATAGCACTCTGGTTACCCGGTTATGGTGCTGTGATGCCCCTTCTAAAAAGCATCTGGCGCGTCTTGCCTTTGAGGGTCCAGCAGCCGACCGACTCCCTATCAGTGCTCCTAGCCAATGGCAGAGAGCGCTGATGGGCACGTTCTAGCGCATAGGTGGCAAACACAAGGCCGTGGGCCAAATCCGGCCCACCAGGCCATTTCATGTGGCCCTCGCACCTCTCCTGCAGCTGCAGGAGAGCTCCAGCCCTCCTTTGGTCCTACTCCAGACCCTTAATTTCTGCTTTCAAGCAATGCATTCAGATTTTTCCCAGAAGCAGCATAAGGAAAGGGGGGAGCACTGTGATGTAAGGGAGAGTGGGGGACTCAACTTCTGATGGTGGGGTGGCTCTTGACATCTAATGTAAAGGGGAGGGGGATGTGCTGGACATCTAATCTTACAGATACAACCGGCCCTTTTGAGGGCAATCATAATGCTGATGCGGCCCACGATGAAATTGAGTTTGACACCCCTGTTCTAGCGGGTTGGGGGGAGCGTCCCCCTGTCAGAACACAAATGCTCAGTGGTGGAGATCGATGGACTAATCTTGTATGGTCAGTACAGCAGCTCCTGACTTGAGCTGTCAGGATTTTTTTTTATTTTTGTTTTTTTCATGCAACCTACCGGGTTGCATGAAAAAAAAAAAAAAAAAATCTGTACCAGGCTTTAACTGACTTTTTGCTCCACCATCTGTAGGTGGTTCTGACATTCAAGCTGATCATCTCAAGGACCAGGTCACACACTTTCCTGACAAGATACTCTACTGGAGGTGTGCGTTCTTTTTTGGCTTTTCAGCATCAACCCAAAAACCTGTTTACCAGATTTGCAAGGCTTGCCACCTGGTCCTCCGTTCACCAAGTGGACTTTGCTGCCTATGTGGTGCACCCCTCAGTTGGACTGCTTTTGGACATCTTGAAGATAAGACTTGAAGGATGAGAAAGTAAATGGGATTTTTATACTCGCCATAGAATTATTTCCTTGGAGTTTGAGGGACACAGGTCCCACCACTGTGTATTTATGATCATGCTCTCGTTACTGATTTTCTACAAAACAGGCATGCTGGTTGTAAGGAATTATCCATGGCTGGCTTGCAGGATTTTTGTTTGCCAAGCAGGCAGCAGTGTAACCCAGAGGTGAGGGACTTCGTGTTCCTCTGTAGTATCCAAGAATGGGTTTTACAGTAAGTAACTGTAATTTTACATTTTGTGTAAAAAAAAAAAAAAAATAACTACAGTGTGCTTCAAATCTGTGTACTAAACCAAAGAAAAGAACAAAAAATATATTGCAGCTTCCCAGACCTTCAATGTGATGATTGCTTTTTACTTTTTCACCTGCTGATCCTGCCACTAACACACTTCCTGTCCTAGGATGATGCTTACTCACTGCACTGTATCTATAGAGGAGCAGCATTGTCACCCCACAACATGGCTACAAACACCTTCCCCACTACATTTTGCCATAACTTGAAGAGGGGGGTTTTGTTGTCCAGAGAGATAGCTGGGAACAATGTAAATGATAAAAGTCAGCAGAGGCAAAAAGCACAGGATGTTTTCAGCTGACGAATTTTTGTGGCAGAATTGATGGGTAATTTTTTGCCCTTACAGAACAGATAAAACACTTTCAATTATATGCTTACTAATGGTATACCATTGAGTAACTTACTGTCAGTGTCTCTTCTAAACCGCTAGGTGTCAGTGTTACAGCTGTTATGCATGTGTTAAGCTCAGTAGTAGCTGATCATATAGAATACTGTACATGCATATTTACCACTTGCTTGCTGGGCACATATACCCCGTTCCTGCCCAGGCAAAATGTTAGCTTTCAGCGCTGTCACGCTTTCAATAACAATTGTGCGATCGTGCGACGTGGCTCCCAAACAAAATTGACGTCCTTTTTTTCTCACAAACAGAGCTTTCTTTTTGGTGGTATTTGATCCCTCTGCGGTATTTATTTTTTGCGCTATAAACAAAAAAAGATCGACAATTTTGAAAAAAAAACACAATATATTTTACTTCTTGCTATAATAAGTATCCCATTTTTTTTTTTCAGTTTAGGCCGATATGTATTCTTCTACATATTTTTGGTAAAAAAATTTGCAATAAGAGTATAGTGATTGTTTTTTTTGCGCAAATGTAGCGCCTACAAAATAGGGGATAGAATTATGATGTTTTTTTTGTTTTTTTTCTAGTAATGGCGGCGATCTGCGATTTTTGTCAGGGCTGCGATATTACGACGGACACTTCGGACACTTTTGACAAATTTTTTGGACCATTCACATTTATACAGCAAACTGATTACTGTATAAATGTGACTGGCAGGGAAGGGGTTGACACTAGGGGCTATCAAGGGGTTAAATGTGTTCCCTGCTAGGTGATTCTTACTGTGAGGGGAGGGGACTGACTGGGGAGGTGACCGATCTGTGTCCCTATGTACAAGGGACACACCATCGGTCTCCTCTCCATGACAGAACGTGGATCTCTGTATTTACACACAGAGATCCACGTCCCTGCTCTGTGACTGCCGATTAATCACGGGCATCTGGCGCACATTGCGGCCACCAGGCACGTGCATCGGCACCTGAATGACGCGGCGGGCGCGCGCCCCCCATCGGCGGGAGGCCAGAGGCCGTATATTGATGGCCTCCCGTTATTGTAGAGCCACATTCTGGCCATCGATTGTCGATGGCCTGGATAGGAAGTGGTTAAAGAATGATTTTTTTAATAAAAAAACACTTGTGATGTCTACCAGCAAAGTAATCTGATAAAGCTGCCAGCCTAAGTATTTCTATAGCCTGGTAACTTTAACTTAGCCTAGCGGCCTGAACGAGAAAAAAAGAATGAACAGCTTGCA
Source organism: Rana kukunoris (assembly GCA_029574335.1). Classification (NCBI taxonomy): domain Eukaryota; kingdom Metazoa; phylum Chordata; class Amphibia; order Anura; family Ranidae; genus Rana; species Rana kukunoris. The sequence continues at coordinate 451,441,280 of CM056051.1, forward strand.
AGGAGGTCTCTGTACTAACTATCCGATGCTAGTACAGCGATCTCACCGTTGTGTTTCCGACAGAGGGGACTGCCCCGCCAGAACACACGGTGGCTGAGTGTGCTGAGCGGATGCCAATTGCCTGCTGGTTTTCCAGAATGCTTGTTCGACAAAAGCCGGTTGTGAGATCAGCTTCTGTAAAACGCACCTGTACACACATGCTGAATATCGGCCAGTATCTACTATGCTGGCTGATTTCAGCCAATATTCAGACCATGTGTAAATGGTATTAGAGTTTTTGCCTTACCGAAAGCAGAAAAATGTGTTAAAATCAATGCAACTCTTCACACCAGTCAATTTTGGGTCAGTTGCGCTTTTAAAAATCCTGTATGCTGCATTATTATTAAAAAATAGCACTCCAAAAACGCACCTCCCCATTTAAAAGTAATGAAAGCTGTGGCAAAACGCACACGCGGTTGCTGTTTTGATGTGGATTTTGAGTCGCATTTACTTTTTTCACAGGTGCAAAATGCATCAAAAACGTATTTGTTTTTACTACATTTTTGCAACAGAGCAGTGTGTAAGCAGTGTGTGTGTAAGCAGCCTAAATGTGGTAATAGCATTTAAAAAGGCATTCCACACATACAAGTGCCCATCTGATATTGGCAGTACAACTTTTCTGCTGGTAGAGAGAAGGGATTCCATGGAGCTTGCATTTTACTGTGCATTACTGCAGTGCGGGTAGTAGGAACTAGGCCTTAAAGAAGAACTCCGGACAAAAAATACTAATTCACTCATGCAGTGGGACTGTGCCCTCACCACATAGTCTAGATTTCACAGTGGAGATATACTTGCCTAATCGGCCGATCTTCCAAGCACAATACCAGTGCCTGCCACTTCTGCCCCCACATGCGAGCAGTCTTGTGAATGGACTGTTCCGGACGTCATTATGCCCATAGACCAGCTCTGGGTGTAAGAACGACAGGAACAGTTCACCGCTGGACGTGGGGAGCGTGGTTTTCTGGAGGATCAAAAGATTAGTAAAGCATAGCCCTTCGGAGCACCTCCTAGGCAAAAGAATCAGTACAGGCACAGCCCCACTGCTTGGGAGAAACTCATTTTTTCATGGAGTTATGCTTAAAGGGGTTGTAAAGGTAATTTTTCTTCCCTAAATAGCTTCCTTTACTTTAGTGCAGTCCTTCACTTACCTCATCCTTCCACTTTGCTTTTAAATGGAGAGTCAGGACGCTCTCTACGTTGCAGATAGAGAAAGGAGCTGTGTGGGGGTGAGCACGACACTCCACACCAAGGAGAAAGCCTCGCATTACTGTGTGGAGTTACAGACAGAAGAACAGGAAGTGAGGATTTCTCAGAAGGAATAAGGACATTTAAAATTGTACCTTTACAACCCATTTAAAGGGGTTGTAAAGAAAAAAATGTTTTCCCTAAATACCTTTACCTTAGTGCAGTCCTCCTTCACTTACCTCATCCTTCGATTTTGGTTTTAAATGTCCTTATTTCTTCTGAGAAATCCTCACTTCCTGTTCTTCTGTCTGTAACTACACGCAGTAATGCAAGGCTTTCTCCCTGGTGTGGAGAAAGGCTCTTGAGGGGGGAGGGGGTGAGCAGGAGTGTCAGGATGCCCACTAACAAACAGCTCCTTTCTCTATCTGCAAATTAGAGAGTGTCCTGACACTCCTGCTCACCCCCTCCCCACTCAAGAGGCTTTCTCCACACCAGGGAGAAAGCCTTGCATTACTGTGTGGAGTTACAGACAGAAGAACAGGAAGTGAGGATTTCTCAGAAGAAATAAGGACATTTAAAAGCAAAATCGAAGGATGAGGTAAGTGAAAGAGGACTGCACTAAGGTAAAGGAAGCTATTTAGGGAAAAACATTTTTACCTTTACAACCCCTTTAAGTACACCCATGTGAACGAGGCCAAACTGCACCAAAAGTGCAAAACCCTGAAACACTGAAGTGCGTATCTACAAAGATATATATTTGCTCACAGTCAGCTGTAACAGATAGGACTTAGTTTGTATATATACATAACACCCATGGGAACAATGTACACATCAGACACATACTAAACGCTACTGATGTATTTAGGGTGACCACATTTCCAAACTACCATTCAGGGACACCCTCCCTTCCCAAAAATCAGCTTGTGCTGTAACGAATCACAGCACAGTGATTGGACACAAGAGGCGGGATTTATGATTTCTCCAATCGCAAGCAGGGGGTGGGGATTGTGCTCCTGCAGACATTCCCTGCCAGGACAAGTACTGTCAGTGAGTAAAGCGGTGATGTGGTCGACTTTTTTGGGGGCACCAGATTGGGCCGGGGGGGGGGGGGGTGGCTGTGTCAGTTTCATTCAGGGACACTGTATTGTCCTAGAATGAATGTGCCCAGGACAGACCTGCAAAACCCGGGCAATCTGGGACACGTGGTCACCCAAGATGTATTACATTCACACATTAGGAAGTTGCAGGTGATCAGCTACAGATTATTAGAATGCAAACTAGCCAGACAATAAAAGGGCTTTAACCACTTAAAGACCCCCGCACGCACATATACGGCCACAACATGGCTCGTACAGGCACAAGGGCGTAAATTTACGTCCCCGCCTGAGTGCGGTTCGGGGGTCCCATCGGGACCCCCTCCGCGGCGTGCGGGGGTCTCCCTACCTCTGGGAGCGATCCGGGATCTGCGGGCGGATGTCCGTGTTTTCCGCCCCCCCCCGCGATCGCTCCCAGCCAATGGGAGCGCGCTCCCAGCCTGTCACCTCCTCCTCCTGTGTTTACACAGGAAGGAGGAAATGATGTATTCTCTCATCGCAGCGCTGTTTCCCAGCGCTGCTGATGAGAGAAGACATGCCAAGTAAGTGTGCACCAACACAACACTGACACACACTCACATAGGCATATTAACCCCTTGTGATCGCCCCCCCCACCCCCCTGTCACAGTGTTACTGAATGCAGTGATTTAATCACTGCATTTAGTGTCAGTGTGACAGGCACTGTAAAAAACAGTTAGTGTTAGGTTCAGGATAGCCCCCCCACCCCCCCTAATAAAGTTTTAACCCCCTGATCACCGCCCTAGTTAACCCTTTCACTCCCTATTGCCAGCGTCACTAAGCGATCATTTTTCTGATCGCTGTATTAGTGTCGCTGTTCCCGCTAGGTAGCTATTTTTTTTTATTGCGATTTTTTTTTTTTTACTAAAGACATGTGGCTAAATAAATTTTGGCCTAAATGTTTGACTAAAATTTAGTTTATTTGATTTTTTTTTAACAAAAAGTAAAAAATAGTGGGTTTTTTTCAAAAATGTCGCTCTATTTTTGTATATAGCGCAAAAAATAAAAATCGCAGAGGTGATCAAATACCACCAAAAGAAAGCTCTATTTGTGGGAAGAAAAGGACGCAAATTTTGTTTGGGAGCCACGTCGCACGACCGCGCAATTGTCTGTTAAAGCGACGCAGTGCCGAATCGCAAAAACACCTTGGGTCATTTACCAGCGTATTGGTCCGGGTCTTAAGTGGTTAAAGAATACTGCAGACTTTTCTTGATAGGCCTTAATGGAGAAATCTAAGAAGGGGGTAAGCATATTAATATATATATATATATATATATATATATACATATATATATATATATATTAGGGCTGTGCAAATTAACTTTTAATTAATCGATTAATCTTTAATTTTTTTGATCGATCAAAATCTTTTGATTTGTACTCACCTCTCCGCTGGCTTCTGGGCCTTCAGGGAGTTCTGTCGGTGATCCGGTGACGTCACGGACACCGGCGGAGCTTGCCATGTCCATCTGAAGGGCTCCTTTGCTGTGCCTTCATATCTGCATGTCGGCGGGACCTTACTATCTGCCACATGCAAGGACTGTTACACTTCCCTCTATCAACCTGGATTCTACTGGGAGTTATGATAGTTCCCTTCATGGGACATCTACATGCAGACGGACTGATGTTAACATCTCCTCATCTGGATTCAGCAGTGGTATCGTTGTACACATTTTTATACCAGTATTATACTTAGCTACATGTTTTTATGACTGCTTTTGGTACTGTTTGGTATTACTCGTACCATTTTTACAGTTTATGTAGCTACATCGATTTTATCTCTAGTGCAATATTTATTTTGTTGCCTACTTAAAGACTATAAAAGTTTTAATGCTATTCCCATCGAGCGCTGCCTTTGTGTGTTTTTTGTATCCTGCTATCCATTTTTACAGTGGTTGGTAGCTGCACTGGGAATTGGCCTGCAAGCAGATCAGCTAAAAGTAGTTGGATCTGTATGTGCATTCTAATTAATCGAAATTAGTCGATTAATCGATTAAAGCGGAGTTCCACCCTTAAAATCACTTTTTTTCATTACATCCAGCATACTGGCGTCAGCGCCAGTATGCTGTTTTTTTTTTTTTTTTAATGCGCGTACTTACTTTATATCACAACATTGAATTCCAGGCGCACCGCGGAGTGTCGCCGCTATAAGGCGTCACGCCTTCCGGAAACAGCCGATTAGCATTCGGCGCCTGCGCACAGACCCAGGAGCTGACTGCGCAGGCGCCGAAAATAGCCGGTCCTAGTTCGGGTTTTTTCGGAGGGCGTGACGCGCTATATACGGCGCCTGCGCAGTCAGCTCCTGGGTCTGTGCGCAGGCGCCGAGTAAAAGTCGAATGCTAATCGGCTGTTTCCGGAAGGCGTGACGCCTTATAGCGGCGACACTCCGCGGTGCGCCTGTAATTCAATGTTTTGATATAAAGTAAGTACGCGCATTAAAAAAAAAAAAAAACAGCATACTGGCGCTGACGCCAGTATGCTGGATGTAATGAAAAAAAGTGATTTTAAGGGTGGAACTCCGCTTTAAATTAAAAAAAAAAACGATTAATCGAACACAAAAAATTTGATCAGTAACAGCCCTTATATATATATATATATATATATATATATATATATCAAATTAGTTTCAGAACTCAATTAACAAAATAAAAAAGTTCACTGATAACTATTCATATGTATAATGATCCACAACCCTAATCCATAATTTTTTTTAAAAAAAACACTTGAAGCTGAATGTGTCCATGTAAAATGGCACTGGAAAAAGCCAATGGAAGAAGGGATAAATGTGTGCCCCAGGCAGGGAAGAAAAAAGTGTTACCTGATAATGGAGGAGAAGAACCATGATAAAAACAACTCCACATATCTTGTGGCAACGGCCACTTCATCAGGTGTGACATTCAGTGTAACTAGAAACATGTTTCTTTATCGTACATCACGGGACACAGAGCGCATAGCCATTACATATGGGTTATATGGGTACCTTCAGGTGTGGACACTGGTGTAATCAACTTCACAGGAAGTTCCTCCCTATATAACCCCCTCCCACTGAGAGTGCTTCAGTTTTTTCGCCAGTGTCTTAGGTGTTGGTCACGTCTAGCTGTCCCTCGGAGGTCTCGGGACCCAGGATAGCTAGCCGGATCCGTCCGAAGTGCTTCAAAGCCAAGGTGTACGGTACCTGGGCCCTGCCTGCGTGGGGTGTTGCCTATAATGCCTCTCCTTGGAGGGCTGGATTCTGGGCTCCAGTGCCTTGGTCTCTCCCAGGACTAAACGCTACTGATGCCAGGATGCTATATAGGTCCAGGGGTGTGGGTTCCTTAAACACAGGACCCCGGTCCCTGAAGGTCCGAGACAATACCCACGGAGATGGGGGAAGATTGGGCCTCTTGCAGTTTGCAATACCCTGCGGCGTGGAGCAGGTAAGAGGGAACCTGCGGGACTTGGTTCGACAGTAGGTATCCCCCTGGGGGTTCTGGGTTGGCTAATAGTATGCTTGTGCATCAGCCACTATCTCCACTATGTCTGTATGGGCAGGATGGGATACTAATGTTTACCCAGATAACATGTAGATATATGTATACTTGTGTAAGATATATATTTGCTACTCACCCCAGGTCTGCCTGTTAGCATTGATACTGCAACCCCACATGTTTTAAAGAGGAAATTGCTGGTGAAAACTCCTGTTTCTTAGGAAGCCCATGGGGACAGCTTCCTCTCTATGTGTGCACTACAATAAGATTAGTGCTTACCTGGTGTCTGTTGGTGTTGCCTGGCGCTGGTCCATGTTGTTTCCTCTGCTCTGCTTCCTCCATGTGGTTTTCAGAGTGGGGGGGTGCGCGCGCGTGTGCGCGCGCGTGCACGCCGCCTTTTAGAGCGTCGGCGTGCGTTGGGGGGGCGGGCCAGCAGCGTCAGGGTCTGTTTAAAGGAAAAACTTTTTCTCTGGCTGGTCTTTCCCTCCTGGAAGCAGAGGAAGAAGGATACAGAGCGTGCAGCTGGGTCTTTTGGCCACACAGGGACACCTAGTGGCGGTTTTGTGGATCTTCAGGTCTAGGATTTAGTTCCACTATTGACCAGAAAAAAAAAAAAAAGGAATTTTTTTTGCTTAAAGGGACTCAGCCTTAGATCCAGCAGTATCTGAGTCTACCTTGGACTCCGGCTAACGGGCATTGGTGTGTCAATACTCACAGGTTTCCTCAGTATTGCCACCTCCCAGGCGGGTAAAAAAAAAAAAATAATGTTTTTTTGGAAAAAAAAGAAATTAATTTTTTTCATTTTCCTCATACCTGTCCTCATATTGGTTACTCCTAGCTGCAACAGTCAGGTGTTGGCTATAGGGGTGACTCAAGGTTGTACAATGGCTCCAAAGGGATCTGGACCAGCCAAGGCTGCTAAAGGTGCCAAGAAGCAAAAGGGGTCTCCATCGGGGTCAGAGGATTTGGGCCAGGCTTCAACGGCCCCACCCTCGCCAGTTAGAACACCGAGTGGCATAGTACAAGAGCCATTGGGGGTGCTGGGGGCAGAGGCGGCCCCCGATCCACCCATTCCCGTTTACGTGACGGAAGAAATGCTAGCAGCCACCATGAGTGGGCTAGAGAAAAGGTTAACTGCGTTGTTTGCCCATCCTTGGCCAAGTAGCAAGCGGGCTAGATCCCCTTCACCCAGTGTGGGGTTTTCAGATGCGGAGGTCTCCTCTTCAGAGGAACGGGACCCACAAGGGGATCAGGCAGACCCAAGTCCCGACGGTTCAGACAGGGAAGGTTCCACTATAGATGAATATTTCTCGGCCTCTCAAGCGGAGAGCCTGTGGATCCAGTCTTTGACAGATATGGTTCGCACTGCCTTTAAACTTCCAGTGCCAGAACTAGTAGCCCCGGAGGTTTCCTCATTGGGTTCTTTAAAGGCTCCATTAACTTGTGCGTCTTTTCCAATGCACCCTCTTCTGCGGAACGTGATTTACCAGGATTGGGCTCGACCTGATAGAATCTTTGTCCCTCCTAAAAGATTCTCTATTCTCTATCCTATGGAAGAGGAATATTTAAAGAAATGGGCACTCCCCACAGTGGACGCGGCCATTTCCTGCGTGAATAAATCCCTGACCTGTCCGGTTGAAAATGTCCAGATGTTCAAGGATCCGGTCGGCAAGAAATTCGAGACCCTACTGAAAGCCGCTTTCACCTCAGTAGGTGCCATGGTTCAGCCAGCAGTAGCAGCCATTGGTGTTTGTCAGGCCTTGAAGGATCAGGCAAAACAGATATTAAAGGACATGCCGGCTCAGCATACTCATGAATTAGCAGAATTCCCTAGGGCTCTCTGCTTTGCTGTAGATGCTATTAAGGACTCCATCCAACAGGCATCCCGTTCATCTCTACTGATGGTTCACATGCGTCGTCTTTTGTGGCTAAAGAACTGGTCAGCAGAGGCACCCTGCAAAAAGCTTTTAGCAGGGTTTCCCTTTCATGGGGGAAGACTATTCGGGGAAGACCTAGATAAATATATCCACACCATATCAAGTGGAAAAAGTACTTCCTTACCGGTCAAGAAAAGACCGCGTGGGCCCACGTTTAAACGACAGGCCATTGTAGGCTCGGCCCCTTCGACTTCTCGTCAGTATCGACGGCCTCCCGGGCGTCCAGCGGTTAATAGCCGCCCACAGGGTCAAGCCGCGGCAAACAAGAGACCCTGGTCTCGCAAACCGGCTAAACCAGTCATCAAATCAGATTCATGAAGGGGCGCCCCCACTCTCTCGGGTGGGGGGAAGACTTCGGTTTTTCTCCGAAGTCTGGAAGGCCAGAATTCCCGACTCTTGGGTTCGGGCCGTGGTAGCCACGGGATACAAACTAGAGTTTCGAGAAATCCCCCCTCCTCATTTTCAGGGGTCAAGTCTTCCAAGCGACCCATTAAAAAGGGCCTCTCTCGTAAAGGCGTTGGATCGCCTATTGCTCCAAGGAGTAATTGTAGAAGTACCAACCCAAGAATGGGGTCGGGGATTCTACTCCAACCTTTTTGTTATACCAAAACCCAATGGCGACGTCAGGCCTATATTAGACCTCAAACGCCTAAATCGCTTTCTAAAGATTCAGACCTTTCGTATGGACTCCATACGTTCAGTGACAGCCAGCCTGCATCAGGGCGACTTTCTAGCATCTATAGACATAAAGGATGCATATCTGCATGTGCCGATTTACCCAGCACACCACAAGTTTCTTCGTTTTACGATAAATCAAAGTCATTTCCAGTTCGTAGCCCTCCCTTTCGGGTTGGCAACAGCTCCGCGGGTATTCACAAAGGTGTTAGCCCCGGTGCTAGCCGTCCTAAGGACAGAAGGCATCTTGGTCCTGGCATACCTGGACGATCTCCTGGTTATCGACAGATCAGCTTCCAACCTCAATCATGCAGTAGTCCGCACAGTGCGGCATCTAGAAGAATTCGGGTGGATTGTGAACCAAGAAAAATCAAGGTTACAACCCACAAGACAGTTGGAATATCTAGGCTTTCGGTTAGATACAGAATGCCAGAGGGTATTTTTACCTCAAGGGAAGATCAGGTCGTTGATTCAAACGATTCAAATAGTCTTAGGCAAAAAGAAGCCGACTATTCGCCTATGCATGCGACTGCTGGGAAAGATGGTGGCCGCCTTCGAAGCAGCGCCCTATGCCCAGATCCATACCAGAGTTCTTCAGGCAGCTATTCTCTCTGCTTGGAACAAGTCCATACAGGCATTAGACCGTCCATTAGTTCTTTCCCCAGGGGTCAAGCGCAGCCTGTACTGGTGGCTGATCCCTCAAAAATTGTCAAAAGGGAAAACCTTTTGCCCCATCACGTGGAAAATAGTAACCACAGATGCCAGCCTAACAGGTTGGGGGGCAATCTTAGGAAAACGGACCCAGCAGGGACAGTGGTCAGAGGCAGAAAGTCTGCTTCCCATCAATGTCCTAGAGATCAGAGCTGCTCGGTTGGCCCTGGTCGCCTGGACTCTCCCCCTGCAGGGTCTGCCAGTAAGGATACAGTCCGACAATGCCACGGCGGTGGCATACATAAACCACCAGGGGGGCACAAGGAGCCTAGCGGCTCAAAGGGAAGTAAACCTGATTTTTTCATGGGCCGAAGCCCATGTACCCTGCATCTCAGCAGTGTTCATCCCAGGGATAGACAATTCTCAAGCAGATTTTTTGAGTCGTCAACAGTTACTCCCGGGAGAGTGGTCTCTTCACCCCCAGGTATTCCAAGAGATTTGCCAAAGATTCGGAGTTCCCGATGTGGACATCATGGCAACAAGATTCAACAAGAAATTGGACAAATTCGTATCCCGAGCCAGGGACCCCTCGGCCTACGGGACCGATGCGTTGGTTTGCCCCTGGCACCAGTTTTCTCTCCTGTATGCGTTCCCTCCACTACAGATGATTCCCCGCCTTCTACGAAGGATCAGGGTGGAGCGCAGGCCGGTGATCCTGGTGGCCCCAGCCTGGCCCAGAAGGGCTTGGTACGCACTCATCGTGAGGATGTCAGTAGGGGCACCGTGGCCACTCCCCCTGCGCCCAGATCTGCTGTCTCAGGGCCCGATCTACCACCCTGCTTCACAGCAGCTAAATTTGATGGCTTGGCGGCTGAATCCCTAATTTTTAAGGGCAGAGGCCTCTCAGCCCAGGTCATATCTACGTTAATTCAGGCTAGAAAGCCAGTCTCTAGAAATATCTATTACAGAGTCTGGAGGACCTATGTGGAGTGGTGCGAGTCTCAAGGAGGGCATCCTCGCAAGTTTTTTATTGACAGGATCTTGCGATTCCTCCAGGTTGGCGTTGACAAGGGGTTGGCTCTTAGTACTCTAAAGGGGCAGGTGTCTGCCTTATCGATATGGTTTCAAAGGCCTTTCGCTTGTGAAAACCTTCTTGCAGGGGGTCTTGCATGTGAATCCCCCTATTAGAGCTCCCCTCTGCCCCTGGAATTTAAATCTGGTCTTGTCAGCTTTACAAAGGCAGCCGTTTGAACCTCTGACAGAAATCCCTCTTGTGCTGCTAACCCGAAAGTTGGTTTTCTTGGTGGCTATGGCTTCGGCCAGAAGGGTCTCCGAGCTGGCAGCCTTGTCTTGCAGGGAACCGTACCTGATTCTGCATAAGGACAGAGTGGTTCTGCGGCCTCAGCCTTCCTTCCTTCCTAAGGTCATATCCAGTTTTCACTTGAATCAGGACCTAGTCCTACCATCCTTCTTTCCTACTCCCCAGTCCAGAGAGGAAAGATTGCTTCATACTTTGGACGTGGTCCGAGCCATGAGGGTTTATCTCAAGGCTACAGAAAAGATTCGGAAAACAGATGTGCTTTTCGTTCTCTCGGATGGCCCCAAGAAGGGTCAGCCGGCTGCCAAGTCTTCCTTGGCTAGGTGGATTAAGCAGCTGATTTTTCAGGCCTATGGTCTGAAGTGCGTTCCACCTCCCTTATCAGTTAAGGCCCATTCTACGAGGGCCATGAGTGCCTCTTGGGCGGCACACCATCAGATCTCTATGGCACAGGTTTGCAAAGCGGCAACCTGGTCTTCCGTACATACGTTTACTAAATTTTATAAGTTGGACGTCACAAAAGCTACGGACGCAGCATTTGGGCAGGCGGTCCTACGGGCAGCAGTATAGAATCCTCTGGCCCGGTTCACGCCCCTTTTTTTCTGTTGGTGGAGCTATTTTTTTACCTCCTGATATATTTTCTGTTTGGCTATTTTTGGCCTTACGGTCTCCCTCCCTTCATGGAGCATTGCTTTGGGACATCCCATATGTAATGGCTATGCGCTCTGTGTCCCGTGATGTACGATAAAGAAAAAAGGATTTTTAATAAACAGCTTGCCTGTAAAATCCTTTTCTTGAAGTACATCACGGGACACAGAGCTCCCACCCCTCTTTTGGGGAACATTGTGTAACCTCAGAGAAATTGCTTGCTACAAAACTGAAGCACTCTCAGTGGGAGGGGGTTATATAGGGAGGAACTTCCTGTGAAGTTGATTACACCAGTGTCCACACCTGAAGGTACCCATATAACCCATATGTAATGGCTATGCGCTCTGTGTCCCGTGATGTACTTCAAGAAAAGGATTTTACAGGCAAGCTGTTTATTAAAAATCCTTTTTTTCTGATCAATACCTACTTTGCTTTTCATCTATACAAAAAAAAAAAATAAGCCTACCAGTCGGTGTGCCTTGATAAAGGAACTTGTAGCACATTATACAGCTATAAGATCAGATCTTGGCCACTTGGCCACAATTTTAGAAACAAAGGCTAATGTGTACATCACAGATGCACTGAGAATTTTTTAAACCCTTACAGGGAAAACGTCAATTATGCATATTCCAGGGAAAAAATATGTTAACGTTACACTAGACCCAGATATCCCCCCCCCCGTATCTAGGATACATCCAGAGCCACATATGTACAGCTGTGGGCAAAAGTTTGGAGGCCGACACAAATATTTTCACAAAGTCTGCTGCTGCAGTGTTTTAAATCTTTTGTCAGATGTTACCATGGTATACTGAAGTATAATGACAAGCATTTCATAAATGTCAAAGGCTTTTAGTGACAATTACCTTAAGTTTTTGCAAAGAGTCAATAATTGCAGTGTTGACCTCTCTTTTTCAAGACCTCTGCAACTCGCCCTGTCACTTAACTAATCCTGACTGATGGCAGCCCATTCTTGCATAATAGATACTTGGAGTTTGTCTGAATTTTTTATTTATTTTTTGTTCACCCACCTCTTGAGAATTGACCACAAGTTCTCAGTGGGATTAAGACCTGGGCTGTTTCCTGGTCATGGACCCAAAAGTTCTGTTCTATAAGCCACTTAGTTATCACTTTTGCCTTTTGGCAAGGTGCTCCATCATGCCGGAAAAGGCATGTTTTGTCACCAAATTATTCTTGGATGGTTGGGAGAAGTTGGGAGGATATTTTTGTCCCATTCTTTATTTATGGTTGTGTTCTTAGGCAAAATTATGAGTGAGCTCAGTCCCTTGGCTGAGAAGCAACTCCACACATGAATGGTCTCAGGATGCTTTACTGTTGGCATGATACAGGACTGATGGTAGTGCTCACCTTTTCTTCTCCAGACAAAGTTATTTTCCTGGATGCCCCAAACAATCGGAAAGGGGGTTCATCAGAGAAAATGACTTTACCGTATTCCTCACCAGTCCAATCCCTGTACATTTTGCATAATATCAGTCTGTCTCTGATGTTTTTCCTGGAGAGAAGTGGCTTCTTTGCTGCCCTCCTTGAGACCAGGCCGTCCTGCAAAAGTCTTCACCTCAAGCAGATGCCGACTATATGTTTTTTTCTAATGACAGGATGAGGCCAATGAGGAGGAGAGGGTAGAGGTCACTTGTACAGTTTGGATGCAGAGTTTCAGACACTTCAGTCGGTATAAAAAATGGACAAGTGCCCTTAAAGCAGTGTTTCTCAATTCCAGTCCTCACGCCCCCCCCCCCCCCCCAACAGGTCATGTTTTCAGGATTTCCCTCAGATGAAAAGGCTGTGGGAATTACTAAGGCAGTGAAACTGATCAAGTCACCTGTGCAAAATAATGTTAATCCTGAAAACCTGACCTGTTGGGGGGGTGTGAGGACTGGAATTGAGAAACACTGCCTTAAAGCAAGCAGGACTACCAGTACTAGGTTGCCCTTGGATGTATCCCATTTCCCAGCAACTGGGCAGCAAGACAACCCTGAGGGAAAGGATGTCAGTCCTGCCAGGAACAGGAAGAAAACAGCAGGAGCCACCAGTTTACAGGTAAGTACTGACAGCACCACAAAGTCCAGTGGTGTACCCCTTGCTAATTCCTTCCCATCTGCCATAAGGTTCACCCAATGTGCAATGAACAATATATATTATCCGTGTCCATGTTTCTGGAACGGTTGTCGGTGTTCATGTGTACCCTGCTATTGACAGTGTAACCCAGGGACAGAGAAACATTTTTTTCCATGTGAATGTGAAGAGCAGAGATGGCCTTCTGTGAGAAATAATGTTGGCATAGACCTCCCACCATATACTGTAAAAGTGCAGGTCATGAACTGGCAGAAGGGGGCTGTTTTCACCTGCTGGTATGGGAGCAGTTGATGGGCTAGTGGATTTGCCAAGCTAGCATTCAGATGTTGGGTGTGGGAGTTGTTTGGGAACAGCTTTTTTTCTGCCCCAGCAACTGGGAAACCTGGTATGGGAAGGTTGCCACTGCAGACAGTGTGATGAGTACTGCTGCTGAGGTTCCATCCTTTGCTTTACCTTTCTCTGTCTGGCCCCATGACCTTCCTCACTACTGATCATAGAAGGTAAAGGTCTCTGAGCACCCTGGTAAACCTTTCCAACCTATTGCTGGATTCAGTAAAGGTTCTTACACCACTGGAATGTGTGGAGGTCATGCCTGTTGGTGCCTAGTTGTCCGCATCAAGTGCTACTCCCACCCAACTCTCTGGTTGAATATCATGTGGTTGAGCATGCACATCATACCCAAGTAGCTGGTGCTCTAGCAGTGACTTATCTTCTGCAAACACAGGTTCTCCCAGGTCACAGCTTCACAGTACTGAAGCCAAAGGATTGACATTACAACCAGAAGCCAAGCATCGACAGCTTCATATTTCCAAATCTGCACGCTGTCAGTGCCTGAGAAATGACAGAAGCCTTGAGTACAATAATACCTGCCTGCTTAGCAGTGGCCCTGCACTACAGGGATACCATTGTCAATCCATAACAAGATCATGGCAAGATCACTAAGTAGTTAGTCATGGTTTACATCTATGCATGTGTGTGTAGGGTATTCATTTCAATAGGCAAAACATGGGGAAAGAAGTCCCTGACCCTTTTGTAAAATCGCACCTCACTGAACTGCATAGTGCTGTTTGGCATGTGTGACGGCAGTGGCCGATGCATGAGGGTGCCTTTAAGTATTGATGGAACCCATGTGTATCCGCTAAAGGGCAGTGCGTTTCTGTGCATGTCAGGAAAGTGTGTGATTTTGCGTTTATTCCGACACAGGTAGATATAAACCAAGCCTTAGGCGGCGTACACACGAGGGGATATGTCCGCTGAAAACGGTCCGATGGACCGTTTCAGCAGACATCTCCGCTCGTGTGTATGGGCTAGCGGACAGATTTCTCCACCCGACAGATTTCAAAGCAAGCTTTGAAATCTATCCGGTGGAATCTGTCCGCCCGACATGTCTGCTGGTTAGTACACTTACCAGCAGACATGTCGGCCCCCACCGCCGCCGCGCCGCTGCCGAATGGATTCGGCGCATGCGCGGAAGTGTTTTACTTCCTGGTGCGGTGACGTGGCGGCGTCAACGTCACCGCCGCGTCACCGCGCCGTCCGGCGGCGGGGAATTTGATCCGATGGTGTGTACACGCCATCGGATCAAACTCCCGATCGGACATATCCGATGGAAATGGTCCGCGGACCGTTTTCATCGGATATGTCCGATCGTCTGTACGCCGCCTTAAAGAAATCTGCATATTTAAAAATATTGAAAATAACTTTTGAAGTTACATCTTAGGCCTCGTACACACGAGGGGATATGTCCGCTGAAAACGGTCCGATGGACCGTTTCAGCAGACATCTCCGCTCGTGTGTATGGGCTAGCGGACAGATTTCTCCACCCGACAGATTTCAAAGCATGCTTTGAAATCTATCCGGTGGGAATCTGTCCGCCCGACATGTCTGCTGGTTAGTACACTTACCAGCAGACATGTCGTCCCCCACCGCCGCCGCGCCGCCGCCGAATGGATTTGGCGCATGCGCGGAAGTGTTTAACTTCCTGGTGCGGTGACGTGGCGGTGACGTGGCGGCGTCAACGTCACCGCCACGTCACCGCGCCGTCCGTCGGCGGGGAATTTGATCCGATGGTGTGTACACGCCATCGGATCAAACTCCCGATCGGACATATCCGATGGAAATGGTCCGCGGACCGTTTTCATCGGATATGTCCGATCGTGTGTACGAGGCCTTACAGTATATGAGATTTTAGTGATTGGGTTTACATCTACCCTGAAATGCATTGTAATCAGGGGCGGACTGAGATTGACAACTCATGGGGCCCCCGGGCAATAGAAGATTATGGGGCCTCCAGGCTTACAGATGGTCACCAAGCCAGGTGGCAGTACAGAGGCGGGGCAGCTAAAATCTCGGGATTTTCACATCAAAAGCATGTAGGTTTTGGACATATCAGGGACAGATGTAAAAAAAAAACACAGATTTTTACATACTGTCCCTGGTTTTAATGAGCCTGGCAACCCTGATGGGGCCCCCTAGTGGCATGGGGCCCTCGGCAGTGCCCGAGTTTCTCAATGGTCAGTCCGCCCCTAGGACTGACCATTCGGGCACTCAGGCACTGCACTAGGGGCCCCATTCCACTAGGGGGCCCTATCAGGGTTGCCAGGCTCATTAAAACCAGGGACAGTATGTAAAAATCTGTGGGGTTTTTTTTTACATCTGTCCCAGAAATGTCCCTTACTGACATCCTTTTGGACTAAAAATCCCAAGATTATAGCTGCCCCGCCTCTCTAGTACCCTTTCAGTGTGTGTATGTGTATTCTGTGTGTATGTATACTGTGTGTGTATATTGTGTATGCATATTGTATGTGTGTGTGTGTGTGTGTGTGTGTGTATACTGTGTGGCCCCATAATCTATTTCCTGGGGGCCCCATAATCTCATATTGCCTGGGGGCCCCATAATCTCATATTGCCTGGGGGCCCCATAATCTCATATTGCCTGGGGGCCCCATAATCTCATATTGCCTGGGGGCCCCATAATCTCATATTGCCTGGGGGCCCCATAATCTACTAATGCCTGGGGACCCCATAATCTCATATTGCCCAGGGGCCCCATGAGTTGTCAGTCCGCCCCTGATTGTAATGTTACATTTTGAATTCATTTCTTTGCAAAGGCTGAGTTGAATTTCAAAATATAGAACTGAAAGTGATCAGAAAAAGCAGTGAGTGTTCAAACATTAGGGACATTCCAAATGCATACAATTCTTAGAACAGCCCCTACTAGGACCATTTGCCAGGAAGCACCAGGAAGGTACCTCAGAAGCCACACATTACAAGGTGGTAGGGGAACAGAAATGTCCCCATTGTAGCAGTGTCACTGTCCACACTCCAACCACACTCTGCTCCTCTTCCTCTAACCGGCTGCTATTACTGCAACACCAACTATCAAAATGACTACTGGCCAGAGCCGCTGCTGCTATGTAAACCAGAACTCCTGAACAGTGTGCTGAACACTGCAAAATACAATGTAACAACAGTATTGTTACTTTGTATTTACTCTGTATCATTCATATGTAGATCCAAGGGGGGACCCTTCAATCTGCACATGATAAACAGAAACGAGATACATTTTTTTTTTTTCATGATCAGGCCATTTTTTGCTATTCAGCACTGCGCTGAATTACTGAATTAAAACAAATGGTTTATAGTTCTTGAATGATCAATATTTGTTCAAAATTATTATGGCACCATCATCCTTTAGTAAGCAAAGTTATTGGAAAAGTCCTAAAGAGGATAGTGGTAGGACTATGTGGGTGCTAATAATATACAATGTAATGTAATGTAACATGTAATATACAACCGCAAAAAAATATGCAAAATTGGTATTCTCCATGTTAATGTTCAGCTTTGATTGTT
Organism: Rana kukunoris; assembly: GCA_029574335.1. NCBI lineage: Eukaryota > Metazoa > Chordata > Amphibia > Anura > Ranidae > Rana > Rana kukunoris. The sequence continues at coordinate 451,458,255 of CM056051.1, forward strand.
CTACATGTTTCGCCAAAGGCTTTGTCAGGAACAGGCATGAACAGTGATTTTTATTGTACAGATATAACCAAAAAGTTTTTAGAATAATGCATATTCTTATATGTCATTTAAATATTCAAAAAAAAAAAAAAAGGAAAACTAATTTAATTAACGATTGATAAAGATTGAGATAATCAGGGAGACCATGTATACAGTTTCTCTGAGAAAACGTACTGCCATACAACAGTCCTATTATGATAATCAACAGATGAGTAGTATAATTCTTTTAGTGGCCCTTTAAAAACCCTTTATTAACCTATAACCAATCATAAAGAGATTAGTCTATATGAATATATAGAGAATATAGCCTTAACTTTGGGCATGAATTTCAATACAGGAACTCATATAATTAAATGCTTACATGTTGGGGTTGGTACTCAGAGCTTAGCCTGGGAGCTAATATACTCTTATCTATGTGCAGATGCTGGGTGGATCGTCCTAGTTTGTGTATCTCTAGGCCAATCTATTGTGAGAAAATATATCCTAGTAAATATAAAGAGATGTAACACAAGTGAAAGAAAGTTACTATCTGTATGTATATAAAGTTATGCCAGATATACTGAAAGCAATGAGTAGCTAATTAATAATCTCATACAGGTATTTACCTCTGTTCTGCTCATTGATATTTATATTATCCTATGTTCAAAAGGGCTCATAGAAATCCCATAATGATGTGGAGGTATCTATGATATCTGTATAATAGAAATCAATGTTCATGCCTGTTCCTGACGAAGCCTTTGGCGAAACATGTAGAACAATCAAAGCTGAACATTAATATGGAGAATACCAATTTTGCATAATTTTTTGTGGTTGTAAATTATATGAATTTTCTATTCATTTCCGGTATATTATTAGCACCCACATAGTCCTATCACTTTCCTCTTTAGGACTTTTCCAATAGCTGTATTAAAGTGGTTGTAAACCCCACTTTTTGACTTTTACCTACAGGTAAGCCTATAATAAGGCTTATCTGTAGGTATAAAGAATATCTCCTACACCTGTACGGTTTAGGAGATATTCCCCTGGCAATGCGTCGTTGATTGCAGCGGCGTATGCGCAGGGAGGATCCTCTGCTGAAGGGCCGGCCGCCGCTGACCATTGCCGGAATGAAATCTCCCTCTCTGAGCCTGATGAAGAGGCACACATGCCTCGAACGCGGGCACCTCCCCATCACCTGACCCGGAAGTGACGTTCTGCTGCTGTGTCCCCCTTGGGTCCCCGTTCCTCACTCCTCCATACCATCCAAGGTTTCCCCTCCCGCAATGGCGATAAAGAGGAGTAAGGACTGCGGTATTAAGCCCCAATCGGCTTCCGTCGTACAGCCCGACCGTCCCCCTGTATTGGAGCTGATATGATCAAGGCACAAAACGGGGCATTCATCCACCAAGTATATGACCTGCAGAGCGCGCCTATTCCGGATTACCCAGACGGATGACTATCCTCTACAAATAAGCTGATTTTTCTATTATGTTGTGTGAGTGACACCTTCATATGAATTGTCATTTTTATATTAAAAACTTTTAATACTACGCTTAGAGGGCGCTGCTTTTTGTCTTTCCATTCTGAGTACTCCCCATTTATCACCACCCTCTGAACTCGCCCTTGTAGCCAGTTTTCAATCAATGTACTCACCCTATGGTCCATGCCAACGGACCTTATTTTGTACAGTAAACGTTTATGGGGAACTGTGTCAAATGCTTTTGCAAAATCCAGATACAGCACGTCTACGGGCAGGTGTCTTGGGGCTATCCATTAGAGATGCTGACCGCTGTGCCAGAGATTCGTGGAGAATCATGCCATATAGCACCTACAAACCATGGTGTGTATATATATTGTGGCAGTAGGTAGGTTAAATTCCCTGGTTGCATCCAGGATGCAGTGTATATATCCCCTAGGTTCAGGCTTTATGCCAGTTTATACCTCTAGGGGGAGTGCTGGGAGTCCTGCTGGGAAGACTTGATGAGCCCAGCTGAATTAGGTGGGCTCAGTAGGTCTTCTACAAAAACTCACAGCATGCAGAGAGATATGCTCCAACCTGGAACCAGATCTGTGTGAATGGTCTGGGGCAGCCTTTCTCAACCTTTTTAACGCTGGGGAACCCTAAAAATAATTTTCAGGTCTCGGGGAACCCCTGATAAAACCCATTCATTGGGGGTCAGTGGGAACAATGCCCCTTACTTTGGTGGTCAGTGAGAAGAATGCCCTTTTTTTTACAGTAGTGGTAAGAATGCCCCCCTTACAGAGAAATATGAAGATCATTGGTGTAATACCACTGGCTCCCCCAAGTAAAATTGGCTCAGAACTATGTAGGCACCATCAAACAGGAGGTAAATCAGCCTCAGCTCAAGGAACCCCTAGCCATGCCTGGAGGAACCCTAGGGTTGGCTGGCAGAGAATGGCTGGTCTGGGAGTGTGATCTCTGTGGTGAGACCAAGCCTGTGTGGCTATTGCTGGGAGATTTAAACAGCAGGGAGTCAGGGACTGGGGCAGCACAAGGCTGTACCCAGTTGTTAGGGACACCAACGTTTATAGCGAGCAGGTCAAGTTGACCAGGATTTATTTTTTTGTATTTCTTTTGTTTTCTGTCATATTTTTATTTGTATATAGTTCAAATAAAACCACATTTTTTTGTTTTCCTTCTACCACTGTCTGCTGGCCTAGTGTTTTTTGTGTGCTGAACCTTTCCAGGGGGTCACACACACCCGCTGCCGGGCTGACCTCTCACAATATATATATATATATATATATATATATATATATATACACACACACACACACTGGCATTTTTTTTTCATACTACTAATGGTAGCAATGACTTATAATGGGACTGGACTGTGATACTGTGGTGGACAATCTGACACTAGCTGTGTCAATAGAAACGAAAATATCTTGTTTCCGCATTGACTTCTATGGCATGCAATACCGCATGTTGCCAGAGGTGGGGGGCGCCTGAGAGCCTCGGAAACAGCTCGGCTGAAACCCTTGGAAAGGCTCGGGAACGGAGTATTTCCAAGCGGCTCCGCCGCCCCCACACCTCTGGCCAAATGCGGTACTGCACACCGCAGAGGCTTGAATCCTGCTCGTTTTGCGAGACAACGCTCGCAAACCGAGTAAGGATTTTTTTTTTTTAAATGCTCGTATTGCAAATCGTTTGTTAACCGCGTTACTCACAATCCAAAGTTTCACTGTACCTTGTATTTAGTTAGAGTGGAAGTTGCAGTCGTGCTCATTGTTGGACATTGTTTGCAAGAATTTACAGAATGTGGTGCTGGAAACCCACGTTCCGTGCATGTTTCCGACACACCATGTTCAAAACGCACTGCAGTGTGATCTGCAGCGGGTGTTACGCCAACACCACCCCAAGTGCAGGACGCAAACGCTGTGCATTTGCCTGCACCTGATCGTATAGTACAGAAGTACCATGCAATCCGGTTGCTCTGTGCTTTTTAAATGAGTGCATGCACTGCTTTTGCTCTGCTTCGTTTACACCTCCTTGAAGTCTCTAACACATAGAGAGCGTCCTGCCACACAGATATAGTTCCCAGGAGGGGGCGAGCACGTTACTGACCACCACAGTTAAGTCTCCCTTCACGGTGGTCAGTAACAATCGGACAAGCAGGAAGTGAACAGAACAGAGAAGAAATAGAGCAACTTCTGAGCAAAAACGAACAGTGAGGAAGTGAAAAGAGGAATGTCTGCAGGTTAAGGATGCTTATTATGAAAAAAAAAAAAAAATTCCTTTACAACCCCTTTAAGGTGGAATGTATGTTCCTTGCTAAAGAACATTGATGTTATGGGTAAAGTTCTGCATTGGGCAGCCGCATCGGGGTGATATTAATGCCTATTGGGAGATGCAGTGTGTTTTCCTAATTCCACATATACATGTGGCTGCGTTTCAGAAAAGGTTTGTGGGACATTTCCCTGCGTTCTGCATGTACAGACACTCATGGAACTCAGGAACGGTCTGCAGAGCCCATGCTAACGCGTTCCGCAGAAAATGCACCGGCGTGAACTTAGACACTTGGGGCCAAATTCATAACGTATTTACGTTGGCGTATCTAGAGATACACCGCGTAAATACTAAGAATAGCCGGCGTATCTTTTTTTGGTATTCAGAAAAGAAGATACGCCAGAATTCTGCTAATATACCAGCGGCGTAAGTCTGTTACACCGTCGTATATTAGTTTCACTTTTATGCTGGCCGCTAGGTGGCGCTTCCGTCGTTTTACGCGTGGAATATGTAAATTATGGAGTTACGCCGATTCTCGAACGTACTTGTGGCCGGGCGTCGTAGTTTACGTTGTTTGCGTAAGCGTTATTCCGGCGTAAAGTTACTATAGGAGGCGTAGCCAATGTTAAGTATGGACGTCCGGACAGCGTCGAATTTTACGTAGTTTGCGTAAATCGTTCGGGAATGGGGCTGGACGTAAATTACATACACGTCGTTTACATTAAATAGATGGGACGTGATTTCACGAATGCGCACTGGGATACGTCCACGGACGGCGCATGCGCGTTCAGGAAATCCGTAAATTGCGTGGGGTCATGATTCATTTACATGAATCACGCCCCCACATTACTCATTTGAATTAGGCGCCCTTACGCCGGACACTTTACACTACGCCGCCGCAAGTTATAGAGCAAGTGCTTTCTGAATAAGGCACTTGCCCATAACAGTTGCGAAGGCGTAGTGTAAAGAGCATACGCTACGCCCGCACAAAATGACGCCACCCTTCTCTGAATCTGGCCCTTGCTGTCCATCTTGCATGTTCCTGACGTGTTGGCAGCCCATTGAAGAGAATAGACTGTGGAGTCCATGGTGTGATCTGCCCCCAGTATGTAGCTGGTAGAGTTGCTTGCATATTGGCACAGGATGCCCACTCTCTCTATCATGCCATCTCTTGTAGAGATCTCCTCTCACCCCAATAGGAGGAGGACCATGAATGAACACAGATCATGTATGTAGCACGCCTGGCGCTCGGGTCACGTGACGTGCCCGGGTGACGTCGTTGTTTTGCCTGATTTTTGCACTGCAGCAGTTCCACGTTCCCAATCACGTGGCGCCGGATGACAAGCCCCCCGCTCACGTGACCCGCCCGGCCCAACCACATTACGTAATGCCGTTCTATTTCCAGAGACAATGCCGGGTGACGTCACTAGAAGAGAGAGAGAGGGGTCCCTGCTGTGAGTGACAGGCGCGTGCCAGGCGGTGACGTCATCCCCCACCTTCTTGTTCTGCACACAGTTCATGGAGGGAGATGAGAGCAGGCAGGGGCAAGCTTTGTGTACAATACATAAGTGTATATATATATATATTACATGTGTGTGTGCACCCTATGATCAGGGTCAGAGCTCCGATCTACGTGCGGGGTGATCGGAGACTGATGTCGCTGCACGTGCAGGCATGATTAGTTGTCAGAGCTCAGCTGTCACATGCACGGCGCTTATTTCAGCGATCAGAGGTCGGAATGTGAGTGGTGAGCCCTCCCTGGACGTGCATAGAAGTCTGGCAGAAGAGACACATTGGGTGCGATGACGTCACTACCTCCATGGCTTGCACACATTTCCCGGAGTGTGCCAATCATGTGCGAGGATGCGAATGGGCGTGGCTTCTGCCCCTTGGGCGTGTTCCTGTCAAACCCAAGGCCCAATCCATGTTGACCCTTGTTGACAGCAGGTCCCGCCTTCTTTCGCGACAGTGTTATGGGTCTGCCCCTTTTGGAGGCTGAGCCAATGAGGACTCGCGGGCGGGCTTCGTGCTGCTGCAGAGCCGCCAATGGGTGGTCGCCACTGTGCCAGTGGGCGTGTCGGCGCAGGCGAGAAAGGGGCGTAGCTTGCAGGAGCCGATAAACAACAATCCCAGCGCTTCCCCTCCTCCGGTAGAGTCCGGTCAGTGAGACAGCGGGGCACGGAGAAGTCACGGAGAGCCAAGCTCGCCACACACACGGAACAATCTCCCATCCCCCTTCCGCCAGTATTCTGCCTCATTACCTCTGCCGGTACACCGTGCCCTGCCACCACCACTCCTCTCTCCTTCTCCTTGGTGCTGGAAAATGGCGGCCTCGGTCTGTGTCAACATCCAGATGCTGCTGGAGGCGGCGGAGTATCTGGAGCGGAGGGAGAGAGGTGAGAAGGGGATCCGGGGCTTGTGTGTCACTGCTGGGGGAGGGGAAGAGAGAAGGAGGAAGAAGGGGGACTACAAGGATCAGCATGAAGTGCACTGACTGCTGGGACTTGTAGTACTTCCCTGGATAGAGGCCTCAGTACTCACGTGTGATCCTTATTATCAGCTCCAGCGTATACATTATATATACACAACACACCCCAGGATGTCTGGGCTCCCTCTAAACACCAATAAACACTCCATCTATCTTCTGTGTGTAGACAGATCAATATTTTACATACACCATTCTAATAATAAATACACAACATATACCCATGTTTTGTGTGTTTATTATTGGAATTTTGTTTTTACACACGCGCATGTGTGTTATTATAAACACGAATAATATCCCCATCATGTGTATGTAAAAAATTCTATATTTTATAAATCTATATCTGCACCTGAGTACCTGATTGGAGTATTCCCAGATGTCTGCACTATATACACACCTAATCACACGCAACGAGCTCCCTTTGTGTATGAAGCATACATACATACATACATACATACATACATACATAGCGCAATAAAGAGCTGCCTACAGATCTGTCTGTACATAGCGAATGGTACAGGATTTGTGAATGGAGCCTCGTGTAGTACACATCATATGTGTGAATAGATGCATGGTGAATACATCATGTGTAGGTACTGCTGGGATATAAATAAAGCTGTGTATTGTGTGTCAAGCGTATTTGGTCACGTGTCGGAGGTATGTGTTATATCGTTGTGTGTTATTGTCTGTATTGGAGCTATATACGTGTTTTGGAGGCATGTGTACGTTATTGTCTCGGAGGTACGTGTTCTGTCGTCATGTGTCGAAGATGTGTGTTCTGTCGTCATGTGTCGGAGATGTGTGTTCTGTCGTCATGTGTCGGAGATGTGTGTTCTGTCGTCATGTGTCGGAGATGTGTGTTCTGTCGTCATGTGTCGGAGATGTGTGTTCTGTCGTCATGTGTCGGAGATGTGTGTTCTGTCGTCATGTGTCGGAGATGTGTGTTCTGTCGTCATGTGTCGGAGATGTGTGTTCTGTCGTCATGTGTCGGAGATGTGTGTTTTGTCGTCGTGTGTCGGAGGGATGTGTGTTCTGTCATGTGTCGAAGATACGTGTTCCGTCGCCATGTCTCGTAGATTTGTGATATGTCATGTGTTGAAGGTACGTGTTTTATCAGAGGTACGTGTTTCATCATCATGTGTCCTAGATGTGTGATATGTCGTCATGTGTCTGGGGTTTTGTGTTGTATCAGAGGTACGTGTTCTATTGTCATGTGTCCTAGATGTGTGATATGTCATTCTGTCTGGGGTTTTGTGTTATATCATCATGTGTTGAAGGTACGTGTTCTGTTGTCATGTTTCGTAGATGTGTGATATCTCAATATGTGTTGGAGGTACGTGTTTTATCAGAGGTACGTGTTTCATCATCATGTGTCCTAGATGTGTGATATGTGTTGAAGGTACGCGTTCTGTCGCCATGTGCTGTAGATGTGTAATATGTCATCATGTGTTGGAGGTACATGTTTTATCGTCATGTGTCTTAGATGTGTAATATGTGTCGGGTCAGAGCTACATGATATGTTGTCATGTGTCGGGGGTTTTGTGTTATGTCGTCATGTGTCAGAGGTACGTGGTATATCCTCATGTGTCCTAGATGTGTGATATGTGTCGGGTCAGAGGTACATGTTGTTATGTCGTCATGTGTCGGAGGTACGTGGTATATCCTCATGTGTCCTAGATGTGTGATATGTGTCGGGTCAGAGGTACATGTTGTTATGTCGTCATGTGTCGGAGGTATGTGCATTTCCTCATACAACCATTACCTAGGTGTGCTTTGAGCCTTGCCCCTGACAATGACAGTATGGATGGAAATCTGTCTGGGTGCATGCAGCTCAGGTTGATGTGGCCATGCTTGTCTGATGTGCATGTGATATTTTATGGACAAGAATCTTTATTTACAGGTCTTGATAATAAATGCAGTGTATATGAGGTGTGAGTGTACATGTGATGAGTGATCGTATGTACACAGCTGTATAATCAGATCTAAGTGTAGTATTATTATTATTATTATTATTACAGCTCATCCCATCCACAGGCCTCCTGTGATTCATGTGAGATTCCAGTGTCCCTTGTCACATCGCCTGCATGTCACCGCTCACCATCACCGGTGTTTTCTGACTTTTTAAGTCTGTCTGAGATTTCAGCAGAACTGTCATCTAAATTCCTGAAAAACAAACATGTGTCCAGCCAGGGCTAATGAGAGCCCACATGTCTTCATGAGTGTAAGGCAATGCAGAAGGCTGCTGTGATGGAGAGAGCAGTAATTACTGAGCAGCATCTCAATAATAGTTATTAATTATCCTGAAAATATATTTTTCTCTTAGATTGGAGGCCTATTATTATGCTAATATATTGAATAATTCACGTCATGCAGCAATGTGGTGCATGAAAATGGAGCCTGCCTTTCTGCATGGGCTCTCCGAGTGTTCCCACCATGGAGGAATAGACACTCCGGCTAAAAATAGACATCATTTGCATTTCCAAAAAATGCAGGGGGCCAAATATTGTGTGACCTCCTAGGAGATGGCAGAGGTCTGCAGTGTAGGATGCACTGGCTGTATACACACATAGACAATTATTGTATGTGTGTTACTTGCGGTCAACAGAGCAGATTCCAGTGGGGGAGGGGCAAGTACTGTCGGGAGGAAAAAAAAATGTGTTTTGGTTTTGTGTATGTAGAAATTTATTGCTGCGTTTTTACTGCAGTTGTTTGTTTTTGTTTCATTTTCATTTTCCCTTTTTTATTTATTTGTTATGCTTTTTTAGCTTTTACTTTAAATACAGAAAAATTATATTTGTATGAATGCAGTTAGAAGTATGCTTTAAATGTCTGCAATGTTGGACTGAAATCCCTTTACCATCTAACATCTTCTCCAAATATTTAGTGTAGTTCTAGTAAATGCATGTGCCTTCCCTGAAATGTCTTCCCATCTAGTACTGGTGTGTAATGCTCATGGTAGGTCAGTGTCGATCTTTACTGTGTGTGTATGTGTGTGTATGTGTGTGTATATGTGTATGTATGTATGTATGTATGTGTGTGTGTATATATATATATATATATATATATATATATATATATATATATATATATATATATATATATATATATATATATATATATATATATATATATATATACACATTCACACATTTTTCTCTTATTCATTTGCAATAGTGTTTGGCTAAATTAGTGTGGCAGGTAATGTACCTATATGGTATAGTATTGAGGCCTTGCAGCACTGGAGTTTGGTTTTATTCCAGTTAGGTGTGGAATAGGTTTGTCATGTTTATGGGGTCCTTCTAGATCAGCTATTCTCAACCAGGGTTCCTTCAGAGGTTTCTAGGGGTTCCATTAACAATTCCTGCCTCTCAGATAAGTAACCCCTGACTTAAACTGTTTCAGCTATCGGCAACCAAAGCATTCTGGTAGCTGAATGTGGGACCCTGTTCCTTCTGGCCATCAATGTAATTGGGGTCCTTTTTTCCCCATTGCCACCAATGTCCTTTTTTCTTACTGGCGGCCAGTGTCGGCGGGTTCCCCCTGGCGGCCAGTGTCGGCGGGTTCCCCCTGGCGGCCAGTGTCGGCGGGTTCCCCCTGGCGGCCAGTGTCGGCGGGTTCCCCCTGGCGGCCAGTGTCGGCGGGTTCCCCCTGGCGGCCAGTGTCGGCGGGTTCCCCCTGGCGGCCAGTGTCGGCGGGTTCCCCCTTCCCACTGGCGGCCAGTGTCGGCGGGCCCCCCCTTCCCACTGGCGGCCAGTGTCGGCGGGTCCCCTCTTTCCCCACTGACCGGCAATGTAACCATTCTTGTTACTGAAAATAATTGTGTTGTAGAACAGCAGGAGCAGTGTCGGCAGTAAAGCGCCGCTATTTTTAGCGGTGCTTTACTGCCAATTTCGCAGCGCTATTCAGCCGCTAGCAGGGCAGTTTTACCCCCCCCCCCCGCTAGTGGCCGAGAAAGGGTTAAAACCGCCCGCAATGCACCTTTGCAGAGGCGCATTGCCAGCGGCATAGCCACGCTGTCGCATTGATTTCAATAGGCGGGAGCGGTGGAGGAGCGGTATACACACTGCTTCTTCACCCACCGCTCCAAAGATGCGGCTAGCAGGACTTTTTTTTCCAGTCCTGATGGCGCACTGCTCCAGTGTGAAAGCCTTCTGAGCTTTCACACTGGAGAAACAGCAGCAGCTGTTTAGGGTCGGTTTTTAGCGCAATAGCGCCTGCAAACTGCTCCAGTGTGAAAGGGGTGTTGGGCAAAGGGTACTTGGGGAGGGGGGGGGGGTGCTGTGTGTGTGTGTGTGTGTGTGTGTGTGTGTGTGTGTGTGTGTGTGTGTTTCTTTTTTACTTATTAAAATAATTAGTGCCTTCATCCACATACAGAAATCGGGACATTGTAAATGAAACAGTGTGTGTTTAGAATCACTTAACCCTAATCTGTACGTGTATTTACTCAAATTTTTCAATCCCATAATACACTTGTCTGCTCAATTACAAAAGCAGCCCTGTGCGTGTTTAGATGCACCGAATACAGAGAAGTAGTCGTGTCATAGACAAAGCTAAGTTCCTGTGCATCTATCGTAAACAAAGACGAAACAGACCTGGACCGTAGATTCCGGAATTCAGACATTTGCACAGCGACCTTAACGAGGAAGTAAACTTCCTCTCCTGACTTTTCTCTATAGGTAAGCCTATAATAAGTCTTTCCTATAGTATAGGTAGTGTAAATATTTCCTAAACGGGCACCATTTAGAAGACATTTACCTTACACGCAGCCAGTGACATCACTAAAACGTGCGCTCTGAAGGAACGACTACCATTGCTGTTCCTTCTGAGCCCTGTGCTGTAAATGATGGCTTTTATGCACACGAGTGATGTCACCCTGGCTCCGACCAATCGCAGAGCCTGCAAACCCATAAGCAAGACAGGTGAAGATGGAAGCGACTGCAGCGCTGACATTGCAGCACTGGAACAGCTTTGTTCTAAGGTAAATGTCAAATAATGTGCTGGTATGCAATGCATACTAGCACGTTATGACTTTACCTTGCAGTAGAGCTGCACGATTAATCTCTCTGCTCAGAGCTGTCCAAAAAAAGTTTAGCAACAGCGCTGAGATAAGAGAAACCACGCATTGCTTGGTTCGTTTGGATCAATGAGATGAACTTCCGTCTACAAGTTAGGTCAGTTTAACACAGGAGGCTCAACTGGTGGCCCTCCAGCTGTTGCAAAACTACAAGTCCAATCATGCCAGCCTGGGGGAGTTATTCTTGTAACCTTCAGCCTTGCAATGCCTCATGGGATTTGTAGTTTTGCAATAGCTGGAGGGCCGCCAGTTTGAGACTCCTGGTTTAACCACTTACAGTGGATGTAAACTTCATTCATGAAATTTGAGCTGGGCACATATATCTTCAGTGTTTTGTTATCTCTCTTTAAAGCACTATGTCCCATAGCTGTCTCCTGTTCTGTTATCAGCCTGATAACGTCTTATAAGTTCTCTGTCGCATATGATGAACGCAGCCAGAGTTTTGTGTTGGGGAGGATGCTATAAAAAAATTAGGAGAACTCTGAACACTTCAACAAACAGACCTGAAAGTCTTTACCTATGAGAAGAGGGGGGGGGGTGTCCCTTTCCTCCAATCAGCTGTCTTGGCTCCCCAATGATTCCCATTTTATTCAGAATCCTACAGCTCTAGAGACCTTGCAGGAGAAAAAATAAAAAAAAGCCAGCGGTATACAATCGCTTTTAATAAAAATGACCCATTTGCTCATTGTCTTGCTTTTGATAAGATCGGATAATTTTATTTTTATAATATATATATGTGTGTGTATATATATATATATATATAATATATAAATTGTATTTATTGGCGTATAACACCCACTTTTTTACCCTGAAAATAGAGGGTAAACTATGCCTGCGTGTTAAATGCAGGGGGCTGCTGAAAGTTTTTTTTCCCTGAAATTTCCCTCTTAAAGTTAGGGTGCGTGTTCTACGCCGATGAATACGATAGATATAGATAGAGAGAGATATATATATATATATATATATATATAATCTCTCTATCTCTATCTATCTCTCTCTAATATACAGAAATAGAAGAGACAATGTGAATGTAAACTGTGTGTGTGTGTGTGTGTGTGTGTGTGTGTGTGTGTGTGTGTGTGTTGGGTATCACTTAAGTGCTAGACATGCGCATTTGTTTTCGTTAGAATGCATTTTCGTCCGAAAATCTGTTTTTTTCGTTATCGTTTTAACAAACGATAACGAACGTGCAAGAAACGAAAACCGAAAGATCAGACATAAAAAATGCTTTATTTTCGTTTTCGTTTCGGTAAAAATTCGATATAGAGAGATTCGACATTACAGGGAAAAGATTCGACATTACAGGGAAAAGATTCGACATTACAGGGAAAAGATTCGACATTACAGGGAAAAGATTCGACATTACAGGGAAAAGATTCGACATTACAGGGAAAAGATTCGACATTACAGAGAAAAGATTCGACATTACAGAGAAAAGATTCGACATTATTACTAGTCATACAACATTAGAATTCTTGTAGACGGAATATTCGAATGGAAATGTACGATTCGGCGTAAAGATTCGACATTCCGTCGAATATTATTTTGACCATTCGACAGAAACCAAGTATTATTGGATTTTCGGACGAAAGCTATTCCCCAACGAAAAACGAAATAAATCAAAATGATTTTCGGGAGTAACTAAATAAATTTATTTTCCAACGAAAATGAAAAAAAATAAATGAAATATTCCAGTCTGCACATGTCTATTAAGTGCTACTATACAAGTAATGCTATTATGTTTATTATACTACTAAAATCTGTTGGGTTAGTAAACCTATTTGGCTCCTAATCTATTTCTTGTCATTCAAGTCCTACATGAATGTGTCGGCCTGAATGGTGTTCTTACTCCACCCTCCCCACGTTCCTTCCTTTTTTTTTTTAAACGTGTGCGATTGCTTTAAGAATATCGTGATTTTTTTTTTTTTTTTTCCGAGCATTTTGAATGTTGTATGTTTGCTCTTGGTGGAAGGATCCTGATCTACCTTGTCCTGCAGATGTTTTTCTCCAGTAGTCGTTCCCTCATACTAGTGTTGTTGTAGAGAAGACAGTTGATGTAGCATCCCACTAATTGTTCTATCTCTTCTGCTGTGCACAGAAGCCGAGCATGGTTATGCTTCCATGTTGCCTTACAATAGCAAAGAGAGGGATAGCTTGAAGAGGAAAAGCAAATCGAAAAAAAGCAGCAGTAGCAGGTAAGCCGATGTCGGTTGTGTGTTTTTTTTGCCTGTGAAATTCTGCAATATGCCTCAGTCAGTACGGGGTTTTTCTCAGTGCTCACATGCAATCCACATGTGACATTTGGCAGGCTGCTCACCCCCATGGATTTGTGCCTTCGCTGAGAAACCTCTGGTGGCTTTTGCTCTTGTTTTCCTGTGAAAAATACATCTGAGCTGCTGAAGTGGTGAGAATGAAGGACAGATCGGCATGGCGTGAATCAAGCAGCAAAAAATAACACATTGGGGTGATGTGAGACTGGCACAACCATTGTGATTTGTACAGAAATAGTATTAATAATACAAGTAGTTCTTCTCTACATATGTGCATAATATATCTACTTTAGTCTGCCCTGTAAATATAGTAAATTTATGTTGTATACACAAAAATATATTTTGGTCTCATGCCTATAAACCATCTGATCACGTGCAGATCCTTTGTTTGGCATTGACATCTGCTACTGGACAAGCAGGGCTATCGCTGTATCCATGGTCCTAGGTTTTCCAGTGGAAATGACGCACAATGGACTACATGTTAAAAATTGTGCAGTGGGCAGCTTTTAGTTTTACTTAGAATATCCACCGCAGAGACCACTTTTATCTTGAAGCGGACCACCCGCTGAAGAAGAGGATACTGGGGTTAGGGTAGCTAGCTGCTAACATAACAACTGTATTCTTCTTCAAACAGCCGACGTATTCCTGTTGCAGGCGGTGTAAGTGGTTAAAGAGGAAGTAAACCCTTTGTAACGAAACAAAAAAAAAAATACCCTGCAAGACAAAAACATAATGAGCTAGTATGCATACTAGCTCATTATGAAGTACTTACTTGAGATCGAAGCCTCCGCAGCCGCCCTCGTTCGCCTCCTCAATCGCCGCCATGATACCCGGAGTGACTTCTGGGTATCATGGCTCCAGCGCTGTGACTGGCTGGAACCGCGATGACGTCTCTCCTGCACATGCGTGCCGGAGCTGGCCTCTAACGACACGTCCCATTCATTAAGGGCACGCTCAGTGCGCCTGCGCCGTTGTCTACGGCACGCATGCGCCGTAGACATCGGTGCTGTATTTTCTGCAAATTTCTCCTAAACCGTGCAGATTTAGGAGATATTTGTTGCACCTACAGGTAAGCCTTAACCACTTGCTTACTGGGCACATAAACCCCCTTCGTGCCCAGGCGAAATTTCAGCTTCCGGCACTGCGTCGCTTTAACTGACAATTGCGTGGTCGTGCGACGTGGCACCCAAACAAAATTGACGTCCTTTTTTCCCCCACAAATAGAGCTTTCTTTTGGTGGTATTTGATCGCCCGTGCGGTTTTTATTTTTTGCGTTATAAACAAAAAAAGAGCGACAATTTAAAAATATATATATTTTTTACTTGTTGCTATAATAAATATCCAATTTTTAAAAAAAAAAAATATATATTTTTTTCTCAGTTAAGGCCGATACGTATTCTTCTACGTATTTTTGTAAAAAAAAAAAAATCACAATAAGTGACTGCTTTGCGCAAAAGTTATAGCACCTACAAAATAGGGGACAGAATTATGATTTTTTTGTAATATTTTTTTTTTACTAGTAATGGCAGCGATCTGTGATTTTTATTGGGACTGTGATATTGCGGCGGACACATCGGACACCTTTGACACATTTTTGGCGCCATTCACATTTATACAGCGACCAGTGCTATAAATATGCACTAATTACTGTATAAATGTGACTGGCATTGAAGGGGTTAACACTAGGGGGTGAGGAAGGGGTTAAATGTATTGCCTGGGTGTGTTCTAACTGTTCTAACTGTGTGGGGGGAGGGGGGTGACTGGGGGAGGTGATCGATGCTGTCTCTCTATGTACAAGGGAAACAGCATCTGTCTCCTTTCCCTGACAGGACGTGGAGCTCTGTGTTTACACTCAGAGCCTCACGTCCCTGCTCTGTCACCGCCGATCGTGTGTACCTGACGGACATCGCGGCCGCCGGGTACACGCATCGAATCCTCGGTGATGCGTCGGGACTGTTTTTCCCCGCCACGGGGAATTACAAGTAAATCACGTCCAAAGACGTGACCCCTGCGCCTCAGGTCCGCGCTGTTGACGTATTCTGTCAATAGCGCGGACCCAAAGTGGTTAATCTAGGCTTACCTGTAGGTATAAGTGGTCTGTAAGGGTTTACAACCTTTTTAAAGACTAAGTTCACCTTTTAGAACATGTTAAATGTTACACCCTAATTTTATGGTCGAACATGCAACTTATTCCAGGTGCTGCCGCCTAACCCCCCCCCCCCGACTTCCTGTCCATTGTGACAGCGGAAGGGGATCTTCTCTGCACACCCACTGTCACAATGTTAAATCAGCGTGGCCATGCAGGGCTCTACCCACACGGCCATGTCATTCATTCAGTTTCCTTTGTGGCCAATGGCTTGTAGTTCTGAATGTACTGCCGGGTAGTGCTGATGAACACTCTGGTAGTTCATTCACAAGCCCAGCAGCTTGTAAAGAGTCAGTCCATCCATATGGAAGAACAGGCTGAAAGTTGCAGGGATTGCCTGCAAGAACCTGACATTGCACTCTTGATTCACTGAAAAAAATTAAAATGCAATTTTTTTTTTCTGCAAATATATGTTCGTTTGTTTTTCGAGAAAGGCGAACTCATCCTTTAAGCAGACATTATTGGGTTGATTTACTGAAACTGGACTGTGCAACATCTGGTGGAGCTTTGTATAGACACCAATAAGCTTCTGTTTTTTATATCGAAGCATAATTTAAGAACCTGAAGTTAAAAGCTGCACCAGATTTTGGACTCTTCAGGTTTAGTAAATCAACCCCATAGAAATCGTATGCGCTTTATTTTATGGTGTACCCTGCCAATCTCTGTTAATCCCCTTCTTTGTGTATGAATTGTGGAAAAAAAAAAAAGAATTGGCCATCCAAAACCCTTCTTTCTTCATCCTTTTTTTTTTTTTCTTTTTTTTTTCTTTTTTATACTGTATCATGCTTTTTTTTGTATACTGGTTTTGTTGCCCTGGCATGTTTTACTTTCGATTCTACCTGAAATTCTCCAGCACAGATTCCTGATGGATTCTGCTTAATGTAGTGAAATGTTGAACCTTTTTACTTGGCAGGATTGTCACACTGTTACTATGGCAACTTCAGCTGGGATTAGGCTACGACTGTGAAATCACGGGCAAGCACGCTGTTGGATTCCCTAGCCACGACAATTTGCTTCCCCCATCTAGGAGCTTTGATTATAGAGCGAATTCGCTCACGTGAACAAGGGGGGAGGTCACACAGAGTTCGGGCCTAATAGGACATCCCTTGAGATAATTGTCACCACCAAATTGGTTGTGTGAAAGGCAGCGACACTGGGACAAAACTAACATTGGGCAAATGAGATGCCATTTTTCCAGACTGGCTGATTTGCCTGCTAATTTATACAATGTAACACAAAATGTGGAGACCTTCATTTATTTACTTACAGATCTAATTGTAAGTGACCAGAAACAAACCTGAGCCCAGAAAATTGCAGCACTGACGCAAATTGAATGTGACAGTGTTCCTAAATAGTTACTATGGTAATTGCATATATAATTAGGCTGATACCATGGAAAAAAATGGTTGATTAACATTTAAATTTGAAGCGTTACTACTGAACCTACAGTGTGAAAGAGACGGCAGTAACAGATGAGTCGAGGAAAAAATCGCACATGCTAGAACTGTCAAATGTCAATTATGGTTTGCCACTGTGGCCCAGTTTACATGGGTAAGAAAAATTGCAAATCCGAAGCCGATAAGTGATCATTAAGCTGCAGCCTGAGCTTGACAACTGATCGTATATAAGCAGCTGAATTCCATCTTTGGCTTGGGTAAAACGGAGCAGTCCACCATGTTCAGACTATACATTTCTAGTGCCGGTGTCTTATCGATCTAGTTACCCTATCGGGATGGTTCCCTGCTTGACTGCGCAGATGCAGACAAAGTCCACGGAAATCACCGAACCTCGGGCGGCATCCAGGCTCATTCCCTAACATCCCCGTGGATTGGAGGATGTAAAAAAAAAAAAAAGAGCCAGGAGGCCGAGCGAGCGCAGCGAGGACGTGAGGCCGACTGGCCACTTGCCGCAAATGCCACGTCGCCCTGGAGGTTTGTGATTTCCTTCGGCAAGGTTTGCGCCTGCGCAGTCAAGACGGGAACCATATCGATGGGAGGAACCAAAATGTTGTGTGAACACCGGCCTTGGAAAAGGGAAAGGAAACTTTGCTTTACAACCAATGGCTGTTTTTTTAACCGGGTAAAGAAATCCTTCCTGACCCCATAATGAACTGATAATTAAAGAGGTTTTAAACTTAAAGGTAGAAAGTGGAGAGCCCATGTACATCCCAATCCCCTTCGATCAGCTGTCGGAAATGAGCCTCTAAGGAGCTCTGAGGGTTACTACATGAGTCGGGGCTCCTTTTTTATTTTTCCATTGGTATACAGCCTAGCCTAAATTGAAAGCAAGTGGGATTCCAAATTTTATGAAGTGTACCCTAGTGGGGAAATATATTACATTTTTGCCTCATAATTTATGGTAAAGAGGGTTCTATTTTAACAGCTCACTGAGCATTACACAATTGAGATCTCAGAACTACTCTTTGACTTGTAGGACTTCTAGCAATGTATTGGCTTGCAAACTTCTTGCCAGCTTTTGAGAAATTGCTTGACCAGGCCTAGTTGGTAATTCTTTACCATATAAGTAACTTGTTTATTCCCATAGGGCAGGGATATGCAATTTGCTGACCTCCAGCTGTTGTAAAACTACAAGTCCCATCATGCCTCTGCCTCATGGTGTCATGCTTGTGGCTGTCAGTCTTGCTATGCCTCATGGAACTTGAAGTTCTGCAACAGCTGGAGGCCCGCTAATTGCATTTTCCTGCCATAGGGAATGTCCCATGATGACCGTTGCCTCCTAACCCTGTGGTATTTTAGCACTCTGACAAAAGTTTACCTCCTGTTCCCTTCCCACATACTCCTGCCTAGACTACCCCATCCTAACCCTTCTTATAAACGAGAGGCAGGCACATTTATTTATCTGTATTGGTTTAGTCAAGTTTTAATTGCTCTTATTGCATGATTCATACCTTGTGATATACAGCCAAATTCTATAGATTTCTCCCACCCCCATATTATCATACATGTACTAACTGCATGCGGCGCTATGTCTGTATGTATTCACATTTACTTTGTATACGTTCTGCAATGTGAAACTCATTTAATATACCGTACTTGTTTTTGTTTAAAAAGATAAACCCATGCACAAGCATTGTATGTTTATAGACCAATGGTGTGCAAGAAGTGTGGGTGTATGTGTGAACATCATAAATGGAACATTTGGCTCATTATCTGGATTTAGAATGGAAATAGATTTGTTATTTCCAGATCCAAATGTTCAGGGAATTTGATGTCCTAATGATATTGTCCTGTAATAGGTGCATGTGCAGTTCCCCAGGTCATACCCCTATCGTGTATAAAGTCCTGGATGTTCTGTGCCCTATGGAATTAAGATTGGATACTCATTGGCCACAGAGGTTAACCCCATGCGGAGGGTTTATAATGGGAGATAAGGTGTGAAATAACACAGTGAAATTTGACGCTAAAGTACATGTATTTTTAAATCTAACAAACTTTGCTATCTGTTATTACTCTACGTGTGTGTGTGTTTATCTTTTTGTACAAGAGAGATGTTGGTATATGACCTTCTCATCATAGGGGGCTCTTTAATTAGGCAAATTGGGCAGCCGCGAGGCCCCTGTGAGCAGAAGGCCTTTGGTGACTGCCTAATTTAAAGAGCCGCCTCTGGATCCCCCTGCCATCAGCACAGTGCCAACTCCTGGCCAGTCTGCAGGCTGTACAATGTGGGTCTGCGATCGGGACGAATTCACTGGTGGAACGGGAGCTCATTGATTTGTTCCAGATCACAGCAAGAGAGAACCAATGTTGACCGCCCCCCCCCCCCCCCCACATCCGGGAGAGGAGAGAGAGAGATGCTTCTGCCCCTCCTCCTGTGTCTGTCCTGCCTACACTCCCCAACAGTGTTCTGCCTAAGAGAAGAGGATTTGTGGGTGGGTAGCTTCAAGGCAGCAACCAGAAGAGGAGAAATTCAGCCTGATCCATCCACTCCCTCCTTTCTCTTATCTGCCTCGGCGGTGAGTATTCTGATGTAAGGGTCTCTCTCTCTCTCTCTCTCTCTCTCTCTCTCTCTCTCTCTCTCTCTCTCTCTCTCTCTCTCTCTCCTCCCCCCCCTCTCTCTCTCTCTCTCTCTCTCTCTCTCTCCCCCCCCCCTCTCTCTCTCTCTCTCTCTCTCTCTCTCTCTCTCTCTCTCTCTCTCTCTCTCCTCCCCCCCCTCTCTCTCTCTCTCTCTCTCTCTCTCTCTCTCTCTCTCTCTCTCTCTCTCTCTCTCTCTCTCCCCCCTCTCTCTCTCCTCCCCCCTCTCTCTCTCCTCCCCCCCTCTCTCTCTCTCTCTCCTCCCCCCCTCTCTCTCTCTCTCCCCCCCCCTCTCTCTCTCTCTCTCTCTCCTCCCCCCCCCCTCTCTCTCTCTCTCTCTCTCTCTCTCTCTCTCTCTCTCTCCTCCCCCCCTCTCTCTCTCTCTCTCTCTCTCTCTCTCTCTCTCTCTCTCTCTCTCTCCTCCCCCCCCCCTCTCTCTCTCTCTCTCTCTCTCTCTCTCTCTCTCTCTCCTCCCCCCCCCCTCTCTCTCTCTCTCTCTCTCTCTCTCTCTCTCTCTCTCTCTCTCTCTCTCTCCTCCCCCCCCCCTCTCTCTCTCTCCCCCCCCTCTCTCTCTCTCTCTCTCCCCCTGTTTCACTCCAGATCTCCTACCCACTTTCCACGTTTTACCCCCTTCCTCTCCACTACCCCATGGTTCCCAGTTTCATCCCCCATACCCACCTTAATTTTTTCAGGGGCTAAGGAAGAACCCTGAGGCAGAGCATCTTATTAGTGCTGCTGTCTGTGTGGGATGTGTACTGCGCCAGTCCCGGCTGACCTTCTTCTCCTATTCAACCCATGTGATTGGCACAGTACACATCCCACCCACACAAGCTGTATTAAGATGCTCCGCCTTGAGGTTTTTCCCTAACCTCCTGTCTAAATTTTGCCTATGGACTCGTAAAGCCTAGAGCCGCCTCTTCTCACTATTGTAGTTGGGC
Source organism: Rana kukunoris (assembly GCA_029574335.1). Lineage (NCBI taxonomy): Eukaryota > Metazoa > Chordata > Amphibia > Anura > Ranidae > Rana > Rana kukunoris. The sequence goes on from CM056051.1 coordinate 451,478,968, forward strand.
TCCTTCCACAGCTGATATTTTCCTGCCCTCCTAAAGGCTACCATTACAGGCGGTGAAAGCTCTACAGATGTCATTGCTACTGCAATCTAAACAATGCTTCCAGAGTTTGACAGGTTCCACCACTATCAATAGGAGCTTGCCACAACCACAAGCCATACCCTTTGCTTACAGCTGCAGCCTAGTATTTTACTACAGTGGGTTTTCAATAGGATAAAAAAGCGCACACGCCCCCTTCCAAAAAACAGACATTCAAGAAGGTGGCAGGATTGCCTTCTAAATGCCTGGCATCCACTGCCCTACCTTCTTCTTTTCAGAGAGCAGCAGACACTGCCGCTTGTGTGAAAGCAAGCATCTTAGAATTTGTTATTACTGTTTGACAAAGAACAGTAGCTCTTCTGTGCCAACTGATCGGGTTTAACACAAGAAAGGCTTGCAACAAGGTTCCTGGCAGCCATGCTTCTGGTCACTTTTACCAAAGCAAAGGTTATAAAATGTGTTCATAGAGTATGATATGCCCATGAGGGTTGAATAAATGCATTAGACGGTTTTAAAACATTATCACTGATCAGTTTTTCAGCCTCTTCTTGGAAAAGAAAATATTCAATGAGTGTCAGAATTAAACCAGCAGCCTGTTAACAACCGTACCATGGTCTTTACTACAAGGGCATTAGTGTGGTATAAGATAAAAACAATGTGTATTCGGGTTTATCTGCCACACTTAGCAGTGATCTTTGGGAATCACAATGGGCGACTTAAACTGGATTACCGGTTAATGAGTATTTTTTCACTTTAGTATTACAGTATAGCTGGGTTAGTTTTATCCGATTTATGCCTCGTACACACGACCGTATTTCTCAGCAGGAAAAAAACAAAGTTTTTCCCAACGGGATTCCTCTCAAGCCTGCCTTGCATACACACGTTCGGGCCAAATACAGCTGTCCAAAGCGTGGTGACGTACACCACATACAACTGGACTATAATGGGGAAGTTCCATTCAAACGGAGCCACCCTTTGGGCTGCTTTTGCTGATCCTCGTGTTAGTAAAAGTTTGGGGAGAGACGATTCGCGGTTTTCCTTTTTTTTTTTTATGCTTTTCAGTCCGTTGCAGCGTGATGAATGTGCTGTCTCCATTCCGAAAGCTAGTTAAGTATGAGCGCTCCCGTCTCATACTTAAATTTTAAGGAATGCATGTTTTTTTCCCCTCGGGAAAGCATACACAAGACAGGTTTTCCCTATGGGAAAAAGTCCACCGGGGATCCCGGTGGGGAAAAAAGACATGTTACCTTTTTTCCCCCCCGCAGTTTTCCCGACGAGATGGAGCGCACACATGGCCGGTTTTCCCAGCCAAAAGCTGTCATGGCAGTTTTCCCGACGCGTGTGTTCGAGGCATAAGTATTAATGTCTTGTCCAGCAAGACTTAAGTCAGGGGTGTCCAACCTTTTAAAGAGCGAGGGCCACTTAAGCGGCTTGGTAACAGGTCGCGGGCCACAGGTCGCGGGTAACCGTTTGCGGGCTACACTACGCATATGCAGAACGGACACGGACACAGCCCATTCGACTCTCCGATCTTCCCCTTCTGTGTTTTTTTTGCAGATCGGATTAAAGGTAGGGGGATGTAAACGGACACAAGTCTGTTTACATTTGCAGCTCCATAGAGGTGAATGGAGGGTCTGATTGGGTTTTCACACTGATGCGCTGTGGGTTACCGACATTGTGGGTGCAGAGCAGTGCACTTGTGGATTTCCTGCGGGTTAGCTGCACATTGCCGTAGACTTCTATTATATCCTGCAGGTGTGGTGCACTTTCTGAAAGCGCACCAAACCATAGGTAATAACAGAGGTCTATGGCTCAACCAGCCATCCCAGAGCAGGAGGTCGCGGGCCACATCAGAGGGCTCCACGGGCCACATGTGGCCCCCGGCCACTGGTTTAGCACCCCTGACTTAAATTCATTAAAACAAAAAATAGTAGGAGAAAATGAGATATTCTTGCAGGACAAGGAATTGGCCAGAACACTCTTATAATAGATGGAGGATCAAAGAAACTATCATTTACATTCAACCTTCAATTCTTCGCTGTGGCCTTTCCATGGGGTAGGCATTAGACTAATGTTGGTGTGACCTGCTGATCTTTGTATGTGTGATATTGGCACAATGTATAGGTATGTAATCTTATGTGATAAGTGTGCATCTATAGGCTGTAATCTTATAAAATATGGATTGTGTATGTAGACATTCATCTTATGTCCATGTCCAGCTTTAATAATATCGATGTACTAAGCAACAAACCTCTACTACCAGTATTCATGTCCTTTATTTTGACGATTCGTCTTATTTACATAACAATTGAAATCAGATGAGCAGAAGCCTTTTCACATGGACATCTGATGCCCATATGTTTCCGTTCCTCCTGCATGGAGCAACTTGGATAAATCCAAAGCCCTTTGTATTGTCTTCTTTCTTTGTCCATATCAGAATATTGATCACAAGGCTGCAGTCACCATTGTGTTTGGCTTAAATGGGTATTATTTTCCTTGATAAGGATTACTGATCCTTCTGTTTTTTTTTTTTGGTTTTTTTATGCGGAACTACATGGCATTTGAGCGCTACAAACCAAGAACACGCCATACAGTATAATTCTTCTTTTTTTTTTTATATATATATATATATATATATATATATATATATATATATATATATATATATATATATATACATACATAGGTGGTTCTCCAAAAATTAGCATATTGTGATAAAGTTCATTATTTTCTGTAATGTACTGATAAACATTAGACTTTCATATGTTTTAGATTCATTACACACAACTGAAGTAGTTCAAGCCTTTTCTTGTTTTAATATTGATAATTTTGGCATACAGCTCATGAAAACCCAAAATTCCTATCTCAAAAAATTAGCATATTTTATCCGACCAATAAAAGAAAAGTGTTTTTAATTTAAAAAAAAGTCAACCTTCAAATAATTCTGTTCAGTTATGCACTCAATACTTGGTCAGGAATCATTTTGCAGAAATTACTGCTACAATGCGGCGTGGCATGGAGGCAATCAGCCTGTGGCACTGCTGAGGTGTTATGGAGGCCCAGGATGCTTTGATAGCGGCCTTAAGCTCATCCAGAGTGTTGGGTCTTGCGTCTCTCAACTTTGGGGTTCAGGTCAGGAGAGTTGGCAGGCCAATTGAGCACAGTAATACCATGGTCAGTAAACCATTTACCAGTGGTTTTGGCACTGTGAGCAGGTGCCAGGTCGTGCTGAAAAATGAAATCTTCATCTCCATAAAGCTTTTCAGCAGATGGAAGCATGAAGTGCTCCAAAATCTCCTGATAGCTAGCTGAATTCACCCTGCCCTTGATAAAACACAATGGACCAACACCAGCAGCTGACATGGCACCCCAGACCATCACTGACTGTGGGTACTTGACACTGGACTTCAGGCATTTTGGCATTTCCCTCTCCCCAGTCTTCCTCCAGACTCTGGCACCTTGAGTACCGAATGACATGCAAAATTTGCTTTCATCCGAAAAAAGTACTTTGGACCACTGAGCAACAGTCCAGTGTTGCTTCTCTGTAGCCCAGGTCAGGCGCTTCTGCCGCTGTTTCTGGTTCAAAAGTGTCTTGACCTGGGGAATGCGGCACCTGTAGCCCATTTCCTGCACACGCCTGTACACGGTGGCTCTGGATGTTTCTACTCCAGACTCAGTCCACTGCTTCCACAGGTCCCCCAAGGTCTGGAATCGGTCCTTCTCCACAATCTTCCTCAGGGTCCGGTCACTTCTTCTCGTTGTGCAGCGTTTTCTGCCACACTTTTTCCTTCCCACAGACTTCCCACTGAGGTGCCTTGATACAGCACTCTGGGAACAGCCTATTCGTTCAGAAATTTCTTTCTGTGTCTTACCCTCTTGCTTGAGGGTGTCAATGATGGCCTTCTGGACAGCAGTCAGGTCGGCAGTCTTACCCATGATTGCGGTTTGGAGTAATGAACCAGGCTGGGAGTTTTTAAAAGCCTCAGGAATCTTTTGCAGGTATTTATAGTTAATTAGTTGATTCAGATGATTAGGTTGAGCTTGTTTAGAGAACCTTTTCATGATATGCTAATTTTTTGAGATAGGAATTTTGGGTTTTCATGAGCTGTATGCCAAAATCATCAATATTAAAACAAGAAAAGGCTTGAACTACTTCAGTTGTGTGTAATGAATCTAAAATATATGAAAGTCTAATGTTTATCAGTACATTACAGAAAATAATGAACTTTATCACAATATGCTAATTTTTTGAGAACCACCTGTATATGTAATATATATATATATATATATATCAAAGCACTCTCTTCCCTTCATGTCTCCATGTTTTATTTTGCTGAGCAATCTCTTTGAAAACACTCCCCTCGTATTTGTAGCCATTTTGAGTAAGTGCAGGTGATTCATGTAGCATTTACTTCCAGGAATCCATCATCCCTTAGCTCAGGTATGCATGCAGGAGGGCGTGCTTAGCTGAGAACTCCTCCTGTAGACTCCTGGGATGTATGACATAATTTGCCTAGACCTGGCTTGAGGAGAAAGGGGAGATGCCATTGCTGACTTGTTTTTAAAGGTGAAGCATGGGATGTTCATGTATCTCTTGGGTGTTTCAGCATCTGACGTGTACATGCTTGTTCCAGAAAGGAAAAGGATAACTGCCTTAATGATTGCCATTTCTGACTGTTTTTTAAAGTTACATTTCCATTTGCCCTTAGACTTGAGAAGACAGTCACATATGCAGACATAATGTAACCACCTTTGGGCAAGCTGTCTGTAGAACCCGAGGTGGATTAGTGGGGGTAATGTTAGAGATCAGGCAGGTTTTACTGGGGGTAATGATGGCAATTAGGAAGGTTTTATAACCTATTCAGTCATTCATTCCTTCAGAGGACAGCTGTCCACATCAGGGAGATTCCACCGACTGTAGATCTTCAGCTTCATCCAAAATGGTTGAAGTCAATGTCTCTGTGGGCACCCTAAATAGACCCCATATGATGGCGCATGCAACCCTCTCCCATGATGCAGTGCTTGGGCTTACGAGCCAGTCTTTAGGCCCCCACACTGTCGCATAATAGAAGGTTGACCTCATCTCCCTCTCCCGTGCAACGCACTTGCAGTGTCATTAACGGCATCCCAAATGCTGCCAGCAAACATGATGCTCTATGACGAAAAAAATGTGCATGAGCTTTTTTAGCGTATTATTCCAAATGGGCTGCCTTATGTGCGCACAGTGACGAGGTGTCAATGGGGACTAAAGGCATGTATGATGGTAAGCTTTAAACAGCTCTAAATTGGCAAGGTGACAAGATCTCTTTAAAGCGGAGTTCCACCCAAAAATGGAACTTCCGCTTATCCCACTCCTCACCCCCTTACATGCCAAATGTAATGCCTAATTTTTTTTGGGGGGGGGAGTGGGGGCTTCAGGAGGAGTGGGACTTCCTGTCGCACTTCTTCCTTCCGCCAAGGGGCTGGTTAGTCGACAGCAGCCGCTCCCTGTAGGCGATCGCCTGGGACACATTTACAGGTCCCATGCGATCGCCTGTCCAATCAGCGGCGGGCCGCGCGCGCATTCGCAGTGCCGCTTGCGCAGTGGGTGCCCGGCCGTGAAGCCGAAGGCTGTCACGGCCGGGTGCCCACAGTTACGATGAGGACGCTGGCCGGGGAGGGGGGGAGCGGAGCCCCGGCCGTCACATCGCTGGAACGCTGGAGCAGGTAAGTGATTGTTTATTAAAAGCCAGCAGCTACACTTTTTGTAGCTGCTGACTTTTAATAAACATAAAACAAGGCTGGAACACCCCTTAAATGCTGCCCTTTCAACCAGATTACTGTAGGGTGCCTTGGCAAAATGTCTAAAAAAAAATGCCCAAAAATCGTATACATGCCAGTGGGTGGATGAAGCCTGCTTTTTAGTTGCACAAAGCCACATGTTTTCATTGTGCACCAATGCAACCTTCAAGCCGCCAGTATTCTAACAACCAACGACCTCATTGGTTGATAATGAGGATTTAGGGTGCCTGCACAGCATGCTTGTTTCTCCCCCTGCTCCTCTCTGGCAGCACTGGGGTCACATTAGCAGAGGAGTGAGGCAGAGAGAAAAGAAACCTTGGAATACTAGTCAGTATCCATGTGCAAATTGTTTTAGAACAGGGGTCTCTAAACTGTGTGCTGGATGTGACCCTTTGCCTTTATCCTGCCCTTGTGATACTATTCCTTCCACTGATGCAAGGCACTATTCCTCCATCTGACACCAATGACGGGGCACTATTCCTCCATCTGACACCAATGACGGGGGCACTATTCCTCCATCTGACACCAATGACGGGGGCACTATTCCTCCATCTGACACCAATGACGGGGGCACTATTCCTCCATCTGACACCAATGACGGGGGCACTATTCCTCCATCTGACACCAATGACGGGGGCACTATTCCTCCATCTGACACCAATGACGGGGGCACTATTCCTCCATCTGACACCAATGACGGGGGCACTATTCCTCCATCTGACACCAATGACGGGGGCACTATTCCTCCATCTGACACCAATGACGGGGGCACTATTCCTCCATCTGACACCAATGACGGGGGCACTATTCCTCCATCTGACACCAATGACGGGGGCACTATTCCTCCATCTGACACCAATGACGGGGGCACTATTCCTCCATCTGACACCAATGACGGGGGCACTATTCCTCCATCTGACACCAATGACGGGGGCACTATTCCTCCATCTGACACCAATGACGGGGGCACTATTCCTCCATCTGACACCAATGACGGGGGCACTATTTCTCCATCTGACACCAATGACGGGGGCACTATTCCTCCATCTGACACCAATGACGGGGGCACTATTTTTCCAACTGACGCTAATGTCGTAATTTTTTTTACTCCCACTAACCACCAAGCCTATCACAGTGTTTACTCCCACCAATGCCATGACATTTTCTACTCGTTCTGGCCACAATTCCCGGCCCCCTTAATATTTGAAGGGCAATAAACTGTTCCTTTTTGTTTTTAAAAATGTGAAGATCCCGGTTTTAGAAGAATAAATCTTGTGGATGTCACTGCATTATGTGAAACTATTAGTTTAACGATGAGAATTATAAAGGGTGCCTTGACTGGAAAAGGGTTGAAACGCTGCTGTAGATAATGGCCTTCAACTGGAGGTTAGGGGACAACCTGATTGTCGTAAGATCATGTAGAAAGTCACTTCTCGTATACACAATCATGTTTATGTGAAAGGCAGAGGCTGAAATTGTCCAGAAACAGCAGGTGATTTCCTTAAAATATTCAGGCCATTCAAATGACATAGATCTTGTATCATCGGTCATCCAAGGTCCCATAGGTAAGCTGTGCTTGCACTAATCATGAACACCCAAAAGCATGACTGGCCATTGCGAAGCCGAAGATACAGCCCTTATCTCCTTGCAGACTAATGAGCTTTAGTGTGTCCGTAAAGGGATGTATTACACTTTGATTTATTCTTAATCTATATCTAAATTGATGGGACTCCCTAAGCTGCTGTGGGGTTTGTACTCCCTGGAGGATTAACATCTGTCTTTACTGCATAGTCTGGTGTAAAACACTGATACAGTACTGTTACTGTGCAGATGCCGAATAAATTAGGGCCACAAGAAGCTGTATCCATTGTACATCTGGTGTGTTATTAAGCTCACGCTTGCTCTGTAAGGCCAGTTCTGACAAGCAGCACACCAGCATTTTCAGATCTGTAGGAATTAAAGTCTGTGGCTTTGTAGGTAATAGTAAAATTGTGCAAAAAATAAGTAAAAATTACATGGTCTATGTGCTGGTATCAATAGGTGTACGCAGCCTATTGTGCACCCCAAAGCTCAAACACACACGTGTGTGTTTTTTTTTAATTTAATAAAAAAAAAATATATATATATATATATATATATATATATATATATATATATATATTATACACATACACACGCACACATTCATACATACATTCATACATACATACATACATACTCTTATACGTAAATCTTTTAACTTATTAAAACATTTAATTGTCCACATTAGTGGTTATGGGTAGGGTTGTCCCGATACCGATACTAGTATTTGCGGGAGTCCAATCCCGAGGAGGGGAGTGTCTATACATGGCGCGGCAGGCATTAAAAGTATTCAAACGAAAGCTTGTAATGCAGGGGGATTAACGCGGCGGTATGCTACATCTACTACAGGTATGGGGGACATACATGGCTGCAATATGTGGGGGACATACATGGCTGCAATATGTGGGGGACATACATGGCTGCAATATGTGGGGGACATACATGGCTGCAATATGTGGGGGACATGGCTACATTTAAAAAAGTATCGGTACTTGTACTCGGTCCTAAAAAAGAGGTATCGGGACAACCCTAGTTATGGGGCAGCAAAACTCTGCGGTTGAGCTGTGCTTTTACCACCCCTCAACCACTACCACCTTTTAGCTGTAGAGGCAGCAGTTGGGCATGCCGTGGCTGCAATTTTACACCCCCCCTGTTGCTTTAAGCAGGTGTGGCGCCCACTGACCATGGCCTATTCAAGTGACTGGTGACACTCTGCAAGGAGTTAAAGCAGGTGTTGTAGAGGCAATACAGCACCTCTTCACCACCTCTCAAATGCTCAATGAAGAGCAGTCCGCAAACAGATCAATCAAAAAATTTGTGAATGAGCCCCTGCAAATTGAGTCCTCCTTTTACATCGGAGTCCACAGCCATTCCCCCTTACACCAGAGTCTATAGTGTTACTCATTCCCAGAGAGTCTCTCTTAAATCCAGAGTTCCCCTTTACATTGGGAAAGCTGATGTAAAGAATGTTGTGGACTCTGGTGTAAAGGGAAAGTTTGATCACCTGAGTCCCCACTTACATCAGAGTCCCCCTTTATATACGCTGTAAGGGGAACTTCAGGTGATCAGAGACCCCTTACTTTAGAATCCCACTTTTATACACAATGTAAGGGGTAACTCTGGCACAAAGGGGATCTCTGCAGACTCTGATGTGTGGGGATCTCTGTTTACCACAGGGTCTACAGAGATCCCACTTGCATCAGAGTTCCCGTTTACCCCAGAGTCTGCAGAGATCCCCTTTAAGCCAGTGTGCCAGACAATAAGTATTTCTAGAAGTGGATCGGGTCAGCCATAGCAGCCCCCACAGAGTTTTTTTTACTTTATATGACTAGCCCCCTCCCCCCTCTAGTATGTGTAAGCATTGTCCTCCCCTCCATTGGACCAAAAATCCCAGCATAGCAAGCTGGGCTCCTATTTCTCAGCTGTGCCCCACACACAATATGACTGTAATGTGCACTCTTCCTGCCTGCTGCACATACACTGCCACTGCCAGAGTCTGCCCCTACTCCCCCTTACTTACCAGTGACATGTCCTGCTTCCCACGTCCCGGCGGGCCTTCCTCACCTCAGCTGGTTCCATTGTTGGCAGGGCGGGAGGCGGGGCACTTGGAGATGGTGCTAGGAGAATCAAGTTGCATCTGCCTCCACTGCTGGGAGGCAGATGTAACTTGATCTATAGAGGTAGCATCAGAAAATGCAGCTGCCCGCCTTCTTACTCCGCGACCAGTGGCTTGCACTCCCAGGAGTTAGCCAAACCAACCAAATAATGGTCGCACTCGGCGTTCGGCGTTCTTTCGACGTACAGCATTCTGCGTTAGGAGATGTGAACAGCCTAAGGCTCCATTCAAACCTAGGCGTTTTAACGCCTGAAGCGCGACGCTACAATACGCCGGAGGGTCGAAATTACATTATTCTCTATGGAGACTGTTCACATCTCCTAATGCAGAACGCCGTACGTCGATAGAACGACGAATTTCAAACAAGTCCGGACCCTTTTTCGACGCGCGTATCGTGCGGCTTCGGCGTTCGGCATAGCCGACAATGTACTGTAAAAAAAAACGCGGTTAAAAACGAGGCGTTTTGTCACCGCAAATCGGGGTACTTACACCGCAAATCGCCTACGCTAAGGTGTGAATGCAGCCTAAAGGGAACACAAGCGGCAATAAAAACCCAGTGCATGGCAAAAGTCGGCACACCACAATAAAGTCCAAGGTGACAGACCTGATGTGAATAACGGCATTATCCATATATTTACCACACAAAACTGACCTCCGGCGGGGTCCACAAAGGACCCTGCTGGGCGTGGGCAAATATTATGGGATAGCAAAATAAAAAACTAGGAACTTGTTCTAAAAATTATATGATGGTTAAAAAAACGATCGTCTGTGGGCACGTCCATCGGTTAAAAATCCACGCATGCTCAGAATCAAGTCGACGCATGCTCGGAAGCATTCAACTTAATTTTTCTCAGCACGTTGTGTTTTACGTCTCCGTGTTCTGACACAAACAGATTTTTAACTGATGGTGTGTGGGAAATACTGATGAAAGTCAGCTTCAACGGATATCTGATGAAAACAATTCATCAGACCGTTTTCATCGGATGAACCGATCGTGTGTACAGGGCATTACTCTTCGCGCGTACATGTTATCTTTGTGGAATGCGCCTTAACAGGAGGAAAATGTTTGTCTTGAAGCCTGGGTACCTGTCAGGTCTACTAAACAAAGTGTGGATGCTCTAGAGTCCCTGTATGAATCACTGCACTAAAACAAGTATGCAAGTCACCGCTCCAATGTCATGGGACAGGCTCCACCAGTAATCTGATTGTTGTGAGGTTTAGAAGATAAGAAGCACTCTACTAAAGTATTCTAGCTTATTTCTATTGTTTTTATGTTCTACATTTAAGCCTTTTGTCTTAAGACGGCCATAGATGGAGCGATTTTTCTTTAATGCAACAATTGATGTGAGGGGGGGAGCTGTGATTATTGCTAGCGGCTTTAGCTGCTGCCAATAATCACATGAAAACTCCAAAATGCTGGTTGTACCAAGGTTGATCAATCAGTCAACTTGGGCACAATCGGCTTGCCCATACATGGTTTGAAACTTGGTACAATAAGTCGGGGAAAAAAAATTTCCATTCTCTAAAGGCAATCCGTATTCCCTGCTTTCAGTGGTGGCTGGTGCTCAAAACTTTTGGGGGGCACAAACAAACGAAAAAAAAAAACTTAAATTGCAGCCTCACTGTGCCCCCTAAAATGCTGCCAGTGTGCCCCCTAAAATGCTGCCAGTGTGCCCCCTAAAATGCTGCCAGTGTGCCCCCTAAAATGCTGCCAGTGTGCCCCCTAAAATGCTGCCAGTGTGCCCCCTAAAATGCTGCCAGTTTGCCCCCCGCCCGGCACTTGCCTTTCTCAGGTCAGCCATCCTCCTCCACGCTCCCTCGATGTCTTCTCCCGCCCTCGATGTCGCTTCAGCCAATCAGGTGACCGGTAACCAGACCCGGTGAACCTGATTGGCTGAGACGCGTGTCGTTGTTAACCAGGGAACGCACAGCCTGTGCACCTTCTGGTTAACCATTTGGATTCTAGGTGGTGGATGAGTCCAAGGCCCATATTTACTAGGCTCTAGAGTCCCCATGCCATTTTCCTGGTCCTTTTGGGTCCTGTCTGGCATGCAGAGGTTGGATAACGCCTACTGCGTCGGATATGCAACACCTACAAGTTCCTTCCCCTTTTATGCTTGCAATACAAGAATTCCATCACACAGACTGTTCCACTTGCAGCTCTGAGAAGGTTTTTACAATTCACCTTGCAAGGTGCCCCAATCTGACCAATCTGATCATGATGAAGCACCCCTTTCTAAGAAACAGACAGATATTACGGTGGGTGGATGGGAAAGCTTTACTCCATGCTATATGCTGCCCAGTCTGGTATTTTTGGAGCCTGTGATCTGTGGTATTCCAATTGGACAAGGGGTTACATCAAGTGGTCTAAGAACTACCAATGGACTGCAGATTGGTGGTCGGGGAAACAGGGATGTGTTTTATAGTCTGGAAATTGTACATTACAAGGCTGTGTAATCTTGTTTTTTTTTTCCCTTCTTCCCTTGGCTACAGTAACTAAGGCTAATTTGGTAGCCAGAAAAGTGTGCTTTATCCTTGTTATACCCTTATGGGCTCATTCACACATGGAAGAACACTAGTTACTGCTAGGGCACACTAATCACTGCTAGGGCACATAGAAAATGATTTTTTCTATGCCCTGAGCTGAGATAAAACTCAGAAATGCTGCATTTTATTGCAGCTCACAGAAAGGCACCACTCAGACCATATTAATTATGTGTAAAAATGGTCCTTGATCTTGAAATGGTAAAGAGATGTCTGTGCGAGTCTGACTTAAAGACTGGAATCAAACCCTCTTTTTCCTTCACCGCTAAATAAGGTGCCATCTTGGTCTCTGTTTGGATCCGCATTTACCATGGTGCTGCACATATGATTAGCTGTGACACTGTCTGTCTTGGTTGAGAGCCAACATAAGCACACTGGTAACTGTGACATCACCAGAGGCATGCTTCCCCCCCCCCCTTACCTAGTTACAGGTCCTGCACATTTAAGGTCACCCTCCCAGCGGGATCTAGTGTTATCCTGCTGAGATCTTCTTCTTTTCTGCCCACCCCCTCGGTCCTGTGCCGCCATCTTCTGTGAAGTCATCAGTAAGCGGTTGATTTTCTGGAATAAGCCAGAAGCTTTCCAATGAAGCGCTGACTTGCCCCACCCCTTCCTCCTTACCCAATGAAGGACTGTGTCTCCTGGGATATGTGACATACACGGGCAAATTGTACGTCATTTGCCTAGGCACAGGGATGGGGAGGGGTGGTTGGGGGTTTGGGGCCAGAACTTTATTTAAATAAAAGGTGGGGGGAATGCCCAATTTGTGCAGCAGAGGGGAGAAGGGTACATGGGAGGCAACATGTCATGAAGGCTGAAGATCCACTTTAATTAGTGGTTTTAGTTCCTCTTGGTCAGCTGGTAAGATGGCTCAGCGGGCTAATGCTCCGTTGCAGCAATCTGTGATCACCTGAGCCCTCAGGGTCGCAGGTTCGATCCCGGCGGGGTCCACTCAGCCTTCAATCCTTCCGAGGTCGGTAAAATGAGTACCATTGATTTGGGTAATAAGTGACTATGTTGCTATATAAGCGCCTCGAGACCCGATGAGCTACAGCTTCGGCTATGGCTTCAGAAGCTTGCCTGGCAAGTTAGGGTAAGACAGCGCTATATAAGACTTGCATTATTATTATTATTATTATTACATAGCCATGCAACTAGCTGTTTCAAAAGGAGGTCAGCTATGGCAGCTCCCATAATTGATTCATGGAAAACCACATTAAGCCAAGCAGTGTGATGGCAAATACTCACATGGAGGGTTTGGACTACAATAAAGAAACCAATCTGGATTGAAATATGAAAACTGCCATTACTGATCTCTCAAGGCTCCAAGGCTGTCATCCTTATTGCTTCACCCAGATTTTTAGTTTTTTGGTCTGTGGCTTACTAAGTTTTAAAGCAAAAATGAGGATGTAAAAAAAAAAAATCGGGTCTGCAGTGACCTCCAATATTCCTTTCCTAGAAGGTTCCTTTTTATGCTCTTAAAGAGTAACTAAAGCCACAGATACTTCAGCTATGCAGCATCTGCAGGGTCCATTGTTGGTTCCGACGTTTTCTTCTTGGCTTCTTCTAGGTGTCAGGTCTTCAGCCAACTTGATTGACAGGTTTGGCATGATGGCACTCCTCTGCATGCACAGGATTTTATTCATGTGGGCACACAGCCAAGATCATGCCCTGAGCTGGGCATGCCCCCTGTACATTGTAAAGAAAACTGAAAGGTTAGCTCATCCTAGAAGAGACATGCTTTGTCTCTTTTGTAATGAAAATGGCACGCCTGCTCGCAAATTATTACAATATAACACTTTACTCCCACTTCAGTACACATTAGGTTGATATTGGCTTGGCCTCTTGTATTTCATTTCTTGGAAGACACGCGGATCTTCTTGAATTCTTTACACATTTTAAGAGTGTGATGCTTTTAATCAATTAACTGTGCTTATTGCAATCAGTAGTGATTGTCTGACTTGTGCTTTTTTTTGCACATTCAAAAAAAAAAGTTTGGAGCAAAATTTCTTTGAAAATGATGTATGTCAGGCGTTATCAGGTGCACAGCGGCTGACCATACCGTGTCACTTCCCTTCTGTCACCTACACAACAGCCCACAGCAGATGACTATCATGTCCTATTTACTCTGGTGCTTCCATAGAGCATTGCTCTTTCCCTTCCTGACTCAACATCACACAAGCGTTGGCTCAGAAACGCCTATTGCTGAACCTTTCAATGACAAACCAACCTGCTGCTGTGTGATTGCTTTTCAAAAGACCATTGTGAGTAGATACAAAACATTTGTATTCTATAGAATGTATTGTGGATGCTTGTAACCAGTATAGTACCTCTAAAATCTAAGACTGGGACCTAAAGGCGCTTGATGAGGATGACGCTGCTGCACAACTAGCAAGATTGTGTTCCTTGTCCGATTATCTCTTGTAGAGAAGAGCAGTCCACATACAAATGGAATGATATGTTATCTTGTATGCAATTTAAATATTGGTTGAGTCAAGTAAAAGGAACGGTAAGGTACTTTAATCTGGAATCATCAATTGAGGGACACTGGACAATCCAGATTTTTTATTTTTGGGGTTGTTTGTTTTTTCTTGCTAGTGTCTACCTCCTGAATGCAGGATTATAAACCACATGTTTATGATTTGTTATATCCCTGTGTCCTTTAATGGAGAAGAAGGAAAGAGTTTTTACAAGAAGTACAAAAATCTTGTTTTCAAAATGTCATCCGTTTAGGGACACAAGAATATAGTAAACCCTAGATGAGTCCCTCAATGGATGATAAACAAAATAAGATTTTTGTGCCATAAAACTATTTTCCCCAATGAGGGACCCAGGGATATAGTAAATCAAAGATGTGGGTTATGTTGCTGCGTGCAGGAGGTGGACACTAGCAACAAAACACATCTTTGATTTACTCTATCCCTTAATGAACTCCATAAGTGAGAGAGATTTTAAGGTGTTAACTAGTAGGCGTGCGCACAGGGTGATCACCCTGTGCAGCATAGATTCTCCCTACTGGCCTAGCACCTCCCTCGCACCGCTGCCGGCTTCCCTCCTCTCCCGCTGACTGTTGTTGAAGGGATGTTTTAGGATGAATGGGGGGAAGGGCCAGTAAATGTTATTTATTTAGGCCCCTTCCCTTTCTGAATGAAGATAGTGAGCGATGCGTAGGTATGGTTTGAGCTTTGGGGTGCACACCCTAATGCAATAGGCTGCGCACACCAAGACTGGTACTTATACCATCCTGCTTCCTTCAGGATTTTGGTGCGCTTTTAGAAAGTGCACCAAACCCGCAAAATATAATAGAAGTCTATGGCTAAGCACAGGAAAGCTGCAGGTACACTACACCCGCGGTGTGGGTAAACCGCAGCATATTGGTGTGAAAACAGCCTTAAACTATTATGCCCAGTGTAGTGCTTCACTCTGACCTGAAGATCTCTTATTTCCTGCTGCTGGCACCACTCTGGAGACCCCTAGCCAGGGAAAAGAGATAAAGTGCAGTTGGTATCGCTCCGCATAGGACAGGAGCCATTGCTATAGACAAGGCATCGGCTTATGCGGCTCTTGCTCCCTACTACAGCTCCAACTTTACAAGTAGTCCCTCTGCATTGCACTCTGTTTGATGGTGGGTCAGCAAACCCAGATCGCTACCTACCAGTCACCTGTCCGTGGTATACAGGTTTCTGACTGCTTTATAGTGTGTACTTATATCAATCCAGAGCAGTCATTTCCGTCTGCTGCTTTCTTCCTCTATCTGCTTAAAGTGGAGTTCCGTTGGGAAAAAAAAATACTGTAGCTGCTTACTTTTATTATATGGACACTTGCCTGTCCCGGGTGCCCGCGATGTTGGCACCCGAAGACGATCTGTCCCTCGGTTCTTGGTTGCTTCCGCCGCCTTTTTCGGTAAGGGAATCAGAAAGTGAAGCCTTGCGGCTTTCCTTCCTGGTTCCCTAGTGCGAATGCATGAGATCCCACTGGTCCCTGCTGTCTTCTGGGACCAGTGTGTCTCACAGAAGACAGTGGGAGGGGGGGGGTAGGCGCCGGATGTGGCGTTGGTCGCCGCGGTGACCTATGCCCATAAATGGGAGAAAATACCTGGATTACACAGGCATCTGCTCCCTCCTCCCCCCTGAAAGGTGCCAAATGTGACACCGGGGGGGATTCCAAAAGGCAGAAGTTCCATTTTAAGGGTGGAACTCTGCTTTAAGACACTTCTAAAAAGTTTTCCTGATGCCGCGTACACATGATCATTTTTCAGCATGGAAAAAAACAATGTTTTTCGGCATGTAGAAAAAAACAAAGTTTTTCCAACTTCATTAAAACGATGTTGCCCACACACCATCGTTTTAAAAAAATGCTCTAGCAAAGCGCTGTGACGTACAACACGTACGACGGCACTATAAAGGGGAAGTTCCATGCGGATGACGCCACCCTTGGGGCTGCTTTAGCCGATTCTGTGTTAGTAAAAGACGATTCACGCTTTTCTGTCTGTGATGAATGTGCTTACTCCATTATGAACGGTAGTTTTACCAGAACGACCGCTTCCGTCTCATAACTTGCTTCTGAGCATGCGCAGGTTTTTAACGTCGTTTTAGCCCACACACGATAATTTTTTACAACCCGAAAAATGACATTGTTTAACATGTCGTTAAAATATGTTTTTTACTTTTCAGAGCTGAAAGATCCTGTGCAAATTCTGCAATTTGGCTGTAGGGGAAAGAACTTATGTAGGGGGATTTGTTTAATCTCTGTGTATCACCTGAGGCCAGCCCTTCACTGGGTAAATGTAAGGGGTTTACAACCACTTTAAGCTGCCCATACACCAGTTGAATTTTTTTGTTTAAGCGTTCACACAGAAATTCCAAAGAAATCTTTGGTCAGAAAATTCAATAGTACTGTCATGATCTTGAAAACCCTGAAAATTGTCATTTGATTGCCATTTTATAGTTTTGAATTCTTCATTGAATTTTGAAAGCGCATTCATATTAAAAGACGTACTTTTTAAAAAAAAAAAAATTTTTATGGACAGAAACCAAATTCACAGAATTTTGCTCTGGGGGAAAAATGTTCATTCTTCTTCAATTTTCATCATCACTATGGTCAAAAGTGATCATCATTTTGACCCCATTGATTGATAGAAAATGTAACAAATGTTCCAAAAACTAATTTTAATTTGAAATTCGAATATGCTGAGCTGGAGCTGCCACACTCTGAAGCTAGCATTTAAATGGATGCACGTGTAGCTGTCCTAGAAAAATGGCAAACACCTTTTTTTTTTTTTTTTTTTTTTTTTTACAAACCTCTGTAGCTTTTGTAAAGGGATGGTGGCGTTGTGACATATTTAATTCCAAACCCTGCTTAGCGGGGTTCTAATTTAAGCCGCACGCAATTAGTCTCATGATTGTTGGGGAGGATGTGACTAATATATTGATTATTTTTGTTTTTCAGATCAACCCATAATGAAATGGAGAAAAACAGGTACGTCCAGTCTTTTTACAAGTTTATTAATTCGTTGGCAGCAGCACAGTGACTTGTTTGGTGCACCTGCTGACAGTGTTGTCCTAGCCTCCTTCTGCGTCCTCCCTCTTCCCGGTTCGTCGTATTTCTCTCCAGTCTTTGCTTTTGAGTCATTAGTGCCGAGCTGTGTCCTTCCCTTTCTCTGTGTGAATGTGTGTTTGTTTTTCTTCTATCCCCAATACTACTCCACCCTAATAATTTGTGTAATTAGTGAGTAGGCTTGGAAGATCACTTTGTTAGATTTTCGTACTTGTTTGTGAAGCTTGAATTGGGATCAATTTGAAACTCTAAAAATAAGTTTCTTTCCTAAATGTTTGTTTAGCACATCTCAAATTCCAAATTGTTGTTGTAACAAGGCATTGTAATCAGGCAATTTGGTCATGATTTGTTTAAAGTGCAGAGCTGGAAAAATGCATTGAGCTGTTGTGTGTTGCGATTTATTTAAATGGCCACTAAACCACAATTTGAAATTCATATTTGTACTAGTATATGTTTCCATAGTTGAAATAAGACTGATCGCTGTGGCCAAAATGCTTTCTTACATTCTGCGTCAGCTTATATTGCTGTCTGTTTCTGCATTGGGGTAATTTTCCTCTTCTATCCTGTTCCAGTTTAAAAAAAATATGACCAAAGCAGAAAGGGATGAAAATTACCCAGTGGGGACACAGATGGCAATATCAGAAGCTCCAACTATTCCCCACTCTGTACATTAAAAATGTTTTACAGGAGTTTTGGCTGAGCATCCCAGTAACTGATCACAGCATATTACATAATCAGCCATTTTGGCCTCTGATTCATACTGAGCATGTGAGCGTAGACGGGCAATTTAGAGGCTTTTTTTCTTTTTTTTTCACACTTTTGTACACCTTGTAGTACAGCAACAGAATAATAACTTTTTGCCCACATAGACCTTTAGATCTCCCATTTAAAGTCTTATTAGGCCAAAAACATGTGATTCTGACCCCAAAAAAAAAGAAGCTTGTGTGCTTTTTCGAGTTGCACGTGGGACGTAAAACAAGACTCCGGTGTAAACAGGCCCATTAGGAATAATGGGATTCTTCATCTTGAGATTTGTTGCGCTCGGAAATCGCTTGACAAAGTGTTTAGGTGTGAATAGGAGCTCAACAAAAACTAAATAGAGGGTGCACCAGCCTACAGCATCACCTTAATAAACCATTTATTGATAAAATCCATAGATGAATGTTCATCCATAGATGTTTTACTTACAAACAACTATGAACCACAAGCTCATCAATTTTAGAGATCACATTGCTCGATCCACCGCACGTGCTCAGGAAGAAGCCACCTGGACCTATTTGGGGTATGCATTTGGAGGGTAATTCCCTCTTCATCTATTTTGATTTTATTAATTAATGGTTTAACAACGTAATGCGCTAGGCTGGTGCACCCTCTGCTTTTGTAGATGATATCGGGCATCCCTAGTCCTAAGAGGGCAGAAAAGCATGGCATTCTTCTACACTTGGAGAAGTGCATGAGTAGGAAGTTTTAGTGAATAGGCCTCAGGCTGGAGAAGAGCTGCCAGTTATGCCTCATTTATTTCACTGGAACTAAAATAAACTGTGTAGCTAATTTTTATAAATGTTCCTAATACCAAATATTTAGAGCAGTGTTCTTCAACTGTTTTTTAATCCAGAGGAACCCTTAAAGTGATTTTCAGGTCTTTTGGGAACCCTTTCTAAAATGAATATAGCTAGTGTCGTGGGAAAAATGCTGCTTACATTGGTCGTAGGGAAAATATACCCCTTTTACAGTGGTGATCAGAATGGCCATACTTTCAACAAGACTGTTGGTGTAGTGTTGCCCTCAGACTTCCATCAGATAGGGGGTCAATCAACCATAGCCCAAGGAACCCCTAGCAACTCCTGAAGGAACCCTAGGGTTTCATACAACCCTGGTTGAGAATGTCTGTCTGTTTTTAATGTGTTTTTAATATGTGTGATATTATATGCACATGTGCTTGTTGGCCATTTATATTTTACACTTTATGAAACCATCTGCAGGTGATTGAATTACTGTTTCAGAAATGTAATTGTGTGTGGTGTGTTTTTTTTTTTTTTTTTTTGTGTTATTGATTCCTTTAAAGGAAAACATTTTTTTTGCTGAAATGACTGTTTACAGGGTATAGAGACGTAATAGTTAAAGGGTTTGTAAAGGATTTTTTTTTTTTTATCTTAATAGCTTCCTTTACCTTAATGCAGTGCTGTTTTCATGTCCTCATTGTTTGTTTTTGCTCTCAAGTTGCTGTAATTCTTCTCTGATCTCCACACTTCCTGGTTGTCTGTTTCCTGATAACCACAGTCCTGGGAGCTTTCTATCTGTGGTCACTGATCAAGAAGGTGTGATTACTGTGTGTCTAAAACCCCTCGGCACCAATTAGTTTCATTTTCCAAACCATCACTGCCCTGTATTGGCTCTGTGGCTCTTTACAGCACAGGCAGAAAACTAGATACAAAAACGAAACTAGAAACTACAGGTACATTTTATGATTGATTTTTATCTATTTTTAATCATTTTTAAAAATAATCAGTTAACTATTATGTCTCTATACCCTGTAAACAGTAATTTCTGCAAAAAAAATGTTTTATTTACAACTCCTTTAACCGATTCCTTTTAAAAACGATTAAAGATTGATAAAAATCAATCATATAAACTACCTGTAGTTTCTAGTTTCGTTTTTGCATCTAGTTTTGTTTTTGCATGTTATTTCCTGCCTCTGTGCAATACAGAGCCATAGAGCAGTGATGGTTTGGAAAATGAAACTATAAACTAGACACACAGTAATCACACCTCATTGAAGTTAGAAGAATTACAGAAACTTGAGAGCAAAAACGAACAATGAGGACATAAAAACAGCACTGCATTAGGGTAAAGGAAGCTATTAAGATTAAAAAAAAAATTTCCTTTACAAACCCTTTAATGAAATACTTTTCTTGGCAAAACTAGATGTTTCCGACTATGTTTTAAGACTAAGCATGCAATCATGTCTATTATTTTCTCTCTAAACCAGGAGTCTCCAAACTACGGCCCTCCAGGTGTTCAGGAACTACAATTCCCATCATGCCTAGTCATGTCTACGAATGTCAGAGTTTTACAATGCCTCATGGGAAGTGTAGTTCCACAGCAGCTGGAGGGCCATAGTTTGGAGATCCCTGCTCTAAACGTATACTATTCTGCATTTCTCACCTAGGCGAGCTCATTTACGGCTATGTCTGGAAAAGCTGAAAGTATTGGTACCCGTAGGACCTGATTCCAATAGGCATACTACATTAAGTCTCTTAACAAGAGCAAAGTTGCACATAAAGGTAAATTCCTATCTCTCTGATTATCAGGTGTTGTGGATTCTGGGAAATTTTGGTGCTGAAATGTACTTACATTTATTTTCTGTCGCCTTTTGTAGAAACTTGAAGATTGTGACAGAAAGTCACAGCACCAATTAGAGCAGCTACAGCGGGAGCAGCGACATCTAAAAAGGCAGCTAGAAAAATTTGGCGTTGAGAGGATACGAATGGATAGTATAGGATCTGCAGTATCTTCCGAGAGATCCGATTCGGATCGAGGTTAGTATCTATTGCACAGCAGCCTGACTCCTCTCTGGCTGATATGATTTTTGCTTGATTTTCTTTGTCACTTGCATACAATAACAGCAGAAATGTTGTGAGCTGAACAGATATTCGCAGAGAATTGCTGATAATTGATTACACAATTAATTGACCACAAGATAAGAAAGGGGAGGGTGTTTACTGTTCAGCGGTGATAATGGTATAATATGGTTGTGCCAAGACATCAGCACAGCTCCTTTTATAATCTACAATGGAAGCATTTATTGACAACACAACACAGGAATGCAGACTGAAGAAAGGGATAGAGCATTGTCAGCCTGTACTAAAAAAGTACCAGACTAAAGCTGGTCATTCAGTTTCCTTCATCCAAGCTATACAGCGTGGGTGGTGGAATCTCCCACTGCGTCTCTTGTATTCTGACAACCGGCTTCATCAGCTATCGGGATACCCGAACGGCTGAATCTGATTGGATGCAGCTGCTGTTCTGCTGAAAATGTCTTTGTTTTGGCTCCTTTAATGTTTTCAGTTGAAGGATGTCAGGTAGGAGGATGGCATCGGGGTCACCATGAAGCAAACTTCATCTGGTATAGTGTATGGCCAGCTTAAAGTGAAACATCACTCTCTCAATCCAGATTGACTAAGGCTGCGTACACACAATCAGTCCATCCGATGAGACCGGTCCAAAGGACCGTTTTCATCGGTTAACTGATGAAGCTGACTGATGGTCTGATGTGCCTACACACCATCGGTTAAAAAATCGATCGTGTTAGAACGCGGTGACGTTTACTTGTTTTAACACAACGACGTGCTGAAAAAAACGAAGTTCAATGCTTCCAAGCATGCGTCGACTTGATTCTGAGCATGCGCGGCCTTTTAACCAATGCTTTTGTATACGAACGATCGGTTTTGACCCATCGGTCAGGCGTCCATCGGTCAAATTTTAAAGCAAGTTCTCTTTTTTTTTTTTGACCGAAGGATAACTGACCATTGGGGCCCCCACACGATCGGTTTGGACCGATCGTGTACGTGGCCTGACTGTTTTATTCCTTATGCTGCTAGCATTAGTAAATTAGATAGGGTAGTATGTCAAATTTTACTTGTGTTAAACTTTTTTTTTTACAATTCTTCAGTTAATTTCTAGTTTCCAGGCCTAGGCAAATGTCATACATCCCAGGAATCTTCAGGAGGAGGAGGAGGGGCTTTCTCAGCCAAGCACACCCTCCTGCCTGCATGCTTGAGTTGAGGGCAGATGAATTCTAGGAAGTAAATACTACATGAATCCTCTGCCCGTACTCAAGATGGCTACAGCCAAAATATCTAGGAGATTTTCAAAGTGATTTCTCAGGAAAATAAAGCATGGCGACATGGATGGATGATTTTTCTTTGAAAAAATTGTAGCTGCTGACTTTTTAATAAACACTCGCCCGTCCCACCATCCAGCGATGCGGCCACCTGAGCCCTCGCCTCTTCGCAGTGTCGACATTGCAAGTGTGGGCACCAGACTATGACAGCTTGTGGCTTCACAGCTGGGTGCACACTGTACAAGTGAGAGACTCGCAGCGTCTCCCCATTGGTCAGGTAATCTTCAGGTACTTGTAACGTGACCCAGAAGATTGCAGGAGGCTCAAGCGGAAGTGGGAGCAGGTACCTATCAAAACTAGGTACCCCCCCACAAACAAATGGCATGCCAAATGTGGTATAATTGGGTTAAAGGGGTGCTTAAAGCGAAACTTCCCCTTTTGGGTGGACTTTTTGTGGCAGGATTACTAGGTTTTATTTTTAGTGATGGCTGCAAGTTTTAAAAAGTGACCACAAATGAGCAACATTGCATTACATGCCTGTCCCTACTTGTAATGCTGGAGGAGTCTAAGACCAGCCATAGACGGTTTAGACCAGGGATCCTCAAACTACGGCTCTCCAGCTGTTGTAAACGACACATCTCATGAGGCATTGTAGCACACTGACATTCACAAACCTGACTAGGCATGATGGGAATTGTAGTTCCCGAACAACTGGAGGGCTGTAGTTAGAAGACCCATGGTTTAGACCAGTGGTTATCAACCCTGTCCTCAGGGCCCGTTAACGGGCCAGGTTTTCAAGATAACTGAAATACATCACAGGTGATATCATTTGCTGCTCAGTGATTGCAGTATTCTAGTCTGCATCTCCCCAAGGTCATACATAAAACCTGGCCTGTTAGTGGGCCCTGAGGACAGGGTTAATGCCCACTGGTTTAGACAGTTTGAGTCTTGGCAGGTTTAGCAGTTCAATCCACTGGGGTACAACCAGCCTGCCAGATTCACTTGTGATTATCACTAGTGGCTAGAAATATTCACTGCAGGGAGATGGCCTTAAATCACCCCCTGCTAAAAGCAGACAATTGCTCGGCAGGAAGGATTCCCCTGTCAAGACTGTCTGTGATCAGGCCTGTCGCTACAGGACAGGCAAAACAAACAATTGCTTGGGGCCCCGAGCTGGCTGGGGCCCCCAACTTCCACTTCCCAGGCTGTAGTGCGGCCAAGCTCCTCTTCCTCCTGGAGTCCTGTCAGTCCGGCCGAGTACCGTGCGTGGTAAAGGAGATTGAGAGTCCTGTTCCCGGCCGGACTGACAGGAAGTGCACACTGAGTGCTCACTTGCTTGTCAGTCCGGCCGGGAACACAGGAAAATGAATCTCCTGTACCGCGTGGTACCCGGCACGGCCCCCGGGCACTATCTGATAGGGGATTGGGGAACCATAATGATAGAACACCGGACTAACAGGAGGAAGAGGAGCTTGGCCACACTACAGCGGCAGCCTACAGGGAAGAAGGGGAGGTGAGAATAGAAAAACATAGGAACTAGAGGGGGGGGGGTTAAAGCGGAGGTTCACCCTTAAATCTCTATATACTGTTATATCCAGCATACTGCTGACATCAACAGTATGCTGGATTAGCTGGATTTTTTTTTTTTTCCGGGCTGTACTCACATTTTTTTTCTTGTTTTCACCCGACTTCCGGGTTCTCGATCCCCCCCGGGGAGTAGGCGTCGCATAAATGATTGACGTGCGGGTAAAGCGCGTCATCGCCTTTCGAAAATATCCGACGGGGATTCGGCACTTTACGGCGCCTGCGCAGTCGGCTCTACACGGCAGGCGCAGGCGCCGTATAGCCCAGTAAAGAGCCGAGTCCCCGTCGGATATTTTCGGAAGGCGATGACACACTTTACCCGCACGTCAATCGTCTCCTGGGAGGATCATCACTCACTCCCAGGAGACATTGCGCAGAGCTCCCCGTCGGGAAAAGGAGCGACACGCCCACTCCCCGCAAGGAAGAAGACCCAGAAGTCAGGCTGAAGACAGGTAAGTGTACACATTGAAAAAAAAATGACAACACTACAAGCCTTTATTAAGGCTGCAGATAGGTTAGCAAAAAAGTTTATTTTGAGGGTGAACCTCCGCTTTAAGAACATGGGTGTAATAAAATTAGTGTAGCGCTAACATAGGCTTTGCGTGCAGGGGGGGTGCTTGGGGGCCTCTATTTTGCTTGGGGCCCCCAAATTCCTTCGAACGGCCCTGTCTGTGATGGAGTAACTGTGTGAATCTGTGGTTGCAGGAAAGACATTTACACCACCTATGGGCCTGCCTTAGGTGCGGGACTAATGCAGGGACACCCCACAAAGAAAAATAAATTATTTTAATGTTGCCTGCAAAATCTGTTAAAATATTTGCTGACTATCTGTTTATAAAATGCCAGTTTTACAGCATGCAAGTTGCACAAAATGTCTTTTTACTAGACTCTCGCTCACTGGATGTATTTTCTCTACAGAGGAGATTGATGTGGATGTAGAAAGCACAGACTATTTAACAGCAGAGTTGGACTGGAGTAGTAGCAGCAGCAGTGCCAGTGACTTGGACGAGCGGGGAAGCATGCAGAGCATTTGCAGCGATGAAGGGTATTCAAGCTCTGGAGTTAAAAGAATAGAACTCCAAGACAAGCCAAAACACAGTGTTACCCTATAAACCAACCGCAACAGGTGAGGGCAAAGTGGGGGATGTTCATATGTCCCAGCAGTTCTCTTCTCTCCCCCCGTCCCCCCCCCTTTCCCAGTGCTCCCACATCAGAGACTTGTCTTATCTAGTGACTGCATTCACACCATAATATTGCACGTGAAAAAAAAAACCACTCCGACTCCCAGCTCTCTATTCCTCGCTTCTTTTTTTTCCCCAGAGCTCCTGAGAGGCATGTGGGCATCCGTTTACATTTTGAAATCACACGCTATCCCATCAGCCAGTTGACCTCCAGGAGACTACATTCCAGACCTACGTTGAAGCACTCAAAGTTTAAAATGATCTGTATAGTTCATGTATATGGGGAGCAACATTTCTGCAATGGATTGACTGTGAATGCAGAGGTGAGTGTCCGCCACTCACTTCTCTGCACGTGTTATGTTACCTCCACCCACTAGACAGCACAGAGGTCTCGCTTTCTCCCTGTAACACCAAAATGTTCTTGCATCACCTGGAAGACACACCTGGGAGCGGTATGAAGGATTTATGGTTGAAAGCATCTTGCTACACGGCAAGGCTTCAGTTTACAGCTACTATACAATTCAATCAGAAGCTGCCAGGAAGCTAGAGAGGACCTTCCACCTCTGTTAAGTGACTCTGGCTCAGAACAGTAAGATTGCTGCTAATATATAAATATATATATATATTTTGTTTTCGTAAAGTTGTGCACCAAATGTTGCACTGAACCCAGCACAGTCTAAAGAAAAGCATAGCTGGACCTTTCTGGCTACTTTTTTTTTCCTTTGGAGATGTCTGAAGCCACTTTTTGTTTCTGGTCTTATTTGCTGTTTTTCTTTGGGTCATTGTGTTCCATGTTTCTAGTAGTACATAATTAACATTGATTTCATGTTAAGTCAGCATGTACAGAATGGCTAGCATGTTTTTTTAGACCGGTCTTAGGAATCCTGTGGCTCTCTCGCCACTTAAGCAAATGCTTTGGGGTTAGGGAGCAGTAGGTGGCTGCAGATTGCCACAGTATGCCTATGTGTATTTTTGAGAGTTGAGCCTTTCATTGAAAGATGGACCCCTGCTTAAGACCCCCTTTCCTCATTGTTGAAGTCTTTAAAGTAACCGGCCATTGGAGGAATAGATTGATTCCCATTGCCTAGCCCTTTCTAAAATATGAAATGCCTAGCTGTTAAGCTGATCCTCAGGATTCAGTACTTTGAGTCACAGACCCGGACCAGTATGAAACTTGTGAAATTAGAGTTTCAAATCTGTATGTTTTTTCAGGGCTAGTAAAGCCCCATACACCCACTCGGAATTTCCGATGGAAAAAGTCAGACTGACTTTTTCCATCGGAAATTCCGACCGTGTGTATGCCCCATCTGAGTTTTTCCATTGGATATCCTGAGGAATTCCATAGGAGTTTAGATAGAGAACATGTTCTCTTTTACTTTACGATGGAATTGTGATGTGAGTTTGGCTGAGCGAAAGCCAGATCGTGTGTACGGGGCATTACTCAAAAGGTAACCAGTGACCAAAGGATTAACAGAACAGACTTTTTTTTTTTTTTTAGAAGGAGATCGGCAGTGGCAGCCTATGTACTTCATTAATGATGGGGCACTTTTAAGACCTAGGGATCTGGCTGCACTCCACTCAATATAAAGATCTGGCTGTTATCCACTCCAATATAAAGACTCCTCTCACTTCTGATATGGTGTTGAACACTTCTATTTAAATGGATATCCTTAATAAGCCAAAACAATCTGCACAGAACCAAGAGGAGTATGGCAGTGGTGCCTGTGGGGTAGCGAGATGATCCCACTCCCCTCAATATTAAAAGAAGTGAGTCTAAAGCAGGGCTCCACTCTTTAGTCAAAGTGAAAACCCCTTTAACGAATGTTCGTTAAACAAAAAAACAATAATAATTTAAATGTTTGGTAGTTTTTTTTTTTTTTTTGTGCTTGTATGAACACATCACATATACACCTTTTACCAAGCAGTGCTTTGGATGGGAACCATAAATCACTTCAAATGCTCAGCATCTGCCACTGCATTTAGTGATCCCAAACGGATGCATTATTGAAGGATATCTACTTTGCGTCCTGTTGATGGGACATTTTTATTATTTTTCTACCTCACAGAAAGATGAACAAGAATTGCTCTGCATCTTTCAGAGCAGAACATAAAAATGTCTTGCTAGATGCTCCTTATCTTTTGAATAGTTTTTAGCAAAACCAAATCTGAAGTGTGTGTTAAGTACTGCCACAGGTTTTCTTCTAAACTCTGCTGAGTGTAGGACTTGCTGTGGTGTCCAAGCAACTGCTGAGGTGTTCGGCCTTAAGTCACGGGCACACCACACAGACACTGGAGCAATAACCAGGAGCATTGCATTAGCTACCCTGCTAACAGCACAATGTTTTAGTCACAGAGACCGCTCCTGGCTTTCTTTTTTTATAGCTTTCACTTTGCCCCTCCATTTTAAATTTTACAATATATTTTCCCCTCTGAGCTTATTAATGTGTATCTTTTGTTTAAATTCTTGTGCAATCAAAAAAAGATGATATTTTTGAGATTTACCAGCAATGCAGATGTCCCAAAATTATTTTCCCCATTTCCTGCTGCCTCAAATCACTCAACTGTATTTCCACCAATCCAACCCTGCAGTAACCACAATGAAATCAAAGTAGGACCACCAGGACTTTTTAGCACATAAGGGCTTACTGGAATACTTGCCTCATTAACACATGGGTCATCATCAGAAAGTATTCTATAAATATTTTTCAAACCATTCAGGGAGAGGCCATTTTCTTTCATTGGGTCTGAAGAGCTCATACAGTCACTGGTAGCTTGTGACCCTGTCACTTATTTTCCAGTCAGTAAAACCCTTCACTCTAGTTTTCTACCTTTCTAGGAATACAGTTCAGTTATGCTATTAAGAAGCACACCTAGTTGTAAATAAATCGCATTAAATCTAAAACTATTTATTCTTGTTTTGTATAGCTGATGTATTAGGGAGATTCTTATGACTCTGTGCTTTTATAAATGTCCTAAAATCAATTTTTTTGTGTATGTATATAAATATATGCTATATATAAATATGTCTATCTGCAGATTATAAAAAAGTGTGTAATGTTACACACGATACGTTCGCACATCATACCCCCTAGCAACACTCTGTAGCATTACCTAGCTGTTTCCCTCACACTAATGCTAAAGCCGGTGGCATGGCCCAGAATCCCTTCACTGGAAGAAGCCTAGTTGTAGGATAAACCAGTGTTTTTCAACTCCAGTCCTCAAGGCACACCAACAGGTCAAGTTTTCAGGATTTCCCTCAGATGAAATGGCTGTGGTGATTACTAAGGCAGTGAAACTGATCAAATCACCTGTGCAAAATAATAGAAAACCTAAAAACATGACCTGTTGGTGTGCCTTGAGGACTGGAGTTGAAAAACACTGGGATAAACATGTATGAGGGGCTACCACTGGGCCACCCTTCTGGTTTTAAAGGGGGAAAACTTTTTTTTTTTTTGCTGCTATTATGATGAATTTTGTGTTGAATTTTCCTAAATTATCTTTCTCTTGAGACCCCAGTCAGTAAAGTTTGCGTTGAAGGTGCTGTTTCATCACTTGGCCATTTTTTGATATAACACTATAGTATAAGAATTGGTTTTGAGTATGGCTTCTGAAACCCATTCACTTTATAGGGAGCTATTCTGTGGTCTTGAGTAATGTTCTTTTAAAATGGAGGCTGCAAAATGGCTGCTTCAACTCTACTTGACTGGGGAAATTAAAACGGCAATAGTTTGTTTCTTTTCTTTTTTGTCTGCTTTGCATGCCTAAGGTCACGTGTAGTTGTGTAAGTATTGGCGAAATTCGATTCATACAATGGAATCTTCCCTCTGTTGGCATTAAAAGAATTGATGAACACTCACTAGACAGCTACTAAAGTCACTAAACAAAATTGTTTATCATTGATTATCGTTATCGTTTTTTTGCTTACCAAACTTAGAGACCTGTCATACTCAGGGATAACAAGAGTTGCAAAGCAACTCTTAAAGGAGCTCTTTTCAGCAAGAAATAATGTTGATGGGACAATGATGGAATGATGTCCTTTGGGGTAGGAAGTTGGCTGTTGGCAACACGTGTGCTGTCAGTTTCACGCCATCTTCTCTCCTCAACTCATGTGTTTGGTTCTGGGCTTGTGTGGAGCACAAATGCAGCTTGTTTTTTGGTGCATTTGGTTTGCTTTTGACATCAGTTGGGACAATTCTGAGATCTCTCCAAGTTCACTGACGGCTACATTTGAACCACAGTTGACCTCCTAAGCTGCAACAACCTGCTTTAAGCTGTTTTTCTATCACCATTAATTTTTAGAGGGAGAGAAGCAGTTCTGATGTGAACAAAAGCCCGTAGACACAGGCTCTTAACGTTTCCAACATGAGCCAAGTAAGTTCTCGGCTCCATAGTTTTTCTGTGTGGAGTACTCTAACATTGAATCCTACCCAGCTACGTGCCTCTCATAGTGCAATAACCTACAATGTTGACTTTTTTTTCCTTAGAAAATATTCAACAGATTCCCTTACAAACCTGCGGCATACAGGGTCCATTTGTGTCCTTTTCATGTCTCCCTATCAGACAGTGCTTGTAGACAAAGCAAAACGTCAATCCTTCTGGTCACAATGGGCGATTGTACACAACAATCTTGAGCTCTGAAAAGCTTTCACAATAAAAGGGAAATTGCTGCACAGATCTTTGGTTGTTTTTGTAAAACGTTGAAACCTTTTATTGGCTACCTTTTCTTATTTTTTCTGTCTTTTCTTACAATGTTTTAACTTGAATGCAGTAATCTAAATTAAGATCTTGCTACCTATCACAGGTCTTCTTCTTTTTTTATTTTAAAAGAATCAAAATAATGATTCTGAGTATTGAAGCTTGGCTAGGGAGATTTGCTCTTATTTAGGTGTACTTTGTCTCCAGACTGAGTTTTTAACTTGGGCCAGAGGTCATCTGAAGCTTGACCTCACACTGCACACTCAAAAGCTATGAAATGGGTTGTAGTTGGCAAAGTAACCATTGTCTTGCTTTAGATGTCCTCTGACCTTCTGAATCTAAGAAGCCACATTCAAGGTAAAGGTTAAGACGTAAACCTAACATGTTAACAAGTAATTCTTCTATTAAGGATTGAATATTCCGATTCAAAATCCCAGTTCTTACTGGTCCTCTTTATATGACCACAATAACCATTATCCATTTTAACATAGGGCTTTATTTGAATACCATGACACATGAACCAAGGGTGCATGTATTACACAGCAATCTATATCTTATTATACTGTACCCAGTTATGATTGGTAGCTCTAGGTTAGTGCAGATCACTGATCTTTGCTCCAAGTTATTGGGGGAGGGGGGGGGGGGCAAAGTGGTAAACATTTTAAATCCCCATGTTTCTTTATGCACTTAGACTAGGCAGTCATTTTGTACTTCGACTCAACATTCCAAAGAATGCAAAAGCTAGTCAGATGACTGAATCCCTGTGAAGGGATAGGCTGCATTCCATCAAATTGTGGTTTGGTTAAAAAATGCCTATTCTGCGCACATTTGTTTCTGGCAAAATGTGCAAGCTATTGCAGCACTTCTTTGTTAAACATCCAAATAAATGTTTGGTGCTTGTGTACTCTTCCTGGGTCTCTAATAGTATCTTGGCTATTAATTTAGAGTAATGGATGTGCTCCTTATATGCTGTTGAGCCCAAGGCCCTTTAGCATAACATTGCTTTAGCTTTGGCTTTTGTATCCTTAGAATGGAAGCTAATGTGACCTTCCAGTCATAGAGGAAGCACAGATTGTAAAGAGAGTGCCTGGAAATTGCCCACCAGCATCACAAAACCATATTGTCATGGACTGGAACTGCTATTGGCTAATGTTCTTTCCTGTTTCTAAATCCAAAATCAGTACATTGCCAATAAACTGGGCATGTGCAATCATTTTTTTCCCCCTTCAGGATTAAACTGTTTTGAATGTACAATTGGCTGTCATAACCATTTGAAGGAAATAACCTTCCAAGGGATAGAATAGTTCTTTGCTAGGCTTATCTAAAAGAAAGATGTTGTCAGCATAATGCCTTTTAGCTAATCCGATCTTGGCTATCATTTTCTCTCCTGTTCCACCACAATTGCAGAATCGAAAAGGGTCAAACAGTAAAAGTTGGTAGGCACCGCTCCATTTTCGTTTTAGCCCATGGGCTGATGAGAGAAAGTTGATCAGTTCCTACATCCACGCTAAACATCATGGATGGAGGAATCTTCCCTGGTGGCTATTGTACTCAGGCAATTGCAGCCCCCGGCCTGTTGACTATAGTGGCACTGTCATACAGTGACAGGAGTATTTTAGCTACCACCACCTAAGTAGTAATCATCCAGAAGCAGGGCACTCTGCCTGGAAAGGTCTCTGCAACGGGAAAAAGGAAAATGCTGGTGCCACAAAAACAGCTAAATTATATATTTAAAATGTATTAAATGCTGGTAAAATATAACCCAAAAAAGCCAATGTGTTTCAGCCTTCAGACTGATTAAGGCCTGATAGCTTAAACACATCGGCTCTTTTTGGCTATTTTTTCACCAGTATTGAAATCCTAATATCTTTTTTGTGGAACTCGCCTTTTCCATTTCCTGACTGTTATAAAATGACTGCATCTGATAATTTTCCATTCAGCTTGGTAAATGTTTAAATTTTACTTTTGTTGTACTTGGTGGTTGCAGGATCACCCACGGATGTTGATCAAATCAGCAGGGCCCAGACAAAAGTTGAACTGTTTATTGCCAGCCCTAGCTACAGTAGTGCCCACTCTTAAAGGGGTTGTAAAGGTTTGTTTATTATTTTTTAAATGGGATCCTTTTAAGCTAGTGCATTGTTGGTTCATTTACCGTTTTGCCTTCGATTTTCCTTCGAAATGTTTTTTTTCTTTGTCTGAATGTCTTGCTTCCTGTTTCTCCCCAGTAAGCTTGCCCCCATCATCTGAGCCGTTCTGGCCGGGGGTTAGTCTGCGTGCTCGCCCCCTCCCTTGGGACTACATCCCTGTGGGGAGACGTCTCCCCGCAGGGATTTAGTTCCAAGGGAAAGGGGGCGAGCATGCTGACTAACCCCCAGCCAGAACAGCTCGGATGATGGGGACAAGCTTACTGAGGAGAAACAGGAAGTGAGAAATTCAGACACAGAAATTTTTTAGAAGGTAAATCGAAGGAAAAGGTTAGTGAACCAACAATGCACTAGCTTAAAGGAACCCATTTAGAAAATAAAAAACAAACCTTTACACAACCCCTTTTAATTACAATAACCTGAGAATGAATTGGCTGCCCTTAAATAAATATAAATCCTAATAATCAATATTATTAAATAATTTAATATTATTGAAAAAGCCAGTTTGTGCTTTACAAAATAAAACCTTGGAATCTAGGGTTAGAGTTTGTATTATGACGCTTTACCTGTGAAACTGCCTTTATTGATCTTTGGTAAGAATCAAAAGCAGCTTCAGTTGTTGTTTTTCAAAGAAAATCCATCCCAAACATCACTTCAAAGCCATCTTCATTCTACACTTTTAACAGTGTTTTTGTCTGAGTATCTTTTTGCGATCTGTTGAACTTTGCTATCAGTGGCTTATTATAGACAGGGAGTAGTAGGCTTTCATTTGTGGTAATAAAGAGCCAAAAAGACAAACCTCATTTCATGTAATAATGTGAAGGCAAAGTAGCTTGTAAAACCATTTTTTTGTACCTGAATCATTCACATGTTGGCCATTTTGTGCCCCTATATGTGAGCATAGGCTATCGATGAAATTAAACCTGTGACTTGTCTAAAGTGCTGAAAATATACCATAACTCCAGTTAAGCGCCAGAGACTTTGCTAGTCCACAGGACATGCTGGTTTCTAGTGAAACCATTTGGCTATCTAGTGAGCTTTTCTCCCAAAATGGCCGCCTCCAGTATGTAGGGACAGGTGTGTTTTTAACAGTCGAGTACCTTTTTGGCAGTCCCCTTCTTCCTCACCTTTTTAAAATGTTTTTGTGTTTGTATAAATGTTTGTTTCATTTTTAAATGATATGCATTATTCTCCCTACTCAGCCTTATAAGACTCTACACAGTATCTGGACGCAAAATGCAGACCCTTATCAGTTATTACCATCCTTTTGTGTAAAATGGTAATCGGGCAGCTAGGGACTATGTCCCATTTATAGATTTGAAATTTTAACCCTTAGGATTGGTACAGATATGGCACTTCTATTGGTGTGTATTTTTGTTTCATTTCTGTTTTTATTTTTATTTTTTTATGTATTTTCCCTTTTAGTATTATTCATTTTAATTTTTGTGAATGTGTTATTCTTGTGTACAATTTTAAAAACACAACCAATTTGTTTCATAAAAAAAAAAAAAATCTATCTATATATAAATAATATATATATATATTGTATCTGACCAGTTTTAAGTTTAGGCAAGTGCCTGCAATAAACGTATTGCATAATAAATTTGTGAAGCATTTAAATAAGAACTCAGTTTCTACCAAAATGTATTTTTTAGAAAAAACGAAATTCAAGCTGACCTCAGCAAGTTATTTTCCGTTTCTAAAAATGAATTGCTGTGCCTCTCTGTTAGTGCAAGATAGTTGATAAATGTAATTCAATTACGGCTCCCTAGAAGAAAAACGCTGGGGCTTGTATGGTGCATTGTGCCACATGTACTGTACCTGAAAACTACTGTTTGCTCAGTTAAAGTGCAATTGTGTGTACTGCACCATGTTACTAAACAGGCTTCATAGGCCTTGCGTTGGTCAAACTTTCTGAATGTAGAGTTGCTTTTGTTGGCTGTTACTACCAGTCAGAATCTTCTTTTAATTTTCCCATAGTGTTCAGAGAGACTCTGATTGGTTGCTACGTGTGACAGGAACAGCCCTTATTTCAGACGTTTTGATAAAACATAAAAGGCCTAGGTTGAGTGTAATGGCTGTTCTAGGCAGTCTTGGAGCATTCCAGTTGTAGCTGAGCTACTACTCCCAGCATGCTTTGCTGCCTGGCTGCCATTGTTTACCTGCCTTCTATGTTGGGTTTACTTGCTCTATACTTGGCGGTATTTACTGAAAATACATTGCTGCTTATTCTGTGTAACAAAAGAGAAACTTATTCCCATTTTTATACAAAATAAACACATCTGGAGTGTTTACCATTGTAAAAAGTTATATATTTGATGCATTTCTATAGCATTATAGTTAAATGAGTTTGAGGGTATCACATCTGTTGTCCTTGCAAAGGTCTATTGTGAAAGGAAGCGGTGCAATATTTTAAGTATAATAGTTTGTTCCATATATAACAGTGTGTGAAGGTTGTAAAATGGATTGAGGAACTATCCACCATTACGTTACAGATAGTAAACAGTGTGGATACTGCAGTTTGCAACATAACATTTATTTTACAATGCCTACCATTTGCCAGCTACATTATCTGTGTTCTCCCCATTTCTGTTCCATGTAAGTTGAGTGTCTCTTTAGTTTTTTTGCCAGTCTTCCAAAATGCAAGTTCAAGAAAGCATCAGACACAACAAATAGTGCAGTGCAAAATGAAAACTCTCCTCGGTTGGTCCCTTGTTTGTATCTCAGTTTCTTTCCCTTTTTATATTAATTTTTCACTTTTTTTTTTGTCAGTTTGTTTGAGCGCTGTGTTAAGATCACATTATGGTGCTTTTTACTGCATTCAGCACATTCATTTTTAGAATCTCTATGTTTTAGAATATAAAACAGATCCATAAAACTTGCTGTGTATATGGAAATACTTCTGTACTGTTAAGCTGTTCAAAAATGAAATAAAAATTATTTAATTACTATAGTGTCTTGTCTTGTGTCGTTTTTTTTTTCTTTATGGTCCGGTGCTTTATACCCAGGTAAAATTTTGGACCTTGACTACATTTGACAAAGGAAGTGTAGCCCTTGTAAAGCAAACTATAGTTGTATAAGGCAATAACAAATGTTTATAATATCTAAACCCCCAAAACATTTTTTTAGATTTTGCATTTGATCAGATGTGTAGGCTGCATTTTTTTATTTTTTGTTTTTACACATAGTGATCCTGCCAGTAACACACTTCTGTCCTAGTGTTGGCGAGCCACATCATGCATAGCCTTAGCGAGCTGCTGAGCCAACCTCAAACGTGACATGACCTTCTGCAGATAACCTTGTTTGAGACCTTTTCATGCATGGAGGATTAACATATATTTGATACAGATAATATAAGAAACTTGCAAAAAAATGTACTGACAGAGAAAACTAGTGCAACCACCAAAACTAAGGGCAGGTAAGCTGAAATGTAATTTTTGTTCTTCGGTTTGCATGTACTTTAAATGCAGTGCACACAGGCATGTTGGTTATTCTCTGTAATTTTTATAGTACCAACATGTTAGTTTTTATTTAAAAAAAGAAAAAAAAATACTCGGCAGATCACTTCCTTATTTTCTGCCGTAATGACATTGAGGCCCCTTTCACACAGACTGTCTGATTTAAGTCCGTCTTTCAGTTTTTCAGGTGGACCTGATTGGACCTTGCACTCTCCCTTTATGGAGCGGCCAATAGCAGGGACATATCCACTGACATCAGCTGCCATCTGATCCGATCCTGTCTGCAAAATCCAGACAGATGGTGGTCCTATTTTCCATCCGTCTAGTGGACCTGATTACAACGGACATGCGGTCCATTTCCATTTGATTTTCCCATAGAGAAAAACTGAACTCTGTCTCCGCTCTGCACCTTGAGCGGAGATGGACCTGTCATCCACCTGCTCAGTGGGGATCAGCGGAGCATCAGCCGAGCCTGTAAGACGAAGGCCCCTTTCACACAAGCGCCTAAGAGTCCCTAATCCCCAAAGAAGCTTACAGTCTACTATAGCAGCCTAATATCCCTTCCAGGTATTTAGAGATGGTGTCCCCCAAACTTATTTCTAGCTGAACTCTGAACTCTCTCTTTTGTTACTGGGTGGCGGGCAAGGTCATTTCCATCCAACAGCTCACATAAAGGGGAAGGCTATGAGACAGAAATGACCCAGTTTGTAGCACCTTGGCAGGGTTGTTAACTTTCAGTAAATTTAAGAACAGTTTGTAAAATCCATGTCCAGGAATGTTCGTTAAGGAGATGCAGCCTACATGTCTGTAATGGACATTCAAGGACAAATGCAAAAAGTACAGATTTTACAAACTATTCGTAAATTTACTGAAAGTTGGCAACCCTGCTCATTGGCGAAAAAGAGTGCAAGTTCAACTAGAGATGAGTTTAGAGGACTCTTAAAGGGGGGTTTGTAAAGGTTTGTTTTTTATTTTCTAAATGGATTACTTTAAAGCGGAGCTCCACCCAGGAAAACAACATTTCTCCCTCGTCTTCCAGGACGGCACTGTGAGAGTAGACTGGCTCACCTGACAGGAAACACAATCAAAAATGAAGTTTAAAAGGCCCCACCCCTCCCGTGTGCCTCAGTTCTGATTGTGTTTCCCTTTCAGCGAAACGTTTATTTTTTTCTTATGACCTAAAGCCTGGGGCTGGTGGTCCCCCCCCCGGAGCCCGGACCGCAGGTACTGGGTGCCGTTGGGTCCGGTGTAGCTTGCTACCCCCCAGGGGGTTTCCCCTTCATCTTAGTCCAGGGGGGAACAGGAGAAGTCACAGACTCCCCTGGACGCCGGAGCCTCCTAGGAGGGCAGGGCTCTCCAGTGCTCCGAAGAGGCCACATCCTCTCTCCCCCCGCCTGGTTCCTACCTTGGAGGTTGGGCAAAGGCCTCCCCCTTCCTGCTGGCTCCGTCCGGGGGTTCGCCGGACCGCATGGCGGGTAGTTAGGCGCCGCTCCGAGCGGCGCCATTAGCATCCGGGCGCCTGTTGATGACGCGCACGGCGCCGTGACGTCATTCCGCTCCCGCGCGGCAAGATGGCGGCCCCCACCGGACAGACGCTGCAGGCGATCGGGGCACACGATAAAGCAGCCAGGGAGATAGAGGGGCCTGGCGGTCTCAGAGCGTATCCATGGAAGACCTCTCCTCGGCACACGCGACTATGGAGGAGGACCGTCGTTTTCCTATGGCTGCAGAGGAAACCACCAAGGGTGAGTCTTTCCTTTTTCATAGGGGGTTTGTTGTTGTTCCCCCCCCCCCTCCCCTAATCCTGAGAGGTGAAGGCTAATGGGCATATGTTTCTCCCTGATATGTTTAGGTGAAGACCCTGTTGCCCAGGGGGAGGCCAGCAGAGTGGCTAAGCCTCCTAAACGCGTTAGGAGATGTGGCAATTGCAATGACAAATTACCAGTTGAGCATAACAAGCCATTTTGTTCTAAGTGCATCTGTAAGCTAACAGGGAAGGAAACCTCACAGATTATGAAGCAATTTCTCTCGGTTCAGACCGAGATGCTATCTACCCTAAAGGAGTTTCAATCTTCCCTAAGTAGAAAGAACATTGATTCCCCGGTTCCGGGCCCCTCCTCCCAGGAATCCTCTTCAACCTCTCGTCCGTTTGTACCACTACAGGCTCGTAGAGTGTACCCCTCGGATTCTGAGGAGTCCGAGTTAGCCTTACGTAGTGAATCCCTGGTTGACAGCCAGGCAGAGGAGGAGGAAGAGGAGGAGGAGGATACCAGGACAGGAAAATATATGTTTCCTACTGATGATATGGAGGGTCTTTTAGCGGCTGTTTATGCTACAGAGCACATTCAAGAACCAGCAGAGCAGGTCTCAGCCCAGGACAGGATGTACAGGGGTTTAATAAAACCTCAAACCATGACCATCCCGGTCCATCAGTCACTAAAGGACATTATCCTCAGGGAGTGGGCAGAACCTGAAAAGAGCTTACCTAGTTTCAAAACTTGGAAACGCCGCTGTCCCTTTAAAACGGAGGTAGTAGACACCTTTTTTAAGGTCCCTAAGCTTGATGCCTCCTTGGCACAGGTCTCAAAACAGTCAGACCTTTCCTTTGAGGACTCAGGCAGTTTAAAGGATGCCATGGATAGGTGTACCGACACTTCTCTCCGTAGAGCTTGGGAAGCCAATGCAGCCGCCCTTGGTCCTGCATTGGCCTCAGCCTGCGTGGCAAGAAATGCCGACGCCTGGACTTCCAAACTTCTAGACCATATCCCCAATTCTTCCAAGACTAAGGAGATACGAGATTCTCTCCAACTTATTAGCGGGGCAGTGGCCTACCTGGCAGACGCAGCGGTAGAAACCATTCGCGCCTCAGCCAAGACCGGGGCCCTTATTAATGCCTCTAGGAGGGCCGTCTGGCTAAAAACTTGGAGGGGTGATCTTGCCTCAAAACGCCGCCTATGTGCACTCCCCTTCAAGGGTTCCCTCTTGTTTGGGGAAGCCTTAGATCAGGCTTTATCCAGGTCTTCTGAGAAGGGGAATAAGTTCCCTTCAAAACCTAGGCAGAGTAGGAAGCGGTCCTTTCGTCCCAGCCAGAGAAAGATTCCGGCCCCGGACAAAGGACAATCCACCAGTCGACGTTGGCCCTTTGGTAAGGATAGACCAAAGGGGGGGGATCCTTTTTGCCAATCCCAAACCATCCGGAAAGGACACCAAGTGACGGGAAGGTGGGGGGCAGGCTCGCCAGGTTTCTTCCAGCCTGGGAGAACATAACCCAGAGTCCCCATGTCCTACAGATAATCAGGGAGGGTTACCACTTAGAGTTCAGAGAGCTCCCCCCCCCGGCCTTTCTCCTCACCCACCTCCCAAGGGACTCCAGCAAAGCTATAGGCCTCTCCCAGAATATTACAAGTCTGGCGGAACAGGGGGTCATAATCCCAGTCCCACCAGACCAACAAGGTCAGGGAGTATACTCCCACATTTTTGTGGTTCCCAAGCCGGACGGCAAGTTCAGACTGATAATCAATCTGAGACCTCTGAACTCCCATCTCCTCTACAAAAGATTCCGGATGGAAAGCGTTCACAGCCTCAGGAGTCTTTTGTTAGAGGGCGTCTTTATGGCAACCATAGATTTGAGGGACGCCTACCTGCATGTCCCGATTTTTTCGGGACATCAGAGGTTTCTGAGATTTGCCCTCGCCTCCGCACAGGGAATTCAGCACTGGCAGTTTGCTGCCCTCCCCTTTGGTCTGGCCTCCAGCCCAAGGGTATTTACGAAGATCCTGGCGGAGGTAATGGCTCATCTACATCTGAAGGGGATCTCCCTCGTCCCCTATTTAGACGATCTCCTGCTTTTCAGCCCAAGTCAGGATCAGCTCCTTTCGGACCTGACCGTCGTCATGACCACTCTGGAGACGCTTGGTTGGATAATCAACAAGCAAAAGTCCTCCCTTCTGCCGGAACAGCGGAAGGTATACCTGGGGGTTATCATAGATTCCCGAGAAAATAAGCTTTTTCTTCCCCAAGAGAAGTTCCAGAGGCTTGTGACGACGATCGGGTCTTTAGTGGCTACAGAAAATCCCTCCCTCAGAGAGATCATGAAACTGTTGGGTCAGATGACCGCCTGCATTCCAGCGGTCCCCTGGGCTCAACTACACGCAAGACCACTTCAGAGGTTCCTCCTCTCCGCCTGGAACGGGAAGGAGGACACTCTCGATTCCCGGGTCAGGGTTCCGATCATAGTCAAGGACTCCCTAGAGTGGTGGCTCCACCACCAAAACCTCCTGAAGGGCCGTCCGTGGAGTCAGACCGATCCACTGAAGGTCACTACGGACGCCAGTGCTTGGGGTTGGGGAGCCCATGTACAGGAACTACGGGCTCAGGGATCCTGGGATCATCGTCAAAGGCGGACCTCCTCCAACTATCGAGAATTATTGGCAGTGGGAGAAGCGCTGAGGGCGTTCGAAGGAAGAATTCAGGACAAAGATGTCCTGGTCCTTTCCGACAACGCTACAACAGTCGCCTTTCTCAACAGACAGGGGGGCACCAAGTCCCAGTCCCTTCTGACACTCTCCCTGGAGATCCTGGGTTGGGCGGAACAGAGAGTACCCTCTATTCAGGCAATCCACATAAGGGGAGCCACCAATCTGGAGGCCGACTTTCTGAGTCGTCAACCCATTTGTCAGGGAGAGTGGGAATTATGCCAGAAAACCTTCGACTGGATCTGTCGGCGGTTCGGGGTTCCGGAGATAGATCTCTTTTCCTGCAGGAAAAACAGAAAGGTGAACAAATTCTTTTCCCTTGTACAGGGACCGGGTTCCCAGGGGGTGGATGCGCTGGCCCAGGACTGGGATTTCCGTCTGGCTTACGCTTTTCCCCCGCTGAATCTGATCCCAAGGATCTTACAAAAGCTGGCCTCCGCGGAGACAAAATTAATCCTAATCGCTCCTTGGTGGCCCCGGAGATCCTGGTTTCCCATTCTGAAGCTCTGGTCTCTAGCCCCCCCGCTTCCCCTTCCTCTCCGAGCGGATCTCCTGCGGCAGGGGCCGATCTTTCATGCGAACCCAGGGTTTTTCAGCCTGACGGCATGGCTATTGAAAGGCGGAACTTGCAGCGGAA
The DNA here is from genome assembly GCA_029574335.1 of Rana kukunoris. Lineage (NCBI taxonomy): Eukaryota > Metazoa > Chordata > Amphibia > Anura > Ranidae > Rana > Rana kukunoris. The sequence continues at coordinate 451,519,599 of CM056051.1, forward strand.
GGGCTGCTCGGATAGGGTCATAGATACCCTACTATCTAGCCACAAGAAAGTCACCAGACACATCTACGCAAGGGTCTGGACAGTCTTTTGCCGTTGGTGCACCACAAGGCGGATCTCTTCTCCCAAAACCCCCGACATCCTGGAGTTTCTTCAGGATGGCGTGGAATTAAGCTTAGCTACTAGAACTCTAAGAGTCCAAGTGGCAGCTTTATCATATTTTTTGGAGAAGAGCCTCTCAGCGGAACCCCTCATCAAGAGGTTCCTGACGGCTAGGGACAGACTTTCGCCTATGCAGATTTCCAGGGTCCCCTCATGGGATCTTCCCCTGGTCCTGGAACAGCTGACTAAGGCTCCATTTGAGCCTATAGGCAGCATTTCTGTAAAATTTCTTACGATTAAATTTACTTTTTTGTTAGCCATCACGTCTGCCAAGAGAGTTGGAGACTTGCATGCTTTTTCTATCAAAGAACCCTTTATACGGGTTTTGGAAGATAGGGTTATTTTGACTCAGGATCCTCTGTACCTTCCCAAGGTGGCAACCAGGTTCCATAGGTCTCAGGAAGTTATACTTCCTTCTTTTTGCGCAAATCCCAGCAATGAAAAGGAAACCACTTTCCATTGCCTGGACGTAAGACGCTGCCTTTTAGTTTACCTAGAGAGGGTTAGAGAGTTCAGATCTTCCCCTCACCTTTTAGTTAATTTTTCAGGGCAGAAGAAGGGCCAACAGGCAACTAAGGCTTCCATCTCCAGATGGATTAGGCAGGCTATCTCTTTGTCATACACACAGGCAGGTAAACCACTTCCTGTTATTAAGGCTCATTCCACGCGTTCTCTGGCAACCTCCTGGGCAGAAAGGGCAGGAGCTTCCATAGAGCAGATCTGTAGAGCGGCAACCTGGTCCAGCCGGAATACGTTCATCAGGCATTATAGAGTCGAACTACTGTCTCCTCAAGACCTGAGTTTTGGTAGGAAGGTCTTACAGACGGTGGTCCCGCCCTAAGGTAGGCCTGAGGATTACTTGCTTTTCTCTCACAGTGCCGTCCTGGAAGACGAGGGAGAAAGTACCAGTTACTTACCGGTAGCTGGATTTCTACGATGTCTTACAGGACGGCAGGCCTACTTCCCTCCCTTTTACTTCTATCTATTTTCCTCCTTTTTCTGGGTCTCTGTTTATACCGTGTTCTAAAGAGCGGTTACTTATCTTAAACTGAGGCACACGGGAGGGGTGGGGCCTTTTAAACTTCATTTTTGATTGTGTTTCCTGTCAGGTGAGCCAGTCTACTCTCACAGTGCCGTCCTGTAAGACATCGTAGAAATCCAGCTACCGGTAAGTAACTGGTACTTTTCCCATGTTGTTTAAAAAAATTAAATAAAACCTGAAAAAAATAAAAATAAAATACTCACCCGAAATACCCGTTGCTATGCGGAAGTCTGTAATCTGCCTCTTCCACTCCGCGGTGCCTTTTCTTCTTCTCCTTCTCCTTGTGAATGGGGCGCGCTGCTTTCTGGGAACTGTGTGTGTTCTCAGAGAGCAGCGCGCCTATTCACAAGCCAGCGTGAGACTCACGCAAGCGCAGTAGGAAATGGGCAGTGAAGCCGTACGGCTTCACTGCCTGTTTCCCATAGTGTGAATGGCGGCGCGGGACCCGGAGCGATCGTGGGACCGGCATCGGGGGGCCCATCAGCGCGGGCAAGTAGGACAAGGTAAGTGTCCTTATTTAAAGTCAGCAGCTACACTGTTAGTAGCTGCTGACTTTAAAAAAAAATCGCGGATGGAGGTCCGCTTTAAGTGCATTATTGGTTCACTTACCTTTTCTTTCGATTTCCCTTCTAAATGTTTTTTTTCATTGCCCGAATTTCTCACTTCCTGTTTCTCCTCAGTAAGGTGTTCAGTAAGCTGTTCTAAATGACTTTCCACCGCTTGGATGATGGTGGAAAGCTTACTGAGGAGAAAGAGGAAATGAGAATTTCAAAAAAAAAAATTTAGAAGGGAAATGGAAGGAAAAGGTAAGTGAACCAACAATGCACTAGCTTAAAGGAACCTATTTAGAAAATAAGACGGACCTTTACAACCCTTTTAAGCTCCTCTACTGGCTACATTAGGTGTAACCTACCAGTATGTTATTTAAAAGTGTGGTAGTCAATCTATGCAAACACGGAGGAAAAAACACACTTTTTGCAGAGTGCATGATGGGATCCAAACCTAAAAGCAAGGTAAAAGTGCCGACACTGGCAGTGAACGGACTTCACAACATGATTCGTGTATAAGCTTATATAAAAGTCCATTATACCCAAAGCTTATTTTGTGTGGTTATTTACAAGTTCAGGCACGTAGAGGCCTTCTAGATCTCTCATAGAATCCAAGGAAAGCAGAGAAGAAAAGTCACAGAATTATTGGGAAGCTTGATCTAACTTTGCAAAACCCAACCAAGGATGGAAATGTCGATCTCCGATGTTGCTAGTTTTTCATTTAAAAAAACTGCTGTTATCTATAGCAAACGATGAGATCTGTCTGTTTTTTTCGGATTTAAACTGATAAACTAGTACAATTAAAATAGCCTGCTAGTGCATAATAACATATGAGTCGAAACGTGTATCTGATATCTTTATACATGTATAGAAGATCTGAGAAAAATATATAAAGAATCTCCCACATAATAGATGTCAGGGACAAGGTTATACTGGTATTCTGCAAAGGGCAAGTATGCGCTATACTGTATATATCTGGGTTGTCCATATCTATGTAGCGATACTCCCTCAGGAGCCGTTGGTTAGATGTGGGATCGGCATATTTTAAGTTACCTTTGACAAGTCTAGGGAAATTGATTGCAACAACTGTGAGAGCAGTAATAGAATGTCCAAGCCAAAGGTTGAAGTTTTCTTAATGCTTTATTCCTCGGTCAAACATGACCAACATCAACAGGAGGTAGACAGGACAGGTTGATGAAGTAAAGGAACCTTGCAGTATCGGGCTTGGATAAACATGAAAGCAAGTCTGCTTTCAGTAGAGATGGTCACTATTCGTCGCCACTCTAGCCAGAGTGATTGAAGTGCCCCCGGACAGACTTCTGTCACAAGCCTGGCAGCCGAAGTGTCACTTTTAGATTGCTGGGAGGTAACAGGAACCTGCCACGGACCTGGCTCTAAGGATGCCTCTGCCACAGGCCTAGTACTTTGTAGTTTCTAATTGGGTGAGCAGATCCTCCCAGTAAATCGCAGCTGGGTGACCGGTTGATAGTGGAAGTGTGCCGGTCACTAGATCCCCCGATGGTTCGTTAAAGTCTCTCAGATCACCTGCCTCCGGATTCTCTTTGAGCCGATCCCCCACCGTACAGCCCTGAGCTTAGGATCTCCTCAGTATAGCTGGGGACCCAGTAAGTCACTGAGGCCCCTTTCAGCATCCGCTTGGAACTCCGCGTAGAATGTGGCCCCGGCCTGGAAGGAAAAGTGGCTCTGTTGGAACCCCTCTGACGCCATCCGTCGTCCGGGGTGAGACCAACTCCTCCGGAGTGCAGACTGACCCATAGGACAGTTCCAAAAATGACAGCAACCCAATCTAACAAAATTAAGAGTGAGAGCAACATAACTCTCTCACTCCCCACTAACTTTAGTGTAGTGCCCATACTAAAAGTAAGGGGGCGCTACATCAACATTTGTTTTTTTGCTTGCTTTTTCCATTGCAATTCTAAAATAAAACAAATCGGGTTTGTTAGACATTACAAGGTTGATAACAGACTGTTGGCTTATTAAAGGAATTTTCCCTTTGCTTAGTGAATGAGTTAAAGCTCTTGCTGAATGTTTTTTTGCTTTTCATTGTTCACAATTGGGTATTCTTCAAAGTGAACGTTCAGTGCATTCGCTAAGCTAAGGAAAAATTCCCTATGCAAAGTGAACCGTCCATTTGCCTTCCAAGCCCAACTTTGTATGTTCACATCATTTGAAGGACATAACAATAAAAGCATTTAGAACATGCAAACACAACAGAGCTAGTCTTATTTAATCAATGGAGATTGATTTATGGTTTTGTTATAACTTTCCTTTTGTGTTTATATTAGGGCTGTTACTGATTTGAATTTTTGTGTTCGATTTAATATATATATATTTTTTTTTTTAATTAATTGACTAATTTCGAATAATTATAACGCACATATATTTTTTGGATCACCACCATATATAGTCCCCACTGTAATATCCACAGACATGTCTCCCCCACTGTAATATCCACAGACATGTCTCCCCCACTGTAATATCCACAGACATGTCTCCCCCACTGTAAGGCGGCGTACACACGACCGAGGTTCTCGCTGGAAACCAGCGAGAACCTCGCTGGAAGCTGCATTCCAGCGAGGACCTCGGCCGTGTGTACACGGAGCGCTCGCCCCGCCCGTCGGGAATCCCGTCGAGCGAAAAGAGAGCACGCTCTCTTTTTGCTCGACGGCCCGCCTGGATGAATGGCTGGTTACCATTCCCGACGGGCGGGTCGCCGTTTTCGACGGCCGGCAGAGAACCTCGACGGGCGGAACGATGTGTTCTGCCCGTCGAGGTTCTCTGACGTGTGTACGCGGCCTCATATGATCCACGTCTCCCCCACTGTATAGGAAGATTAGTGCTTGCTTAGTCTTACCAGAGAAGCTGAACGAACACGAGCAGTTGAGGCGGGGTGATGACGTCAGCGCGCCATTCTAGGCTCACCTTGGCCGCAGCCGGGTGGACCAAGATGGCCGCCACTCCGGGAGCTATGCTGAAGCTGCTGCCTTTTCTATGGCCGAGGCAGCAGCGGAGCTCCGCGGATCACGTGGTGTACAGATTTGCATATGGTGACCCGCTCGGATCACAGATAATTTATGATGCGTTGGACCACCAGTACCGATCAAAAAAATGTACGATTAATCGAGGAATTAATCTTTAATTTCCACAGCCCTAGTTTATAATCTACTTATTATTATGGCTGTTCCATTGCCACTGGCATGTTTCAATGCTCCATGTTTGCTCTGGAACAGGAGAAGAACCCCTTTGCCTAGTCTAGACTTGGCCAGCTCAGCAGGAAGTTGATGACCGCAATGATATAGCCTGTTTGGATGCCGTTTGCTATTCTCTGCCTTTTACTGCAGTGTAGTAAAGAGGTTTATCATAATACCATCATCTCGCCACGTAAGGCAAGGTTTCCCCACGCCTGTCGTTTCTGTGGTGGGTGGATGGCGGAAGTAAAGTTAATCATTCGTTTTTACAGTATAGTCGGGGGGACTGAGTCATGCTCATAAGTCTGTTGTTGTGTTGGAGACACCACGGATGGGTTTATGACCCTTGTTATAAGAGTTTATGTGCTAGTTATGTGTGTTTAAATATATCCCCTGCAGACCTGGCAGGTTTGGTTACACTAGCTATGTTTAGATTGTCTGCTATCTACATGCCTTCAATCAGCAGCTAATCACATCTGCTTTCACAGGGCGGTGAAGTTGGGTCATACCCAACACGTCTGCACGTATAGACTCTTGGCTGACTCAAGGCTTGCTCCGACTGAGGGTTGGTGTAACTGTCATTTGTGTTCTCATCCTGAGATAGATTTTTTTTTTTTTTTTTTTTTAGGCTCTGGAATGCAGTGTTTGAATTGGACTGTATGGAACAGTGTTCACGTGTTCTTTCTTTTGCTATGCTTTGTGTTTGTTTTCCCTTTGTCTTGCATAGAAAAATAGTCTGAACTCAAGGGAAATTTCTCTCAAACAAATCTCCGTGTCAAACCATTTTTTTCCCTTCCCCCCCATATAAGCATTTGAAAACCAGACTGTTTTTCTGTTGTAAATCTATTATGTGTGTGTATGTGTGCGCACACACACACACTGATGTATAACACATACTTACTGTGTTTACCAAAGAGCAACACAATGTAATGCATTGGGAAAGAAACAATACTGGTTCATACAGTCCACTTCCAACACCAGGTCCCCCAATAATGCTTCACAAACGCGTCAGCTGAACAAATTGCCTTGTGTACACAAAGTTACTACAATGTCAGGGCAACTTTTGACGATGCAGTCTCAAACACATTCTATTTAAAGTGGTACTAAAGGCCGAAGGTTTTGTTTATCTTAATATGAAAAAAAAAGTATGTGTGAAAAAAACCCCAGCCCCCCGCCCCCCCCCCCCCCTACTACCTGTGCCTTATCTTGAGTCAGAGATGTTGCCCAAGAGACTCGTTTGTCTGGGACTCTCCCTACTGATTGGCTGAGACCCGCAGCTGCCACTAAAACTCGGTGAGCCAATGAGCACACAATGAATGGACGCACAGAGAAGCTTGCTGTGGGGGCACTTGGCAGGAGGGAGGGGCCAGAAGTGCCGACGAGGGAACCGAGAAGTGGAAGATCTGGGCTGCTCTGTGAATAACTACACAGAGAAGGCAAGTATAACGTGTTTGTTATTTTTAAACAAAAAAAAAAGAATAAAAATAAGTGAGACTTTTATCAGTTCAAGTCTCTTCACAGTTGATTGTTTTTTTAATTGGCCAATGCAAACTGTAAATACTTTTGTTCCCTCTACCAGCAGACTAGGAGGCCCTCCATATATATGATCTGGGGTATTGTCATGAACAGTCATGTGAAAAACGAAATACACCACATGGAAATGATTGACTTTGCCAACATAGCTGAATAGGTAAACATTAGATCTTGATTTAAATAGTGCCTAAAGATAAAGGGCCAGATTCAGAGACCCGTAACTCCTGTTAGACTGGAGTACTTTCGAATTACGCGCGCCGTATCACTAGTTTGAATCCTCAAACCATGATACGGCGGCGTTGGGCTTCGATCTGACAGGCTTACGTCTTCGTAAGCCTTCGGATCTACGCTGCAATCCTTTTGCGGCCGCTGGGTGGAGTTTGCGTCGTTTTCAGCGTCGGGGTATGCAAATTAGCTTTTTCCGGCTATCCACGAAGTTACGAGCGTCGTTCGCAATCGCTTACGTCATTTTTTTGCTGCGTAAAGTTACACCAGCTATTAGCTGGTGTAACGTTACGCAGCCCATGTTAAGTATGGCCGTCGTTCCCGCGCCGACTTTCATTTTTTTTTTTTTTTACGTAAGTCGTTCGGGAATAGGAATGTACGTAAACTACGCTACTCAAACAAAAAATGACGTAACGACGTGATATCACGCAATGCACGGCGGTAAATTTCTGAACGGAGCATGCGCAGTTCAATCGCCGTGGGAACGCGCCTAATTTAAATGCCTCACGCCCCCTAATCGCGTAGTTTGATTCCGCCAGGAGAAATACACTACGCCGCCGTACCTTACAGGCCAAAATCTCTCTGAATTCCTTGTAGAGCCAGGTGAAATACGGCGGCGTAGAGTATCTCTGATACGGCGGCGTAGAGTATCTCTGATACTCTGCGGCAATCTAATTCTACCTGAATCTGGCCCAAAGTTGCTATACTTGAACAAATGACAGAGAAAACTGACATGTTGCATTAACAAAAAACAGCAACAATGTTGATTTATCATATGTTAAAAAATAAAGTAAGTGCACACCACCCCCCCCCCCCCCCCTATATTTACCACTTTAAATTCGTGAAATCTGGTGTTCTAGATTAGATGTCAATGGTTAGAAAGTCCTAAGGGCGTATACAGGTAGAATCTGGCTCACTTAAACCTCCGACATCTAGGTTATGGTTCTCTTTACTATTGGCATGTGCATGTCTGGCAAGGGGTTGGAAACATTTGCCAAATGATTTGAAATGAATCATGACACTGTACACAAAATGATCTACCAGTGGCATAGATCTCAAACAACTGCTAAATTGTCCAAGCCTGACTGGCCCAGATAATTCAATCCAAGAGCTGACAGTTTCATGCTAAAATAACTCTCCAAGATCCCCACAATGTCATCTTTTAGGTAACACTTGCAACAGTTGGGGTCAAAGTGTATGCATCTACTATTAGAAAGGGATTGCACCGACATAACCTACATTACAGTTTGCAAATGAACATACAGACAAAGACTAGGTCTTTTGGAACAATGTGCTAGAGACTGATCAATCACAGGATTGTTTGGTCACAGTAGACCTGTTTGCCACAAACTGAGGACAGTATTTTAGGAGATTAAACCTCATGACAACTGTGAAGCAAGGTGGTGGAAATGTTATGGTTGCTTTTGTGTTTCAGGGCCTGGGCAACTCCCTGTCATTTAGTAGAATATTCATTAAAGTGGTTGTAAACCCTTACAGACCACTTTAACCTACAGGTAAGCCTAGATTAAGGCTTACCTGTAGTCGCAACAAATATCTCCTAAACCTACACGGTTTAGGAGATATTTTCAAAAGAAAGGCACCGATGTCTACGGCGCATGCGCCATAGACAACGGCATGCAGGCGCACTGAGCTTGCCGCTTCTAATGGCGATCACGGCTTCGGCCAGTCACAGCGCCGGGGCCGCGATATGTGGAAGTCACTCCTGGAGAGATGGCGCCAATGTAGGAGGGCAACGAGCACCTCTACGGGGGCTTCAATCTCAGGCAAGTACTTCATAATGAGCTAGTATGCTATGCATATTGGCTCGTTATGCCTTTGTCTTGCAGGGTGTTTTGAAAAAAAAAAAGAGGGTTTACTTCCTCTTTAAGCATAATGTGCTTGATGAGAATAGAAGGCATTTTGCCTTAACTGGAAAAGCTCACAAACAAATCCACCAAAGAATTCCTCAAAAAGAAGAGAGGGTTATGGACTTTCCTAGTCAAAGCCCTGATTTATTTACTGCAACCTCTTGCAACCGTGGACTTTTGTATGTAGGGATCTCCAGTGAACAGAAATGATATCAGACTGGTCAGCAGTTACAGTATATAAAATGCCTACAGGGGGCAATACCAGCTTTTGATGCCAAGGGTATATTTATTTTTTCTAAAGCACACCATTAAGTTTAGAAATATTTTTGTTGAGTTAATGATTGAAAAGGACATTTTTTTTTTCTTGTGTTCTTTGCTCACCTGTTATGTTGAAAAAGTAAATTTCCATGGGTTGTGTTTAATTTTTCACAACTGTATCTACAGGTACCCATATGTTGGAAATATGCATGGATAATTTTATACCAGTTTCAGCTTTTGATCTCAAACATGATTATGAAATCCTTACCTTGGATCAGAGCCTTCCACCGCTGACAGGGCTTCTATCTTGCCCCGGTCTTCCTTCTTGGTTTGCAGGCTCTGCCTGTATAAGTGGCCAGGGCCACAAAGACGTCTGGCACAAAGCTCTGAAGGTCCGGCACAGTGTGCCCACCATTCAGAGCGCATGCGCCAGTGACATCACCAGCTGCATCCAGTGTGAATATCTCCTAAACACCGCAAGTTTAGGAGATATTCACTGTTACCTTCAGGTAAGCCTTATTATGGTAGGTGCAAGTTCAAAAATTTAGTTTGCTACAACTTTAAGAGCTGTAATTAACTCCATTACAGAAAAATGTAAAATAAAACAACCTGTAGAAGACACTTGCTATTAACCTGTCACAAAGCCTGTTCATCTTTGCTCAGTTACTCAGTAAAACGTCCTCAAACTTCTGGTGGCGTTGTCGCATGCCTGTGTCCCCTAGCATTCCTGTGTCCCCTCGCCAGGGCAGCCATCACAAGTTTTGGGGTCCCTTACACAGCTTCAGGCAGGGAGCAGAGAACCAGGGGGGTGCTGACTAAGAAAAACAATTGTAATCTCTTCTCTCCTGACGTGAGATAATAAGGGGGGGGGGGGGGGGGTCGGTGACCATCGGCCCCCTTACAGGTGAATTGCAAGAAAAAAGGGAGGGAGGGGGCCGGCTGGGCTTGTAAGGGGCCCTGGGGACCATTGGGCCCTTTACAGATGTAATGCAAAAAAAAAAGGGAGGGGGGCCAGCTGGACCCCTTACAGGTGTAATGCTGGTACCCCTCTGATGGTGGCCCTGACCCTCACGTTCCTGTGTCCCCTCGCATTCCTGTGTCCCCTCGCATTCCTGTGTCCCCTCGCATGCCTGTGTCCCCTCGCATGCCTGTGTCCCCTCGCATGCCTGTGTCCCCTCGCATGCCTGTGTCCCCTCGCATGCCTGTGTCCCCTCGCATGCCTGTGTCCCCTCGCATGCCTGTGTCCCCTCGCATGCTTGTGTCCCCTCGCATGCCTGTTTCCCCTCGCATGCCTGTGTCCCCTCGCATGCCTGTGTCCCCTCGCATTCCTGTGTCCCCTCGCATGCCTGTGTCCCCTCGCATGCCTGTGTCCCCTCGCATGCCTGTGTCCCCTCGCATTCCTGTGTCCCCTCGCATGCCTGTGTCCCCTCGCATTCTGTGATTCCTTCCACTGGTCCTTACTTATCTATTGTGTCCTGTCTTGTCCCTGTCCCTTTTTTTTATTACAGCCGCTTTTTTTTATTTATTTTTTTCAGCAAAGGAGCTTCTTTATAAGAAAAATTGCTAACATGGAAAATTTCTTTTTGCTCCAAGTAATCGGTCAGAAATTGAATCCTTGTTTTATATGTAGACTGGAGTTCATTATGATCTGATTGATTGCCTTGACATTCAGGACCTGAATTAAAAGTAGTGCGATTGCTAAAAAAAAAAGTTTCCTGTCCCTTGAGTCTGAGTAGCAGAGCTATGGAATCTGATATGTTGGTTGCTATACACTCAGACTTGTTTCCTGGTCTCCAAAATGAAAATGATTGACAAGGTACACAGGTCAGGAGTGCCATAACCTAAAATAAATAGAAAAGAGTATGCCCTATCTAGACTGCACCAGCCAAAAATGTTACACATTAAAGAATCGGTGTTAAAGGGAAAGTTCAACTTTACAATAAAATTGTTCATGCACCCCCAGTATATATATATAAAAAAAAAACTCTGCTTAAGTCTAATAAATTTATCTTTTTTTTTTTTGTGGCATACCTCTAGGCCATTTGTTGCCCCTCCTAAGTAGATTACCACCCCCCCCCCCCTCCCCTTGTGTCCTTCATAGAGGAACAAGAACATTGCAAGCACGCTCCCAACGCTGCAGGTGTGTGGACTCATTCAAATCCTGTGCATGCAAAGTGCGCTCTCTCCCCTGTAGCACAGCATTGAGCTCAGCGCCTGCTACAAGGGAGAGCACACAATGTGCATGTATGGGATTTTAATGAAGTCCTCATACCTGCCATGCTGAGAGTACACTTGGTCCAAAAACAGAAAACTCTATCGATGTGTAAAGATAAAACATGTAGTACTATATAATGTCCATATGCAGGTCTGCTGTTAGAAAACATGGGGGCCTCATAAAGCCGACGTGACAGAACCCCCCCTCCAAATAAACACTGTTTACTATGCTTCCGTTATGAATGAACACAGTAAGTGATCAGTACTGATCACTCATTGGGGTTGATTTACTAAAACTGTACAAACTCTGGTGCAGCTGTGCATGGTAGCCAATCGGCTTCCAACTTCAGCTTGTTTAATTAGGCCGCGTACACACGAAGAGACATGTCCGCTCGTGTGTATGGCCTAGCGGACAGGTTTCCAGCGGACAAAAGTTTCTAAGCATGTCCGTCGGACATGTCCGCTAGTTAGTACGCCTAACCAGCGGACCGAAATCCCGCGCATGCGTCAAATTGATTTGACGCATGCGTGGAAGCATTGAACTTCCTGGTTTGCGCACGTCGCTGTGTCACCGTCACCGCCACATCACCGTCACGTCACCGCGTTCTCTTTCCACGGGGATTTTGGTCTGTACACACATCAGACCAAAATATCCCAGGAGACATGTCCGATGAAAACGGTCGGCGGACCGTTTTCATCGGACATGTCTCCTCGCCTCAAGCTTTTTTTTTTTTTTAATAATAATAATAAAAATGCCATAAATCTATTCGCTATTTTGTAGACGCTATAACTTTTGTGCTAAACCAATCAAAATACGCTTATTGGGATTTTTTTTTTACCAAAGACATGTAGAAGAATACATTTTTTATTTTTTTTTAATAATTTTTTGGATATTTATTATAGCAAAAAGTAAAAAAAATAAAAAAAAATTCAACATTGTCTGCATTTTTTTTGCTTATGGTGTAAAAAATAAAAACCGCAGAGGTGGTCATATACCACCAAAAGAAATCTGTATTTGTGGGGAAAAAAGGACATCAATTTTGTTTTGGTACAGAGTCGCACGGCCGCGCAATTGTCGGTTAAATTGATGCCGTATCACAAAAAATGGCCTGGTCATTAAGGGGGAAAATCTTCCGGTCCTTAAGTGGTTAAGGTTGTACACTTGCCACATTCCTTGCGTTGCAGCTGCGGAAAGAGTAAACCCCCGGTCACATTTGGTGGGCAGTACCCACCCCTACACGTGATCTCGGGATCTCGCTGCAACTGTGTGGTGGTTCAGCCTTTTTGGGGTTCAAACAGGCAGTGGGGAGGCGACATTTTGCATCTCAGCTGCCTGTAACCTGCCCTCTGAAAAGCAATCTATTGCAGATTGCTTTTCAGAGGGCCAGCAAGGTCTGCTGCAGGTAAGAATGAGCTCTTAGAAATGGTAACAAAAACAGCAAACTACATTTACTGCTTTTTATACATATGAACCTATCAAGACTTTGCTGCAAAATACGAGATACCTGGCAACATTGCAGAGAAGAGCACCTGAACAGTTTTCTGAGAGGACTCGAGGGAGATTTCTACATCCTATAGGGTGAGAGGGATAAAACGCAGGGTGACTCCCTTTATTTTAGGATGAGTTGGCATGGCTGACCAGCTCCCGCATGCATACTTCAGCATCTGAGCTGATTGGCATGGTACCTAAAACCTAAACGTGGTTGTCTCAAAAGTTTGGGGATTGCTCTGCCCATTGTTAGGTTTACTAGAACCATAGAATGTGCACTGAACATCGGATAGGTATACTAGGTGCAGCGAGTCTGCAGTGCAAATATACAATAGGTATGCATAGGCGTGAGCAGCACAGATTCCCCCTACTGCCCTGCGTCCCATCTTCCCCCCGCAGCGCTGCCAGCTTCCCTCCTCTCCTATCGGCTGTTGCTGCTGGGATGTTTTAAGAGTGGGGAAGGGACCAGTAAATATGTCATTTACCCGCCCCTTCCCTTTCTGAATGAACGCCCTGAGTGATCGTAGTGTGTGTTTGGGGTGCACACCCTAATGCAATAGGCTGCGCACACCTATGTAGGTATGTGTGTGTCTGGGATCATGGGAAACCTGCTAGTCAGGACTTCTTTATAATAAGGTCTCAAAGGAACACGTAGGTGTTATGCAGGGACTGGTTGCCATAGACATCTGTCCTATTTCGGATGGAAATTTTGATTTTATTTCAGATGTATCTCTCTCTCTCTCTGACCTAGTTTGGCCCTGTGTTTACATCCTATCATGTTTTTCATAAACCCTCATGATGCATCTCCTGAGCATCTCCGATGGTTATCTTCTGTCTGACATTCCACAGGACCCGCATTGCATGTTTCAGATCTGCACACTTAATGGTCTCAAACATGTCATTTTTATCTTAGCAATTGACCTTAGAAGGTTATTGTGATTTGAGTCTGCTCTTTCCTTGTTCTCTAAAGTGTTTTGCGGGTGTTTATTTTCACACTCTTTGGTCATGAATTGCGTATATCACATGTTTACCTCTTTGCTGGTATCTGGCCTTGTGTGACACACCTATAGACAGTAATGGAGCATGTGCTGGCCGAGGTAATGTGAGGTAAGTGAGAAGGGGAAGTCTCTGTTCCCACCTCCTGTCTATACATACTGCTCTCAGATTTCCATCACTAAACATAGCAATGCAATAAAGAGATCACCATGGCCTGTAAGATGTACTGTTCCAACTGATTATTGTATTCCCTTATTTCATGACTGCAACATGTGTGCTCATGTTTTCTATAAATTTAATTGAGAATTTCAAATCAAATGGAACATTAATCATCTCTCTCTCTTTCTCTTTCTCTTTCTCTCTCTCTCTCTCTCTCTGTACCCCTTCTCTCTCTCTCTCTCTCTCTGTACCCCTTCTCTCTCTCTAGGCATCCCCTTCTCTCTCTTCTTTCACTCTGTGTACCCCCTTCTCTCACTCTGTGTACCCCTTCTCTCTCTCTATGCATCCCCTCCTCTCTCTTCTCTCACTCTGTGTACCCCTTCTCTCTCTCTCTATGCATCCCCTCCTCTCTTCTCTCACTCTGTGTACCCCTTCTCTCTCTCTATGCATCCCCTCCTCTCTCTTCTCTCACTCTGTGTACCCCTTCTCTCTCTCTCTATGCATCCCCTCCTCTCTCTTCTCTCACTCTGTGTACCCCTTCTCTCTCTCTATGCATCCCCTCCTCTCTTTTCTCTCACTCTGTGTACCCCCTTCTCTCACTATGCATCCCCTCCTCTCTCTTCTCTCACTCTGTGTACCCCTTCTCTCTCTCTATGCATCCCCTCCTCTCTCTTCTCTCACTCTGTGTACCCCTTCTCTCTCTCTATGCATCCCCTCCTCTCTCTTCTCTCACTCTGTGTACCCCTTCTCTCTCACTATGCATCCCCTCCTCTCTCTTCTCTCACTCTGTGTACCCCTTCTCTCTCTCTATGCATCCCCTCCTCTCTCTTCTCTCACTCTGTGTACCCCTTCTCTCTCTCTATGCATCCCTTCCTCTCTCTTCTCTTACTCTGTGTACCCCTTCTCTCTCTCTATGCATCCCCCCTCTCTCTTCTCTCACTCTGTGTACCCCCTTATCTCACTCTGTGTACCCCTTTCTCTCTCTCTATGCATCCCCTCCTCTCTCTTCTCTCACTCTGTGTACCCCCTTCTTTCTCTCTATGCATCCCCTCTCTCTCTCTCTCTCTATTTACCTCTTCTCTCTGTCTATGCATCCCCCCTCTCTCTTCCATGTTCTTCTCTCTCTCTACTTCCTGTGTATCTCCTCTCCTCACTATTCACCCTCTCCTCTCTCTTCTCTCACTCTCTGTACCCATTCTCTATGTATCCCCTTCTCTCTCTATGCATTCCCTCTTCTCTCACTCTGTGTAACCCCTTCTGTTTCTATCTGTATCCCCTCCTCTCTCTTCTATCACTTTTACTCTGTTTACCCCCTTCTCTCTCTCTCTCTGTATACCCTCCTCTCTCTTCTCTCTCACTCTCTCTGCTCTCTCTCTGTACCCCTTCTCTCTCTATGTACTTCCTTCTCTCTCTCTCTCTCATGCTCTCTATGTATCTCCTCTGTATACCCTCTCTCTCTCTCTCTGTCTCTCTATCTATATACCCTCTCTATGTATCTCTCACTCTCCTCTCTCTGCAGTATGCTGTTTATCCTCTCTCCTCTCTCTTCTATCACTTTCTGTGTATCCACTTCTCTCTCTTCTATCACTTTCTGTGTATCCCCTTCTCTTTCTTCTTTCACTCTGTGTACCCCCTTCTCTCTCTGTACCCCCTTTTTTTGTCTTCTTTCACTTTCTGTGTATCCTCTTCCCTCTCTATGCATTCCCTCCTCTCTCTCTTCTCTCACTGGTAACCCCTTCTGTTTCTATCTGTCTCCCTTCCTCTCTCTTTTATCCCTTTCTTTGTACCCCCTTCTCTATCTATATATCCCTTCCTCTCTCTTTTATCGCTTTCTTTGCATCCCTTCCTCTCTTCTTTCTCTCTCTCTCTCTCTCTCTCTCTATGCATTCCCTCCTCACTCTTCTATCACTTTCTGTGCCTTCTCTCTTTCTTCTTTCACTTTTGGTGTATCCTTTTCTCTCTTTTCTTTCACTTTCTGTGTATCCCCTCCTCTCTCTTCTCTTACTCTGTGTACCCCCCCCTCTCTCTATATATATATATCCCCTTTTCTATCCTCTTTCATGTTCTGTCTATCCCTTCTCTCTTCTATCTCTATGCATCCCCTCCTCTATCTTTCTCTCCTCTATCTTTCACTCTCTGTGCCCCCCATCTATGCACCCCTCCTCTCTCTTCTCATATCCTCCTGTGTATCTCTCTCTCCCCCCCCCCCCCCATCTCTTCCTCCTCTCTCTTCTCTCACTCTCTGTGTAATCCCCCCACCCCCATACATCTCCTCCTCTCTCACTCTGTGTATGTCCTCTCCTCTTCTCCATTCTCTCCTTCTCTGTGTATCCCCCCTCTCTCTCTATGCATCTCCTCCTCTCTCTTATCTCACTCTGTGTGTATCCCCTCTCTATACATCTCCTCTCTCTTCTCTCACTCCCTGTGTACCCCCTCTCTCTATCTCCTCCCCTCTCTTCTCTCCTGCTCTGTGTATCCCCCCTTCTCTCTCTATGCATCCCCCTCCTCTCTCACTCTTTGTATCCCTCTCTCTCTTTACATCTCCTCCCCTCTCTTCTCTAACTTTCTGTGTACTCCCCTCTCTCTCTCTCCCATTCTCTCTCCCCTTTTATTCTGTGTATCCTCCTCTTTCTGACTTTCTCCCTGTTTAGGTCTGGCTATCCTCTCTTAATCTGTGTCTCCCCCATCTTTCTTCTCTCACTCTGTATCCCCTTCTTTCTATTTTCTCACTCTGCGTATCTCCCTCTCTTGCCTTTCTTGCTCTCATCTTGTATACCCCTCGTTCCCCTCTCTTACTCTCTGTGTATCTCTCCTCTCTGTATCTACCAACTCTCTCTTTCCTCTCTGCACTTCCTTCTCTCTTCACCCATGTGTATCCTTCCTCTGTCCCCTTGTTCCGTTTCTATGTGTCTCCCATATCTCACTCATTCTTCTTTCTATAACTGTATCCCACCTCTTTTCTCTCACTTCTTTTTCCTTCTCACGTGATACCCTCTGCAATGTACTGGTTCTATTTACTCCATTACAGAGGGCGAAAGCTCATTAGAGGAAATCGCTTAATGAAGCTGACCACTCTTCACTCATTCCTTTTGGTAAGATAATAAAGGAAACTTTTACCCAGCCAAATCCTCTGTCTGACTTTCTTCTTCTGATCATGCTGGTAGCCTGGTTGGCTTTGATGTCAGAACTTTTTAAGTCAATGGGCATAATTCACTAAGCAATATTTTACTGAATCCAAGTATGCGGTAAAATAACGCATGAAACCATGTGGTAAGTTATCGTAAGTCAAGTGTAAGGCAGACAGAAATTTGGTCATGTCTGGTATAGCATGGCTTTTCTGTGTTGTGGGCTCAAGGTACCCTATACGTATGTTGGGTATTCAGCTCCATGATAAGTGGCTTGAATAACCGGAAAACTTCTGCAGGGTATCAGCATTGAAGAATTGTGCACTCCTTAAAGTTTCTTTCCTTTAAAGGACCACTTGAGATCTTCTCCTCCTCCTCCTCCTCTTCTGCATTTCTTTAAATTCCAAAAGACTGGATTCAAATAGTTCCATCCTCTTTTTCTATGCCATCTGCCAGCCTCCAGAGACAACTCCTGACTAAAATCTAGCTGACACCTCCTCCAGCTTGCACTTTCCTACCTATTTCTTAAACCAATCACAAAGGGGGTCTGACCATTACCATAGTTATCACAAGCTTGTACCAGTACTTAAAGTGATTGTAAAGTCATGTTTTTTCTTCCCTAAAATGTTATACTTCCTGCCCCTCACTCCTCTTCAGTGCCCCCACAACAAGCAGTTTGCTATGGGGGGGGGGGGGGGGGGAACAAGCTGAGTCACAGCTCCCTGTGTCCATTCAGACATGGAGCCCCAACCCAGCCCCACCCTCCCTTTCCCCTGATTGGCTAGCTGACTTTGACAGCAGCAGAAACCAATGGTGCTGCTGCTGTGTCTCAGCCAATCAGAAAGGAGAATCTCATGCGGCTGAGACACTCGTGGACATTGCTGGACAGAGAGGGGCCTCACGTAAGTATTAGGAGGGCTGAGGGGGGCTGCTGCACACAGAAGGCTTTTTATCTTAATGCATAGAATTCATTAGGATAAAAAACCTTCTGACTTTCCAACTCCTTTAATTACTGCATGCATTTATTTCCTTTTGTGAATTGACTTTAATGCCTTTTTATGCAGTATTTATTAAGCATTTTTGCCATTTGCGCTAAATACTGCATACAAGCAATAGTAAATTTACATTTTCATTATCGCATGAATTAAGTTGTCACGTGGCCGTCATAACACATTTTATAACCTTTCGTGAATTGTGCCCAGTGTCTTGAAACAAGCATGCAGCTGTTGCAGAGGCAACCTCAGAACTCCTGATATGCATATCTTTCAATGTCTCAGAATGCATTGAAACCAGAGGCTTACCATGACAACCAGGCAACTAGTATTTGCTGAAGCACACATTTTATACAGTACAACCTAGAGCACTAAATGCAGATATAATACGAGTTCCAGGGTCGCAGTCATGTCATATAAGACCTTAAACTTCCTTTTATGCACACTCACAAAAATAAAAGGGGAAATTTGTGTCTTCAGTTACCCTCACAAGCCTCAAAACAATCAAAGCTTATATTTTCAACTATATTTCTGGTGTAGGCTGTTTGGATCAGGTTGGAGTGTGGTCAATATGGGTATTTAGAATTTCTAAATGAGCCAAAAGGGCACACCGGTTTATCCAGTAAAAAACAGATTAAAGAACAATAAAAAATATCGCGCTAAAGGATATGAATAGCTAAAATTGAAAATAAATATGTGTAAATGTGAAAATAATGTTAACTTAATAACCCAAGCAGCAATCTTTAGCTACACGTGGTAGTCATGTAAATACAAGTAGAAAACATTGGAGAAAAAATTGCGCTAGTCATACCATGTGGTGAACAGAGTGTTAAGAAATAATTAAACAAATAAATAAATAATATTGAATATAAGAAATATATTGATCTCTAGGGAAAGAAGGTAAGGAAAACCTTCTAGTGATACAACCAAAATAAATTGAATTTATGACTGTGTGAAAAGTAAGTCAGTAGAAAGGTAGTGTATATGCTCACATATGTTAGTACCAAGGCCAGCGCCATTGGAAGCTACAATGATGCAATGCCTCCCCCTAATGAATTATGTGCCCTCCCCTCATGGGAAAGAACAATGCAAGTTGGTTGGATCCTGATTTTTGGTCAGTGTTTCACGTAGCTTTGTATCTCAGCATAGATTTCAAGCCAACTCCAACCAAAGCTTTTTGTTTTCAGCTTTGCTAACAGAGTGCAATAAACACCGCTTTCTCTTCCCTAAAAATACGTTTAGACTGGTATTGGGCTTTATTTATCTCCGGGGTTTATAGGTAATATTGGCAGCCAATTCTCTTGCAAATCTCTTTTTTCAGCCATATCAACTCACTCTAAATCCAGCCTGTATTTACTTTTCTCACCTACTCTCCCTGCATTTAGGTTGTAAGTCACTCCTACATCTACTAGGCTGAATGACACTCCAGAAATTTAGAGTCTGAATCAGTTCAGTAGTGGCTGACCTGGTAGGGAGGTCGGGCCCCTAGGGATTTTGGGTATTCATGCAAGCAGAACTTATGCCAAGATTCTCAATAGAACCTCAATCTAGCAGGTATATCACGTATTTATGTGTTTGTGGGAGTTGTGCAAACCATGCAAACTCTCAGGATAAACTATAAGGACCAAAGTTATGGGTAATCGGGCTGTCTCTAACGCCATTAATAGGACGGGATGAATGGTGGCGAGACATTGACTGGTGGAGAAGGATCAGTTCTTCATGTCTGTAGATGCAGTATATTTTGTGGACATTGGATGGGCCTTTTTAAATTATGATTTCATGGATGATATTGAGGTGATACTGGTTCTATAGTGTAGCACACAAAGACATGGGGGGCTCTTGACAATTGTTGGCAATTGTCAATGATGAAGAACTACAAAAAAGTTGGAAGGGGAGGTGGTAAGAGTGGTTTGGTGGAGCCATGAGGAAGTTCCTATTTATGGCTATTGTTTATGTTGTTGGGTGTACCCACTGGTAAGGTGAATTGGGAAAGAGCAGTGGCAGGTATGGTGGTGGTTGGATATTTAGTGAGAAGGTGAATTGTCAGAGGCCGCGTATGTAATGGTTTAAAATCTCTGTTGATGCCACCGTTTTTTTTTTTTTAGTTATTCACTACTCAAGTTGTATTAACATACAGTAGAACATTTTATTTTATTTAACATATTTTTGTGCCATGTGCCTATGGTTTTGTTTAATTTATTTACTGCTGTTAGTTAAAAATAATGCTGTGGCCTTTTTTTTTTGTTTAATAAAACATCCAAACTGTGTCAAAGCGTTTTGAATTTTAATTTCACATAGGGTGGCTTTGGCCCTACCCCAAGTCATGCCGCAACGCATGCTGTTTCAATAACACCCTATAAACTGTTACCCCGAAACTGACACCTGTGCTTGTTTCTGCATATTCGAGTTCAGGGAACTGCAGTAAAAATGCTTGCGTATTTCTTTTTCTTAGTATGTAGACAAAATCTTAGTATGCACACGAGAGGCCTTCATCTGCCAAGAGAGTTTTCTGGAACTCTCATTTGTTGTTGTGCCTTAACGTGACATGATGGACAAGGAATGTTCCATTTTACAATACTGACTAGGATTAGTCCTGTCAGCCTCCTACTAGAAGAGAAAGGTCCTGACCCACACTACTTCCTCTGGACTGTTAAGCTGACATGTTTGTCTATTTGCAATTTAATTGCATATTAGAGACACTCTCTGACAGAAATCGCTGTCTGTACAGTAGCAAGACAAACCATACTAAGGGTGTCCACCTGTTTGCATTACAGTCCCTGAACCACCCTGCCCCCAGGCAGTGTCTAAGGTTGGCACTGGATGCTAGGCAGAGAACAGGCACCTTTGTTGTTTGCTGGTGTTGGGTGAAGAAACCAAGGCGTCCAGTCAATTAATTGCATGTCTTCACTCTTGTACACACAGTTTACTTGTATACGTAGAATATGTCCCTGCTGTTAAATAAATTATTTTAATGTCAAATGTGCCTGAGGGATGTATATTGTGTGTTACCTGGATGTGTTACCTAAATGTGATTATACTTTTTTGTCTGAGTGTGGTATTTATCTTAAAAGTGTTTCATCTCAGCATAAAGATCTCAAAATATGGTGTGAATAGGAATATAGCCTGGGATACATTCAGTATCACTGAGGTAAGTATCCTTTAATAGCAGTTAGTCGTTTAGTTGCTATTACATTTGAATTACTGCCAAATAATTTTTCTATTTTTTAAATGAATCGAAACCAGTCAGATTGTTGATCCGACTTTTATTGCCCAAATTTTATGTTCTAAAACAGAGGTCTCCAGATCTTATAAACAAAGGGCTGGTTTATTGTCCTTCAGACTTTAGGGGGGCTGCACTGTGGTCAGCAGGAGTAAAATAAATAAATGGGAGAAAACATTGCTACATTTGGTACCAGTGGAAGGAATAGTGCCCCATTATTTGTTTCAGTGAGAGGGATAGTGCCCAATTGTTGGTGTCAGTGGGAGGTATAGTGCCCCCATGTTGGTGTCTTAGTGCCCCATTGGTGGCAGTGGGAGAAATGGTGCTGCATTGTTTGTGTCAGTGGGCAGAATAGTGTCTTTTATCAGGGTGACGACTGGTGTCCCAAGGGCCGGATAAAGGAAAGCAAAGGGCCACATCTGGCCCCCGTGCTACAGTTTGGAGACCACAGTTCTAACCAATGAACACAGACACAACAGACAGGATGTTAAATGAAATCTCCCTAAATGCGAAGGGTGTCCTAACAGTCCCAAGAATCTTTGAAAATTATGTAGGTTTACAGATAGTTTTAACAAAAAAGGTCAACGTTTGAACAAGAAAGGACAAATGGACCTTATAAATCTGGTAATCCACTGGGGACATCTTGAGGTACCTCTGGGGTTGCATCCAGTATGGCCAAACACTGAACCATAGAGGTGTCTTCTAACCTTTACCAGTTTGCAAGATCTGCCTCCAGAGGCTGCGTGCTCATGTGGGGAATGTTTACCATTCCTCTCCGATATTTGGGGAGAGTGTTTTTTTTTTTTGTGAGAGGATAGGAAACCATAAGGATGATTTGCCTTAAACAACCAATTTTTTATGATGTCTAGTTATGTAGAATGTAGAGAAGAATAACATTTCAGTTTACCCCAAACAGTAGGATTTATAAATAAAATAATTACCTATGTAACTATTAAAGAAGTCTCACTTCATTTTTGACAAGTGACAAATTACATGATTTTTTTGCCCAGTCGTTCCACTTGATGGTTTTTAAAAGGCTAGCTGTATGCACAGTTGCCAACAGTCTCAAATTTCCCAGTATTTAGACCCTTGTCCTGGTCGTACCGTGTCCCAGGACCCAATTTATCGCCAGAGCCGCCACTAGAGGTCAGGGGCTGGCACTAGTGATTTGTCTCTGCCACCATTTTAAAGATGACCAGCTCTCGTGAGGAAGAAAGAGCCTGTGTGGCAATGAAAGTGGCTGTCAATAAAAATGGAACTGCTCTATTTCTATTGGCAGCCGCTTTTATTGCTGCCCAGGCTCCGCCTCTTTTTTTCTTCCCTTCGGCCTCCATGAGAGCTGGTCTATTGTAAATGGCACAGAGACAAAATCACCAATACAGAGCAGCATAGACTAGCTGCATTTGTAGTGACAAGTGCTCTGTATCTGTGGTGACAAGTGCGCTGCATCTGTGGTGACAAGCTGTATCTGTGGTGAGAAGTGACAAGCTGTATCTGTGGTGACAAGTGCACTGCATCTGTGGTGACAAGTGACATGCTCTATCTGTTATGACAAATGACATTCTGTATCTGTGGTGACAAATGACACGCTGTATCTGTAGTGGTGACAAAGGCGCTGCATCTGTGGTGACAAAATGAGCCAAGCTGCATCTGGTAGCAGACGAATGACGTGCTGCATCTGGAGGCAGGCAACATGGCAAGTAACATGCTGCATCTGGTGGCAGGCAACAGTGGCAAGTGACACGCTCTGGGGCTCCCACTGATTTGGCATTATAATGAGTTGAACTATTTCATTTTATATTACAATGTAATATAAGAAATAATACCCTGACACCATAACAACAATGGTGCTGTGATGATTGAAGCGCCAACACCAGGTGTTTGGAGTATCTTTATCTGCTGATTTTTAAACTTTCTGGAATACACATATTCCTATTGTGGTGTAGGATCTGGGCCTGCTGTCCCTCCATCCCGCTTCCTTTTTTTATTTTCCCCTCTTTCATCTCAGACTCGAAACACACCCCCTTTAAGCAACCCCCAATATTTAGTTTAGACCATGCCCCATTTTGCACCACATGCCCCACATTTTTCCTCCCCTACTACACCACGCCTACAAATGAATGCCCCACCCCCTAATTATACTATGACACTGCCTACAGACAAAAAAGTGTCCCTATAATTTTTTTGAGAATGTTGGCAACCATGTGTATGGTCAGACAGGGATTCCCCCCGACACTGTCCAACAACACAGCTAGTAAGGTGTTTGATAGCGCATGTCTCCAGCTTTAAATGCTTTATCAAGACAAGTGCTTCCACTAAGAATGTGTGGGAGGGGGCATGTTTATGTGTCCTGTTCCCAGGACACATAAACATGGCTTCCTATTCACCAAGTCACCCCCTGTTTGGCTAATTGTGGCTCAGCTAGATCAGCTACCCAGCGATTGCTAGAATGCAAGCAACTGGGCAGCACAGCTTCATGCATCTTCATGGTGCAGCCCGGCCATCAGCACAATAGAAACCAGTGATGCTGTGTGGGCCAACTGCTTGCATTCTTGCAAGCAAGAGGCTGGGTGGCTGATCAAGCTGAATCACAGTGAGACAAACAGTGGGCCATAGAAGAGGGGTGGGAGTGGGTTAAAGGAATGGTCAGTGTAAACAACAGAAATACACCCCAAAGGCGCTCCCGATGGGCGCACTCATTGAACCAGGAGTTTATGGCAAGCAACTGAACCCAATCGTTGAGAACGCCCACAAATCAGGCTTCTGGTAGGGGAGGAGCTGCCAGGTAGGAATGTGGGAACTAAGGGATTTTCTTTACATCTATTAGCGTTTCTCTGGAGAGGCAAAGATAGATATTAAAACCTGTAGTTAAATTTTAAATGCTCATGAGAGTTTTTCTTTAAGCATGGTGATGTATCATAAAACAATACACAGGGCCATGCTATATGGAGGAATGCTGCAAAACTATACACTACTCTGCAAATGCAGTTGCTCCAGAGCTTAGTAAATGAGGTAAGTCTTCACTTTGCAAAGTCCAATCACGTGCAAGAAAAATAAAAAAAAAACAGCATTTTTGCTTGAAGGTGATTGGATGATGAAAGTCAGCAACGCTTCTGCTCATTTACTAAGCTTTGGAGCAAGTGCACGTTGCAAAGTGCACAGTCTTTTCGCCTTTAGTAAATCAACCCCTATATGTCTTATGGATTTTACTGCCTTTGGCCTAAAACATACTTGTATCATTCCAGGAGGTTCTCTGTTTCAGATATTGATTACATTTGCTTTTTCTCAGGTGAATTTTTACCTTTTCATGACACATTTGAGAGATAAATTCTATTGTGCTGTCCGCGGATTTGGCTGTCATGGAAGGTCGGTATTGATGAGCTGTAGCTGGAGGTGATGTGTTTACCGTGCACACAATACTTGTACAGAGTTATGGAAATTTAACTCTGCTTTCTGGTTGTTTTGAGTAATAAATGGAACATTCTTTGGAACCACAGACAAATATTTTGTGGCTAAATAATGAACATGACAAAAACACCCACAGCCCCACATAGAAGCTCAGACAATGTTCTCAGTGAATGGCTGTCAGAGCCCCAGGGCACAGAGGGAAGGTTACAGCGAGCCCGATGCAGGAACATTAGCAGGGTAAATTGAGGTAACATGACACAGAGACATGTACAGTATGCAAAGGGGTGATTTGTGTAGAAAATATCCCGATATATGAGCTACGCACTGCGTCAAGCCTCTGTGTCTGCCACATTAATGTGTCTATATATATATATGTAATATACTGTACACACAAATATATATTAACATAGATATGTTTTCTATACCATTTATCAGACTTTTTTTTCCCATCGGTTATATATCCCCACATTAACGTATAATAAAGGTAAGTTAGTGAAATAGATGGAGAGAGATAGAGATCAATTATATTATTTTTTGTATTTTTGCATTTGCCCACTGTCATAAAGCAACCAAATGTTTTCTACTCTTGACAGGACTCAGAATGTTCTGTACAAGATATTGATAAATTGAATCCGTCTTTTCATTTATTTAGCTTAAGTGTGCATAAGCATGTGTGTATGTTGGTGTTTGTATGTGTTCACATAGGTATTCGCATAAATGTATATGTGATTTTCTATCCTGTGGCTGTCGGTGACTTGGGAGCCTCTATATATTCTTCCCATGCTTGCTGTGACCTACTATGAAACCTGCTAAGACAAGAACTGCAATGGTAGGGTTAACATATTGATCATAATGACTGTGAGAGTGTATAAAACCTGTTAGGCCCACATGATTTAAAGTACACATATCATTAGAGTTATGTAAGGTGCCATTGCTGAACCCCAATAGTTGCCTGACTATTTTACTGACCTGCTAACTTTAATCATTTCAGAATCCATGACCCAGAACAAGTATATAGACCAGGAATGTTTGAGAAAAGTCAGAACTCCCTATCTGTATTGTGGTTCTGGGTCATCGACTCACTGTATTGAAGTTGAAGGGCCAGCCAAGTAAGTAGAATCATTAGAGGGATTCCTCAGCAATGGTAGCTTCCATATACAGTGGAACCTTGGTTTAAGAGTAACTTAGTTTGAGAGTGTTTTGATTTGCAAGCAACTTTTTTTTTTTTTTTTATTCTGACGAGCAGAATTCAAGCTAAATAGGCCTGCAGTACCTCATTTGGCCTGAGGTACGGGGCGCAGAAGCCGAGTAGAGCCAAAAAAAGGCCTGCAGCACCTCATTTGGCCTGAGGTACGGGGGCACATGAGCCGAGAAAGGCCGAAAATTGGCCTGCAGTACCTCATTTAACCTGAGGTACAGGGGGTGCAGAAAACGAGCTGAAGTGTCTTCTGGCCTTTTTGGCCGTTTTCAGCTCTCTGGTGCCACCCCACCTCTGGCCGTATTCGGTATTGCATCCCATTGAAGTCACTGTGGAACAAATTATTGACTTCAATGGGAAAACTCGCTTTGATATACGAATACTTTGGATTACGAGCATACTCCTGGAACGGATTATGCTCGTAATCCGAGGTTCAACTGTATCTCTTTTGACATGTATATTAGGTTTGTCAGCTGCTGATATTTCAAGTGGTTTAGTACATGGCATGGTACGAACAGTAGGACAAAAACTGAATTACCTACAGCTATCTTGTGGGCCTTGTGTGTAAGAACGTTCTACTCAGATTCAAACTACCCCAGAAAAATACAGTTGGGATCTATGGTCTGAGCCTAATTGTTGGTTATTTGTCAATGCAAACAGTTCCAAAGCTGGTCCTTCACATTACATTCAGATGCGGTTTTCCCGTTGGAAAAAAAATGATGGTTTTCCTGACAGAATTCCTCTCAAGCCTGCCTTGCATACACACGGTCACACAAAAGTTTTGTGAACCTTTGACTGCCAAGAACGTGGTGACGTACAACACTACGACGAGCCGAGAAAATGAAGTTCTATGCTTCCGAGCATGTGTCGACTTTTTTTGCGCGTTGCAATTGCATACAGACGAACCGTTTTTCTCCCTAGGATTTTTTCCAGACGGGAAAAAAGGGATCCTGCTGTCTTTTTTTTCAGGCAGTTTTCCTGTTGGAAAAAGTCCAATGGAGCATACACATGGTCGGTATTCCCAGCCAAAAGCCCTCATCTGACTTTTTCGGACGGGAAAACCGGTCATGTGTACGTGGCATTATTGTTTTTTTCTCTGTACAGCCTCCTTTCAGTTTACAAAAACTATATAATATGAAGGCCTATTTGAGCAACACATTAAAACTGTACCCCCCTTTAAGGATTCTTGCACTAAAAAATTGGTAGATTGAACAGAGATTGCGCAGATTGTGACAAGTGTGCCCAGCTTTACTGCTGACATTCAATAGGTCAATAGAATTACACTTTATACCTGTTCAGTTATTGATCAAATGCTGATTGTTGGCCAGTTAGGTCTCCAGCTGCCTAAAGGCTTCTTACACATGAATGGCAGAACCTGATTCCAAAGCACGTTCCTACGGCGCTGATTAGTGCCAAACGCATTAAATGTATTTCAAGCACAAAAGCCCAATTTCCATGGGTTCCAAGTGAGGCAATTGTTTTGATTATCATCATATTTCAATTTATGTGGCTGCTTCAGACGTTGTCCTCTAATACAAATCTCCGTAAGGAAGCACATGCAGAGATATAATACATTATGGGAGAGAAGGAATACTGTATCTTCATGAAAACATGCACAATACAGATTCGGTATAACTGTTAGCTGTTACTAGGAGGTGGATTGCTCCTTTACCCTTGAGACCAATCATAACATACTTAGTGTAATAGACCAGCAGTTTGTGGAGCATTTCTGGGCTCATTATTCACCTTTGATTATGGCTTACAGGTAGAATGTCTCAATAGATTTATTGCACCATTGTGCTTTACTGCAGTAGCCCATCCAGTTATATAGGTGTTTCTACATGTTTCTAAATAATCTATGTATGCATACAGAACACTTACCTACAGTATATGCTGTGTGTTTCTTTATATATATACATAAACATAAGGGGCCAGATTCAGGTAGGAGAGCGGATCTTTATTTTGGAGTAACGTTTGTCATTACGTTACTCCGCCGAAATTTTAGGAGCAAGTACTGTTATTCACATAGCACTTGCTCCTAAAGTTGCGGCGGCGTAGCGAAAATGAGCCGGCGGAATTCAAATTGGGCGGGTAGAGGGCGTGTATTATTTAAACTAGGCGCGATCCTGCGGCGAACGTACTGCGCATGCGTCGACTGTCAGTGCGCATGCTCCAAATTCTGTCAGTGAACGTCAATGACGTCAATACCCATTCACTGACGTTTTACGCAAACTACGCTAAACTTTTTTCATTCGACGCGATGACGACGGCCATACTTAACATAGGATACTCCACCTAGGGGGCATGTTTTTCTTTACACCGCGTATCGCTTACGGAAACGTCGGAAAGTCACTGCGTCGGGCCCGCGTACGATCGTGAATTTCCGTCTCTCGCTGATTTACATATTCTTGGCGTAAATCAGCAGGAACGCCCCCGAGCGCCCATTTTAAAATTGCAGTTCCGATACGACGGCGAAATACAATTACGCTGCTCGTATCTGAACTCAATCCCGGCGTATCTTGTTTTCTGACTACAGAAAACAGATAAGCCGGCTCAAAGTGTGAGTTATGCTAGCGAATCACTAATACTCCAGCGTAACTCTATCTGAATCTGGCCCAAGGTAGCTAATGCAGGTTTATTGAAAGTCCTAAATAGACTCACAGAAGTTATGACAAATGAAAAACTTACTGCTATACTGTCAGGTTCTATCCCAAGTTTCTTCAGATTTAAGAGCCAATGATATCATATTCACAGCTACATCTATATATTTATATTATTAAGGATTTATATAGCGCCAACAGTTTACGTATCGCTTTACCGAAGGAAATGCTAAAATACTAATCAAATTATTAATATTAAACAGAATTTATATACAACAGTTTACGCAGCGCTTTACAATATAAAAGGGTGACAGAACAGTTATAATACAATAAAATACAAGAGTATTAAGAGGGCCCTGTTCAGGTGAGTTTACAATCTAATATGGTGGGGCAGGTGGTACAAAAGGTTGTAACTGTGGGGAATGAGCTGATGGAAGTGGTAAAAGACTAGTTGGAGACGTGATAGGCTTCCCTGAAGAGATGAGTCTTCAGGGATCGCCTGAAGGTAACAAGAGTAGGGGATAGACGGACAGCTTGAGGTAGCAAGTTCCAGAGGATGGGAGAGGCTCTGGAGAAATCCTGGAGATGAGCATGGGAGGAAGATATCTATATGACGATGCTGATAAATAGGCCCCCTAGAATTTCTTGACCATTCTACCCTTCTAAATTTTCCTTTCTTTCTTTTCTGCTTTCATGCTTCATTTACTGGATGTCCTTCTTCATCTGTGATCCTAAAAATCTCTATATTAAAATTTGTCTTGTGGACCAATATCATAGTTGCCAACATTCTGAAAAAAATAATTGGGACACTTTTTTTGTATGTAGGCAGAGTCTTATTTTAATTATGGACGGGCATTCATTTGTAGGTGTGGCTTAGTAAAAGGGAAAAATGTGGTGCGCGTGGAAAAATGGGCGTGGTTTAAATTGAATATTGGGCATGGCTTAAAGGGGTGTGGTTAGAGTCTGAGAAGAAAGAGGAATGGAGAGAGAAGGAAGAGAGGGTTAGAGGGAGAGAGAAAAAGACAGAAAGGGAGAAAGGGAGGGGGGAAAGAGAAAGAAAGAGATAGGGAGGGAAGAAGAGAAAAGGAAGGAAAGAAAAAAAGAGGGACAGAGGATGAAGAGATGGTCAGAGACTGCAGACATGATACAAGAGATGGTCAATAGCTTTTTTAGCTATGACTAAGCATTGTAATTCAATGTGAAACGCATCAGCTGTATATACCCCACTGTTTGCTGTTTTTTCTTGTAGTGCCTTCCTTTTTACCACATTAAAAGGCTATTTCTTTTTTAAGATCTATTGGAGTGCGGCTGTCCATACAATTTTCTCTTAATTCATGATACAGGAGATGGTCAGGGACTGTAGACATGATACAGGAGATGGTCAAAGACTGCAGACATGATACAAGAGATGGTCAGAGATTGCAGACATGATACAAGAGATAGTGAGGGACTGCAGACATGATACAAGAGATGTTCAGGGACTGCAGATATGATACAAGAGATGGTCAGGGACTGTAGACATGATACAAGAGACGGTCAGGGACTGTGGAAATGATACAAGATGGTCAGGGATTGGTGCGATTTAGGTAAAAAAGATCTTGCCTGAGATCAGATATTACAAGGTGTTGCTTTATTAACCAGAAAAGGTATTGTGTGCCTTCTAAAGTCATAGCTGAACCCCATCAACTGCCATTACACTGTACACAGTGACCAGTAAAAGTATTTTGTCTTGTGCCTACATTGCATTGCTGTGCATAAACATGTGTTGAAGAGCGCACATGTGTGTAAACGATGCCCAGAATTACCCTTGTACATGGGGGAATCTAGTTTCTATGCTTCTTTGTAACCAGATGGTACTCACATTTAGGGAAATGTGTATGTGAGTCAGCACTTGTGAAAAGGAAGCTAATCTCTACCTATGTAGATACAATATAGTATCTACAAAGCAATATAGATACAGTGCATCCAGAAAGTATTCCCATCGCTTCACTTTTTCCACATTTTGTTATGTTGCAGCCTTAGTCCAAAATGTATTCAATTCATTATTTTCTTCAAAATTCTACAAACAATATCCCATAATGACAACGTGAAAGAAGTTTGTTTGAAATCTTTGCAAATATAATAAAAATTAAAAAGATCACATGTACGTAAGTATTTAGAGCCTTTGCCATGACACTCAAAATTGAGCTTATGTGTCCACTGATCATCCTTAAGATGTTTCTACAACTTGATTGGCGTCCACCTGTGGTAAATTCAATTGATTGGACATAATTTGGAAAGGCACACACCTGTCTATATAAGGTCCCACAATTAACAGTGCATGTCAGAGCACACACCAAGCCATGAAGTCCAAGGAATTGTCTGTAGACCTCCAAGAGAGAGGATTGTATTAAGGCGCAGATCTGGGGAGGGGTACAGAAACATTTCTTCAGCAGGTCCCAATGAGCACAGTGGCCTCCATCATCTGTAAATGGAAGAAGTTTGGAACCACCAGGACTCATCCTAGAGCGGGCCAGCCAAACTGAGCGATCGGGGGAAAAGGGCCTTAGGGAGGTGATCAAGAACCCAATGGTCACTCTGACAGAGCTCCAGCATTTCTCTGTGGAGAAAGAAGAACCTTCCAGAAGAAAAGCCATCTCTGCAGCACTCCACCAATCTGGCCTGTATGGTAGAGTGGCCAGACGGAAACCACTACAGAGTAAAAGGCCCATGACAGAGACACCTGGAGTATGCCAAAAGGCACCTGAAGGACTCTCAGACCATGAGAAACTAAATATTCTGGTCTGATGAAACAAACATTGAAAACTTTGGCTTGAATGGCAAGCGTCGTGTCTGGAGGAAATCAGGCACCGCTCATCATCACCTGGCCAATACCATCCCAACAGTGAAGCATGGTGGTGGCAGCATCATGCTGTGTGGATTTTGTTCAGCGGCAGGAACTGGGAGACTAGTCAGGATCGAGGGAAAGATGAATGCAGCAATGTACAGAGACACCCTTGATAAAAATCGCTCCAGTGCACTCTGGACCTCAGACTGGGATGAAGGTTCCTCTTTCAACAGGACAATGATCCTAAGCACACAGCCAAGATAACAAAGGAGGAGGACTGGACAACTCTATGAATGTCCCTGAATGGTGCAGCCAGAGCCCAGACTTGAACCCGATTGAACATCTCTGAAGAGATATGAAAATGGCTGTGCACCAATGCTCCCTATCCAACCTAATGGAGCTTGAGAGGTCCTGCCAAGAAATATGGGAGAAACTGCCCAAAAATAGGTGTGACAAGCTTGTAGCATCATACTCAAAAGGAACTGAGGCTGTAATTGGTGCCAAAGGTGCTTCAACAAAGTATTGCGCAAAGGCTGTAAATACTTATGTACATGGGATTTTTTTTCCGTTTTTTTTTATTTTTTATAAATTTGAAAAGATTTCAAACAAAGTTCTTTTACGTTGTCATTATGGGGTATTGTTTGTAAAAATTTGAAGAAAATAATGAATTGAATCCATTTTAATGGAAATAAGGCTGTAACATCTAATATATTAAAGTGCTGATAAAATGAAAAAAGCTGAGCTAGTGGAAACTACATCAAAACATCCAGTATTAATCAGATGCATGTAACAATATGTAAGTGAAATAGTGATATCAGAAAGGTAAAACACTTTTATATAAAAGCAGTAAATAAGAGTTCAAATAATCGTGCAAAGAAGTGTAATGATCCATATTAGGTACAACTCATTCACCAAACAGAAACTCCACTGTATTGTGCCTTCACCAACAGAAAAAATGCACACTCACCAGACTGTATTGCTGTCTACGTTATAGGACAGCACCATACGTATATAGTTGTAATCCCTAGTTCAAGGAATCAATGTCTCTCCATAGTAGTACTCCACCACGGATAACATATAATCAGTAGTTCGGAGTATATGTAAACATACAGCCCAAAAATAAAAAGACTAGCCGACTTGTACCAATAGATTTTAATGGAAGTTGTCTCCAAGTCGGATCCTTATCTTAATTGATGTGATTTGGATCTGACATTACAGGAAGATTACCCAGAAATTACCCAGGAATTCCCTGAAGTTGCCTTGAAGTTTCCTTTCAAAGTCCTGCCGACTTTCAGGTCGCTGTAGTGATAACCGGCACTTAAGGCCTAAAGACCATTCTACCAAAGTTGCACTTTTGTCTTCCAATATGGAAATATAATGTTTGCTTATTGGACCTGTGATTTAGCTGCACATTATTTGTCTAGGTTACATATAATTACAAATAGTATTAATAATACTAAAAATAATCACATTTGTACAGGTGCTCAGTCTGTTCAAGACTAGACGCCATATTAGATCACAAGGTCATCTTTTCAAAGTAGCGCCCATTACCACCAAGCTGTCACAAAGAACACCAGATGGGTTGGTGTGTGTAATACCTCACGTTCACACGCTCTTCTCAGCTTAGAAGAACTGATGTGTTGTCATGTCTAACAGAGAATTGTTCAGTGCCTTGTGTAACCTTGCAGTAATATACAGACTTCTTCTTTTTACACAACTACCTATCTGTTGACCGTTTCATAAACATAGGATGTTACCGGTTTATTCATTTTGAAGAATGGGGTAGGGTGCATGTATGGTAATACACCAATACATGCATGTTCGTTCCATTGGGCATACCTAGTTATGATTTTTTCTTAGAATTCAAAAATAATATTTCTTTATAAATATAAACCGTTTACATTTTTCATGTCTAAACTGATTCATGGTTTTCATAGTATGTGTTGTTTTACTCCAGACAGACAGCATGTTGCCTCAAGCAGACAAAACAGTCAAAACTACAATGCACCACACCTTCCTTGCAATGACTTTCCAACCTACGTCACACTGACTCAGTCCTTGTAGGGAGAGAGATCACAACTTCCCCATTCTTAGGCAGTGTGCCTGGATACCTGACACAGCGTGGAAGTTCCTTTCCTGCACAACACCAGCTCGTTGGGTTGGGGGATTTCTTCCAAGGCTGCATACATAGTTCAATTCATGGCTTTATGCCAAGTACACATGACCGGTTTTCCGGTCGGATAAAAAACCAATGGTTCCGGCCAAGCATGTCTTGCATACACATGGTCAGACCAAATTCCGCCCATCCAAAGTGCGGTGATGTACAACACGTACGACGGCACTATAAAGGGTAGGTTCAATTCCAATGGCGCCAACCTTTGGGCTGCCTTTGGTGATCCTCGTGTTAGTAAAAGTTTGGTGAGAATTGAGTTGCACTTTTCAGCCTTGTGCTTTTCAGTCCGTTACAGAGTGACGAATGTGCTATCTCCATTCCGAACGCTAGTTTTACCAGAAAGAGGGCTCCCGTCTCATACTTGATCGGGAAATGCGTGTTTTTTTTCAGTCGGAAAAGCATACAGACCAACGGTTTTCCCACTCGGATCTTTTCCTGACGGGAAAAAAAAGATCCTGCTCTCTTTTTTCCCAGCATTTTTCCTGTCAGAAAAACTGCGATGGCGCATACACACGGTCAGAATTCCCAGCCAAAAGCTGTCATCGCAGTTTTTCCCATGGGAAAAACGGTCATGTGTACTAGGCATGAGTGTCAAAATACGATACAAATCTGTTGCTCTCATTATATAACACAGTAAAGTTTTTTTGTTTTTTTTATCGGTCAGGTACTTTTATTCCTAATTTGTTTATGGTGCATGATCCAGGGCTTTCATCTTCACCCATGCCAACCTAGAACAGGTAAAGTCAGAAGTGACTTTATAAACCTGCATTTTTTTTTTCTACAGGTCAGTGACACATAAAATGGTAAAGCAAACACAAGATGTGGAGAATACCTAAAAATATGTTTTTGTCTTCAAACTTTTTTTTTTGACAGAAGAGCCCCAATGATTCTGTTGTTTTAAATTCCTTGAAATAACCAATGAACAGTTCTGTCTCGCTTTCAGATGCAGGGAGTGCTGCTAAGTGGCAAATCTGCTAAACCATACACCCAGACATATGTACCTATGACCTCCCTGTTTTAAAATGAACCCAGGAAATACTAAAATACTAATCAAATTACTATTATTAAACAGAATTTATATACAACAGTTTACGCAGCGCTTTACAATATTAAAAAAGGGAGACAATACAGTTATAATACAATAAAATACAAAAGGATTTAAGAGGGCCCTACTCAGAAGAGTTTACAATCTAATAGGGTGGGGCAGGTGGTACGAAAGGTTGTAACTGTGGGGAATGAGCTGATGGGAGTGGTAAAATATTAGTGAAAGGCTTCCCTGAAGAGATGAGTTTTCAGGGATCGCCTGAAGGTAGCAAGAGTAGGAGATAGACAGACAGGTTGAGGTAGCGAGTTCCAGAGGATAGGAGAGGCTCTGGAGAAATCCTGGAGACAAGCATGGGAGGAGGAGATGAGAGAGCTTGAGAGTAGGAGAACTTGAGAAGAGGGGAGGGGGCGGTTTGAGTGATGTATGGAGACAACAAATGTTAAAGGTACACAGAAATGGACTTTATAGGCACCAACTTTTAAGCCCCGTACACCCGGCCGTGTGTACGGATTCGGCGAGCATCCCGTCGGGAATGCCGTCGAGCCGAAATAGAGAGCAGGTTCTCTATTTGCTCGACAGCCCGTCGGGATGAATTGCTGGTCGCCTTTCCCGACGGGCTGGTCGACGAATCTGACGGCCGGGCGAGAACCTCGACGGGCGGAACGATGTGTTCCGCCCGTCGAGGTTCTCTGCCATGTGTACGGGGCTTAAAAGTACAATTACGTTTATTGACACAAAACCCAAAAGGGTTATTGGACAAAAAGAAAAAACAGCACTATAAAATAAATTAAAACGTTAAAACAAAGGAGAGGAACCACAGTAGCAACTGCGGTAACAGCGAATTAATCCAATAGTAATCCAAAGGGAGTCATCAAATCTCAAAAGAGATGTAATGACTATCGTGTATAATAGGACGCAGGTTAGCTCGACATATTTCGCGGAGACCGCTTCTTCGGGAGCCAGTAATATTTCTAAAAGAAAACAGACTATTATTGGTCTCTGGATTATATAAACACATAAAATAGCAAAATAAATAATCAAAAAAAGAGAGTTTTTTTTTAATATATAAAAATAAATTAGGTATACCACGTGCATTGAAGCACCCTAGAACAATCAAGACATGCGAGTACAGTAGAGAACCACCAAATCTGTCAACATAAAATGACCGCATGCTAAAGGCCCAGCGGAGACAAGATTGGTGATGTAGCTCGGGGCAGAGTTGTGGATGGCTTTGTATGTTGTGGTTAGTATTTTGAATTTAATTCACTGGGCGATCGGGAGCCAGTGTAGGGATTGGAGGAGAGGGTTGGCAGACATTGAGTGGTTGATAAGATGGATAAGTCTGGAAGCAGCATTCATGATAGACTGAAGAGGAGATAGCCTATGGAGAGGCAGGCCAATGAGAAGGGAGTTGCAATAGTCAAGCCAAGAGATAACGAGGGAGTGAATGAGGAACCTGGTGGTTTCATTTGTTAAAAAGGGGCGAATAAATAAATCCAAATCTGAAGAGGATAGGTGACAGTTCAAGCTGTTCATTAGTACATGCTCATTTTGCTTTATCTAAAGTAGGGTTGTCCCGATACCACTTTTTTATGACCGAGTACAAGTACCGATACTTTTTTTCAAGTACTCACCGATACCAAATACCAATACTTTTTTTAAATGTGTCCCCAAATGCAGCCATGTCCCCCCACAAATGCAGCCATGTCTCCCACATATGCAGCCATGTCCCCCACATATGCAGCCATGTCCCCCACATATGCAGCCAAGTCCCCCATATATGCAGCTAAGTCCCCCCAGCCATGTCCCCCACATATGCAGCCATGTCCCCCCAGCCATGTCCCCCACATATGCAGCCATGTCCCCCACATATGCAGCCATGTCCCCCCAGCCATGTCCCCCACATATGCAGCCATGTCCCCCCAGCCATGTCCCCCACATATGCAGCCATGTCCCCCCAGCCATGTCTCCCACATATGCAGCCATGTCCCTCCAGCCATGTCCCCCACATATGCAGCCATGTCCCTCCAGCCATGTCCCCCACA
Source organism: Rana kukunoris (assembly GCA_029574335.1). Taxonomy (NCBI): domain Eukaryota; kingdom Metazoa; phylum Chordata; class Amphibia; order Anura; family Ranidae; genus Rana; species Rana kukunoris. The sequence goes on from CM056051.1 coordinate 451,555,932, forward strand.
TATGCAGCCATTTCCCCCCAGCCATGTCCCCCACATATGCAGCCATGTCCCCGCACCCATGTCCCCCACATATGCAGCCATGTCCCTCCAGCCATGTCCCCCACATATGCAGCCATGTCCCTCCAGCCATGTCCCCCACATATGCAGCCATGTCCCTCCAGCCATGTCCCCCACATACGCAGCCATGTCCCCCCAGCCATGTCCCCCACATATGCAGCCATGTCCCCGCAGCCATGTCCCCCATACCTAGTCACCACCGCAACAAAAGCTGCCACCGCCGCACGGGGAACATCACAGCTTTCATTTGAATAGCTGTTTTCCCCGCCGCGTATAGACACTCCCCCTTGCTCGGGATTGGACAGATCATGATCACCCATCCAATCCAGAGCAAGGGGGAGTGTCTATACGCGACGGGAACACTACAGCTATTCAAATGAAAGCTGTGATGTTCCCGCGCGCTGTTTAACCATGCGGCGGTGGCTTTCATTGCGACGGCGGCGGGGGGGGTGAACGGGACAAGTATTCTATTCAGGCATCGGGGGTATTTGCGGGAGTACAAGTACTCCCGCAGATACTCGGTATCGGTCCCGATACCGATACTGGCATCGGTATCGGGACAACCCTAATCTAAAGCCCTCTTGAAGTGTCCAACCAAACAGTGACTTTTTCATAGTCAGTATTTGCATACCCATAGGCACGCCCCCAGCCTACATGCCTGAGCCTGCTGCTTGGTCTCACTGTACACATTGTGGTTAAATTAGTATGAGCTGCCAGTTTATGCTGTTAGCTATTTGCTACAGCTTTTGTTTAATTAATCTGCCTTTACTTAAAGGTCCTTTGGAGCCATGATGTGTCTGTTCTCTCCCAGCATCATAATTGACGTTTAAAAGAGAGCTCCTAATGGCTCATAATATAGAGCTTTGCTCCTTTTTTCAGACCTGCACAGCTATTTCTCTTTTCTGATTTATCTTCTTGCTAAAGATAGTGTGATTCACATAAACAGTAACATTTTTACGCAATGAGTATTACAAAGAGCTAGGTACGGTAACTTATACCAACCAGATTTCACATAACTAAAGACTGGTAAAGGCATAGCTCCCAACTGTCCCTGATTTTGAGGGACTGTCCCTCTGTCCCTCATTCCTCCTCATTTGTCCCTCATTTTGGTCTGATCTATATAGCTGTACATAAAATGCAACTTTTATCTATCAAAAAGTGTTTTCCAGCGCTAAACCTTTCATCTGATTTCTAAATTGCTGCATTTGTAAATTCTAAAAGCCAGTAAAGGAATAGTAGTGGTAAAAAAAAGCACTTGTGGGTTTAACTATCTTTTTTTGTACAATTCTCTTTTAAGGGGGCATGGCAAGGGGTGTGTCCTATGCCTGTATACTCTTGCTGATAGGTGTCCCTCATTCCCATCTCAAAATGTTGGGAGGTATGGGTAAAGGTAAATTCTGACAGATTGCTCTCTGCACTGCACTTTGCAATTACCACTTTGATCTTGTGTAATTTTGCTGAATAAAGGTGAACACAATGCAAAAAGCAAAATACATACATTGTGTTGGATGAACTGTCTTATCACTAATACTGTTCAGTAAGTTTTGGTCCCAGCAACTCTAAAGGCCTGTACACACGATCTGACTTTTTGACAACAAACCTCCGACGGACCTGTTTTTGCAGACAATCCAACCGTGTGTGCGCTCCATCGGACAAACTTTTTTGCTTTTTTATTGGACAAATGTTCGCTGTGAGATCATGCAAACTTTCTGGAAACAAATGTCCGATGGAGCAAATCCGATCATGTGTACACAAGTCCAAAGTACAAACACGCATGCTCAAAACCAATGCTAAAGATCAGACAACAATAGCAGAAGTTGCCTTAAGGGTGGCCGCAAAGAGCAGAAAATCCACGTAGTGGGCCAGATTCTCAAAAAATGGCGTATCTGGCGGCGTAGTGTATCGTATCGCATTTACACTACGTCTACGCAAATTACTGGAGCAAGTGCCGTATTCTCAAAGCACTTGCTCCGTAATTTTCGGCGGCGTAGCGTAAATGCGGCGTCGTAAGGCCGCGTAATTCAAATACTGAAGGAGGGGGCGTGCTGTATTTAAATTAAGCGCGCCCCCGCGTCAAACGAAGTGCGCATTCGCCGGCTGGGAAAAAAGCCCAGTGCGCATGCTCCAGCTCACGTCGGAAAGCGTAGTTGAAACCGACGTCAAAACGACGTGATCATCACTTACGCAATTCCCTATTCGCGAACGACTTAGTAAAACGACGTAACCGACGGAAAAAGGCGACGCTGACCCGACGCCATACTTAACATGGCAACGACGGCACTTCGGAAACATACCCCTCATACAGCAGGGGTAACCTTACGCGTACGCAACCTACGTAAACTACATCGCCGCGTCGCAAAATGTTCGGGAATCGGCGTAATGAGGCAAATGAGAAAACAACGTAAAGGCCACCTAGCGGCCGGCGTTGTCATTACATCTAAGATCTGACGGTGTAATTGCTTTACACCTGTCAGATCTTCAGTGTATCTTTGCGTAAGTGATTTTAAGAATCACTCGCATAGATACCCATAGAAAAAAACTGCGATATGACAGTGTATCTGAGATACACCGTCGTATCTCAGCTGAGAATCTGGCCCATTACGTCTATTATGTCACTAAATTTGTGTTTGTTGTGTGTATGCATACCAAGTTCATGGACAATGCCCTTCGGAGCAAAATCCACGGAAAAGTCAGTTGGGAGTCCGATCGTGTGTATGAGGCTTAACAGACACTACAGCCTGGTAGCATATGACCGGAATCCTCTCTGAACACTGCACTGCAATACAGCCCTGTTTAGGACCTATTGGACATTGAAGAAGCAGTTACCCTCTTATTATTCATCACTCTGCTCGCTCTTTCCTGTTGATATACTTCCAGTGTTGGATTGTCAGCACAACATAATACAGTGTTAGAAACTACAGGGTCCAATACACCAACGTGGCAGGGCCCTCCCGCCAAATAAACACAATTTACTATGCTTAAATTATGAATTGACACAGTGAGTGATCAGTACCGATCACACACATTGTGTTCATTCTGGAAAGAAAGGGGCTAGTAAATATGACTTTAACCAGACCCTTTCCCCACTCTCCATCTTGAAGGTTCCTAATGTGTGCTTGTAGCTGCTGGCAAGAAGGTGAGGGGACTCCCTCTTGTATGCATTGGATGCTACCAGAGCTCTGAAAGACTTCTCACTGATTGTTCAGGTCTAAGCAGTTTTAACTCTTACGGGGGGGGGGGGGTTAACGGGGGAAAGTATGGTGCACAAGGAGGGTGATTGGTGTGGCAGGGGAACAATTACTGGAACCGATCCCCTGTATGTCTCAGAAAGCTGATGGGAGGGAGAGAATAAGAAGCCAGCTTTCAAGCTTTCAGGTGCTGCAGAGGAATCCATACAGGGGATCAGATCCAGTAATTGCCCCTCGATCACCCTCCTAGGCCCACATCCGATTCACCCTGCTGCATGGGCCCCCCTGCTTACCCGGGCCCCCATATTCACGGCCCTGAGTGTAGCCATTGCTTTGAAATACAGGTAGTTGATATCAAGACAAATTTATTACTCTATAACTGTAATGAATGGCAGGGGCTCAGCTTTAAATATTTTGTCAAAATAATTTGTTGAATTAATATTATTGATTAGCACTGGGGTTATTTATCTAATTCGGTTGTGAGTGGTGTTGGAAGCAAGCCTCAAAAATATTTCCTAGAGTTTGAAGGGGAAATATACAATCCCACTTCTAATGCTATACACAAGATACATACAGTATGTTTAATACATATTAAATCCATCTACACTTCAGATGCATTTTTAAACACAGCGTGAAAGCCCCATAGAATTTCCCTGAATTGGAAAAGCATATCAGCTGGCTAGAAATGCCATAGGCAATATTTTTTCCTGGTGTTCATCAAAGCAATGCACTTTATGTAAACAGCTCCCATATGCTGGTGCTGATCTATACATGAAGGGTCTATTTCTGTACTGAGCATGCAGGGAAAAGCAGTCTAGTGTGAGCAAGCTCTAATTCATTCCTTTAGCATGTGATAACAGCAGACACAAAAGCTATTATACATTTTTAGGTGCTCTTAAAGGTTTAGCAACTTCATTTATAAATGGATCTATAAAATTGCATGATATTAAAACATTTTTTTTTAGAAAAGGGATCCATAGCCTTCTATATAATAAGGCATAATAACTTTGATGCAAAAAATGGGAGATGTTATTGTTTTTTACTAACACCTTCATATTTCCTCCCTTCACATATACAAACTTATAAGAATACTGTCATAATTAGGGTTGAGCGAACCCCAACTGTAAAGTTCCGGTTCGGTACGGACTTTGGGTTTTTCCCGAACCCGGACCCGAACCCGAATAATTGGTGAAAGTTCGGGTCCGGGTTCGGAGTTCGGGAAAAAAAAATGTGCGGTGGTCCCCCCAAATTCAATAACCAGACCCTTTAGGTCTGGTATGGATATTAAGGGGAACCCCGCCATCAATTTTAAAAAAAATGACGTGGGGTTCCCCCTAAAATCCACACCAGACCCCTTATCCGAGCACGTTGACCTGGCTGGCCGCAGAAAAGAGGGGGGGACAGAGTACGGCCCCCCCTCTCCTGAACCGCACCAGGCCACATGCCCTCACATGCCCTCCACCTTTGGTTGATTTGACATGATTTGAAAAGGCACACAACTGTCTATATAATGTCCCACAGTTAACAGTGCATGTTAGAGCACAAACCAGGCTATAAAGTCCAAGGAATTGTCTGTAGACCTCCAAGACAGGATTGTATCAAGGCACAGCTCTGGGGAGTGTTACAGAAAAATGTCTGTAGAATTGAACCTCCCAATGGGCACAGTGGCCTCCATCATGCGTAAATGGAAGAAGTTTGAAACCACCAGGACTCTTGCTAGAATGGGCCACGCGGCCAAGCTGACCAATAGGGGGAGAAGGGCCTTAGTCAGGGAGGTGACCAAGAACCTGATGGTCACCCTGACAGAGCTCCAACTTTCTCTGTGGAGAGAGAAGAATCTTCTAGAAGAACAACCATCTCTACAGCACTCCATCCAATCAGGCCTGTATGGGAGAGTGGCCAGATGGAAGCCACTTCTCAGTAAAAGACACGTGACAGCCCATCTGGAGTTTGCCAAAAGGCACCCGAAGGACTTTCAGACCATGAGAAACAAAATTCTCTGGTCTGATGAAACAAAGCTTGAACTCTTTGGCCTGAATGGCAAGCGTCATGTCTGGAGGAAACCAGGCACCACTCATCACCTGGCCAATACTATCCCTACAGCGAAGCATGATGTTGGCAGCGGAGGGGATGTTTTTCAGTGGCGGGATCAAGGGAAAGATGAATGCAGCAATGTACAGACACATTTTTGATGAAAACCTGCACTCTGGACCTCAGACTGGGGAGAAGGTTCATCTTCCAACAGGACAACGACCCTAAGCACACAGGCAAGATAACAAGGGAGTGGCTACCGGACAACTCTGTGCATGTCCTTGAGTGGCCCAGCCAGAGCCCAGACTTGAAACAGGTTGAACAACTCTGGAGAGATCTGAAAATGGCTGTGCACAGACGCTCTCCATCCAACATGATGGAGTTTGAGAGATCCTGAAAAGAAGAATGGGAGAAACTGCCCAAAAATAGGTGTGCCAAGCTTGTAGCATCATACTCAAAAAGACTTGAGACTGTAATTGGTGCCAAAGGTGCTTCTACAAAGTTTTGATCAAAGGCTCTGAATATTTACCGTACATGGGATTTTTTCATTTTTTATTTTTAATACATTTTGAAAGATTTTCAACAAACTTCTTCCCCGTTGTCATTATGGAGTATTGTTTCTAGAATTTTGAGGAAATTAATTAATTTAATCTATTTTGGAATAAGGCTGTAACATAACAAAATGTGGAAAAAATTAAGCACTGTGAAGACTTTCCGAATGCATTGTAGACTGGCCTTGACTCAGAAACATTCATTTAATAGGCCATTTTTTAAGAGCATACTATAATAAGAGCAAATGATATCATGGTGGGTGTGGTGGGATGAGGTTCTCATCTTGCACCCCATGTCAAGGGACTGCACAGCCCACAACCCCAACCCACAGCATTGCATACCAACCTTTGTATTATATTGAAATAAAACAGACTATCCAATAAATTGCCTTTTAAATGGCCTTGGCATTTTATTGTGGTTTACATACACTCTTAAAAACAGTATAAACTTTCTTATTAAACGCCAAAATATTTTTTAAATCTATAAAGAGGACTCAGTTATGTCACTCAAATCCAGCATTTACCAGTATTCTATACACGTAACTAAACATAACTATATACTTTACATCATGGGTGACCTTACCCCTAATAAGGCAAACCAGGGAAACATGGGAGGAAAGCTCGCCTCTGTGCTCTAGTTCATGCAAGTCAACAGCAAAAATAAATTAAAAAAAGCTTATATGTGTGTGTGTATATATATACATATACAGTGCCTTGCGAAAGTATTCGGCCCCCTTGAACTTTGCGACCTTTTGCCACATTTCAGGCTTCAAATATAAAGATATAAAACTGTAATTTTTTGTGAAGAATCAACAACAAGTGGGACACAATCATGAAGTGGAACAAAATTTATTGGATATTTCAAACTTTTTTAACAAATAAAAAACTGAAAAATTGGGCGTGCAAAATTGTTCAGCCCCTTTACTTTCAGTGCAGCAAACTCTCTCCAGAAGTTCAGTGAGAATCTCTGAATGATCCAATGTTGACCTAAATGACTAATGATGATAAATAGAATCCACCTGTGTGTAATCAAGTCTCTGTATAAATGCACCTGCACTGTGATAGTCTCAGAGGTCCGTTTAAAGCGCAGAGAGCATCATCAAGTAAAAGGAACACACCAGGCAGGTCCGAGATACTGTTGTGGAGAAGTTTAAAGCCGAATTTGGACACAAAAAGATTTCCCAATCTTTAAACATCCCAAGGAGCACTGTGCAAGCGATAATATTGAAATGGAAGGAGTATCAGACCACTGCAAAAAAGGAGAAAACTGATCAGAGATGCAGCCAAGAGGCCCATGATCACTCTGGATGAACTGCAGAGATCTACAGCTGAGGTGGGAGACTCTGTCCATAGGACAACAATCAGTCGTATACTGCACAAATCTGGCCTTTATGGAAGAGTGGCAAGAAGAAAGCCATTTCTTAAAGATATCCATAAAAAGTGTTGTTTAAAGTTTGCCACAAGCCACCTGGGAGACACACCAAACATGTGGAAGAAGGTGCTCTGGTCAGATGAAACCAAAATCGAACTTTTTGGCAACCATGCAAAACGTTATGTTTAGCGTTAAAGCAACACAGCTCATCATCCTGAACACACCATCCCCACTGTGAAACATGGTGGTGGCAGCATTATGGTTTTGGCCTGCTTTTCTTCAGCAGGGACAGGGAAGATGGGTAAAATTGATGGGAAGATGGATGGAGCCAAATACAGGACCATTCTGGAAGAAAACCTGATGAAGTCTGCAAAAGACCTGAGACTGGGACGGAGATTTGTCTTCCAACAAGGCAATGATCCAAAACATAAAGCAAATTCTACAATGGAATGGTTCACAAATAAAAATATCCAGGTGTTATAATGGCCAAGTCAAAGTCCAGACCTGAATCCAATCGAGAATCTGTGGAAAGAACTGAAAACTGCTGTTCACAAACGCTCTCCATCCAACCTCACTGAGCTCGAGCTGTTTTGCAAGGAGAAATGGGCAAAAATGTCAGTCTCTCGATGTGCAAAACTGATAGAGACATACTCCAAGCGACTTACAGCTGTAATCGCAGCAAAAGGTGGCACTACAAAGTATTAACTTAAGGGGGCTGAATAATTTTGCTCGGAAGCATTGAACTTAATTTTTCTCTGCACATCGTTGTGTTTTACGCCACTGCGTTGGACACGATCAGATTTTTAACTGATGGTGTGTAGGCAAGACTGATAAAGGTCAGCTTCATCGGATATCTGATGAAAAAATCCATCGGTTCATTTTCATCAGATCGTGTGTACGTGGCATTACATCTTCCTTGTGTATATTTAAGTGATCTGTAAAAATCAATGAAGGATAAAAACAAAAAAGACCAAAAAAAACTGTATTAATGTGTACAACATAAAAGAAACAGTAAAAAAAATGATTCAAAGTATGTAAATTCTAGACTATACTAAAAATGTAATATGGAAACTTTAAGTTTCACATGGTGAACTGATAAATGCAGGGCTTTTTTTTTCGGGTGGGGGGGGGGGGGGGAACTTGGAGGAACTCAGTTCCACCACCTCTGGCTCAGACCCTTTGGTGCCTGCTCACCACAATCACTTGTAAACACAGAAGTCTGGTTTCTGTGTTTACAAGTGACAGCTCTGCAGTCTGTGTGTAACCCCCCTGAACTCTGCACTCTGTATGTAATGCAATCCTGGTATTTAATACGCCTTTAAGACCCTTCTACTGTTTGTGAAATCTGAACGGGGTCGTGGTTGAGTTCCTGCACCTATTTTCTGAGAAAAAAAGCTCTGGATAAATGTGAGGGTGACGTAATGGGAAAAAAATAAATAAAATGCCTAGATCAAGCATCACTAACCCAACCCAGATACAACTTTATTTTTATTTTGGATAGAGTAGGGAAGTAACAGAACCCCAGTTTGTTTTTTAATTTGCAGTTGTCCCCTCAATACCTGTAATAGCAAGAAGTGAGAGGACTTCTCCCCAATGGCTACGCGGTTTGGAAAAAACATTTTGGGAGTAAAATGAAGAAAGATATTCAGGCTATTATTGCTGTCTGTGTCTTCCTCTCCTGTCATTCCCTGCTACAAAATATTGCAGTCTTATCAAATACTGCTGGTTTACCCTACCACTAGGATATAACCATCCCACCTACAAATCCCCTTTCCCAGTATTATAGCACTTACTAGTTGCTCATCTCCTGACAATGACATAGTACTACGCCAAGGAGGCATCGTTGTTGCTAGGCAGGGGCTTGTCACTGCCTGTTTCTCATCTTTCCTTCTGATTGACTGCAGTGGGACTCTATTTGAGCCTCACAAGCCCAGTGCTCTGGGTCCTGCCTATATAGCTCTGTGCCTTACGTTTTGGGAGCATTCAAGTATTGGTGGGCATGCTAGCTATAAGGGAAATGTGGTTGCTATTGGTGAAAGTGCAAATCAGTCTCCCTATTTTCACAGAATAGGATGCAAATTGGTAAACCTTACAATATCAAATGCTAGACATGTGCAGACTAAATATTTTGTTTTGTTTTTTTGTTTTCGATTGGAAAATACATTTATTTAGTTACTCCCGAAAATCGTTTTGATTTCTTTCGTTTTTCGTTGGGGAATAGCTTTTGTCCGAAAATCCAATAATACTTGGTTTCTGTCGAATGGTCAAAAGAATATTCGACGGAACGTCGAATCTTTACGTCGAATCGTACATTTCCGTTTGAATATTCCGCCTACAAGAATTCTAATGTTGTATGACTAGTAATAATGTAGAATCTATTTTCTCATAAATCAAAATCTAATCTCTGTAATGTCGAATTTATTATTTCTATAGTGTCAAATTTTTCTATAATGTCGAATCTTTTACCTATAATGTTGAATCTTTTCCCTATACTGTAACGAAAATAAAGCATTTTTTATGTCGGATCTTTCGGTTTTCGTTTCTTGCGCTTTCATTATCGTTTGTTAAACGATAACGAAAAAAACAGATTTTCGGACGAAAATGCATTCTAACGAAAACGAATGCACATGTCTATTAAATGCCACACACCATGGAGCTGGATCCTACACAGGTCCAGCTATTTGTGAAAGGACCCTGTAAGATGACCTGCCAGGTTCAGGCACTCTCGATCAAGACTTCTCAGCATGCAACTTCAGGTGCCCTAACTGTTCCATCAGCGGCCGCTGGACCTGAGCCAAATTTCATTTTATCGAATTATATCAGCGGTAACCACTTTCCCAATTTCAAGAACAATTTCAAGAATTTCAGCTCTCGTGTTGGTGTCTTTGGTGTTATCACTTTGAAGTTTGAACAATAAAAGGCAATCAGAATTCCTGGATGTGCAGCCATTTATTTTCTTACAACAAATTAAGATTGCTATTACATTACAGTACTCCAATGGGATCCATTGTCCTAAGCCTTCAGCTTACAACCATCTGATCCTGCTCATGGAAGCCATGCAGCTGGCAATTTTGTATTGAGTGCTGGCTTCCTGCAAGGCACTCAGAAAGACTGGCCACTGCTTTATCTTTTCCTTCTTTGCCTTCCTCTTCACCCTACTGGAAGCTCCAGCCACCATTATTTCATCAGATGAGCCTATGCAGATTGGGGCCACTTCTCTTTCCCCTCAGAAGAAACTACACAGAAGAAACTTCTGCCTCTACTGTGGTTCCAAAGGCTATTTTGTAAGCAGTTGCCCAAATAAAGTTGCCAAGGCCTTGTAGAGCAGGGACAACTCTGCTGGGCCATATCAGTCTCCCTGAGGAGCATAACAAGCCTGCCCTGTTCTGCATTCCTTACCAAACCTTTAAAAATTATCTGGGTCAGCCAGAAATTGTATGACCAAAGCTCTAGTCTCTCAGCTTCAGCTCCTTCTTGTTCTGTTCTGGTAACCCTGTTCTCTCTGGTTGCCGATGACAACCACCACCACCTAGCCTTAGGAGCAGTCAACCTCCAGACTCTGTGGTATTTATTACTATTATTTTTTTTATTATTTATCAACTGGGCTTTTGGGACAACTTCAGCACTGAGCACTGTCTACGCAAACAAGTAGTTCTAAGTTCTCTTACCTATAATTTTCTTCCTGTCTGCTACCAGGAATACTTGTCTTCAGTGCCAGATCTCCCACTAAGCTACCACTGCATCTGCCTTATAACTCCCCAAATGGTTTGTTTCCCAGTGTCTCACCGCCAAAGGGGCAAGTTTCCCTCCTCTTGGAACCTGAGAACCAGGCCATGAAGGTCTGGCAAAATCAGTGAAAGAGGTTCATCTGCCCCTCAACTTCTCCTATTGGCATAGGTTTATTTTTCATTGAAAAGCAAGGATTGACTATTGAGGCCCAAATTACCATTCCCAAACCCTTTTCCTCTTGACCATTGAGCCTTTTAGTGTAACCCATATCTGTGGGGGGAATGAGTGGAAGACAGCCTTCAATACCGGTGATGGGCACTACGAGTACCTGGTAACACCCTTTGGTTTACAAAATGCTTCTGAAATCTCTGGACGTTGGACAGTGCTCTAAACCAGTGTTTTTCAACTCCAGTCCTCAAGGCACACCATCGGGTCATGTTTTCAGGCTTTCCATTATTTTGCACAGGTGATTTGATCAGTTTCACTGCCTTAGTAATCACCACAGCCATTTCATCTGAGGGAAATCCTGAAAACTTGACCTGTTGGTGTGCCTTGAGGACTGGAGTTGAAAAACACTGCTCTAAACGGTGGTCTGAGGGGGCCTGTAATGCACACAGTCTAGACGGTGGTCTAAAGAGGCCTGTAAAAGTGCAGAGTGCTCTGGACGATGGCTGTAATTCTACACAGTGCTCTGGACTGTGGTTGTAATGCTCTGGATGGTGGTATAAGAGGTCTGCAATGCTGCACTGTGTTGTGGATAGTGGTATGAGATGTCTGTAATGCTGCACAGTGCTCTGGGTGGTGGTCTGAGGGGAGGCCTGTAATGCACTGTGCTCTGGGATGGTAATCTCACTCTGAGAGGCATGTAATGCTGCACAGTGCTGGATGGTGGTCTCATGTCTGAGGGATGGCTTGTAATGCACAGGGCTTTGGATGCCGGTGGTCAGAAGAGGCCTGTAATTCTGCACAGTGCTGGATGGTGGTCTCAGGTCTGAGGTGTGGCCTGTAATGAACAGTGCTTTATATGCCACTGGTCACTGATCACAGTGGTCAGTGTTTCAGAGGAGGCCTGTAATGCTGCAAAGTGCTGGATGGTGGTCTCAGGTCTGGGGTATGGCCTGTAATGCACAGTGCCCTGGATTCCGGTGGTCAGAGGAGGCCTGTAATGCACACACAGTGCTCTGGACCTCAAGTCTGTAATTGTAATGTACACACAGTGCTCTCAACTGCTCTACTCTGGTCGGCCGTCGTTGTTATGACTGAGTCGGTAGTGAGACTGAGACTCTCATCGGGAGGGTGCACGGTGCTGTTCTGCTCTGGACGATTGTCTGAGGACTCAGAGGAAGCCTGTAATGATGGATGCACAGTACGGCAACTGCTGCTATGGACTTGCTTGCTTGCTGGGAGCAGACGCACAGGAGAAAGCAGAGCTCCCTGGAAACCAGTAGTTCTGAGGGTAAAGGTTCCTGCCTACAGTTTTTTGTTTCGTTTTCATTCATTAACGAAAACGGAATAGATTTTTGTCATAGTTTTCATCAGTGGACGAAAATTTGGTTTACTTTTCATTTAGTTTTCATCACTGTAAAAATGCAGCTGACAAAAACTTTGATGAAAACATTTTCGTTCACGAAATTAACACTGCCAGTAAATCTTACTTTCCTCCCCAGTATTACATTCCTCTCTAGTACAGGCTGCACTGAGAGAACAAGGCAGCAGTAGGTTTAGACTTAACATACTTAAAGGGGTAGTTCCCCCAAAAACCTTTTTTTTAACATTGATTGAGGCTCGTTTTGTCAAGGGGAATCGGGTGTTTTTTTTTTAGAAACGAAGCAGTACTTACCGTTTTAGAGATGCATCGTCTCCGACGCTTCCGGGTATGGTCTTCGGGTCTGGGCGTTCCTATTTGATTGACAGGCTTCCGTCGGTCGCATACATCGCGTCACGATTTTCCGAAAGTAGCCGAACGACGGTGCGCAGGCGCAGTATAGAGCCGCACTGGCGCTCGGCTTCTTTCGGCTACTCGTGACGCGATGTATGCGACCGTCGGAAGCCTGTCGGAAGCCTGTCAATCAAATAGGCACCCCCAGACCAGACGATCATACCCGGAAGCGACGGAGACGATGCATCTCTAAAACGGTAAGTACTGCTTAGATTCTAAAAAAAAAACACCCGATTTCCCTTGACATAACGAGCCTCAATCAATGTTAAAAAAAGGTTTTTGGGGGAATTACCCCTTTAACAAAATATGAATTTTTGCTCTTTGCCTCAAACAATAAAAAAAGACCAAGCACATATGTGTAAATAACAATACTTCAGAAAAAATGCATTATGAATTATGAAAAAATAAACAGAAACTGCGCAATTCTTAGGCTTAGTGAAATGTAGTTAATTTGTGTTGTAGATAAATAAAAAAGAACATAAAGTAAATATCTGTGTGAACCAGCCCTTAAAAAAAAAAAAAAAAACACTGAACAGCTGTAAGTAGTGATAACGTAAAAGGAGCTAAAAGACAAGCATGACTGCATTACTCCATGACGTTTCATGCATTATTGATCCTGTGCCAGTAAGGTCACACACCTATTATGTACACTCAGCATGTTTGTGCATTGCTTTCCTGTCTGCTGTACATGTCAGATCATGCCCTGACTTGCCTATTTAGACAGCTCCAGAATTGGATGTTGTCCTGTGAACTTGCCCGCTTTTTGAATTTTTTTCTATAGAGTATATGGTAGAGAAGACTCTGGATATGAGAACAGATTGGTCCTGTCTAACCTGCCTGCTGACCTAAATTTGCTGACAACCCACACAGTGCATTCAACAATTTGGACAGTATTGAAGCTCAGTCATCTGAAGAATGCATTTAATGTATGCCCAATGAATATATTACCAGTGATATTATGTGAAATATGAGGGAAGACTCAGTCACACCTTTATTATAATAATAATGTAAATTTGGGATTCATATGTAGCACAATTTTTACAGCAGAACTGCCATGTAGCAGACGGTGTAGATGCACTCAGGTCTCTTTAGGTAGAAGGAACCCAAGCTGTGTCGTATTGTATCATCACGCAGGCATTGGGGTATTTCTTGTGCTTGTGGAGGCTTATGCCCTGTACACACGATCGGATTTTCCTGTTGAAAAAAAGTTGAATGGTCTTTCCAACGGAATTCCGCTCAAGCCTGCCTTGCATACACATGGTTACACAAAAGTTTGGTGAGCGTTTGACTGCCAAGAACGCGGTGCTGTAAAAGACTAAGACAAGACGAGAAAATTAAGTTCTATTCTTCTGAACATGTGTCGATTTGTTTCCGACCATGCGTCGGAATTTTGCGCATCGGAATTTGTACACACGATAGGAAATTCCGATCAGATTTTTTCCTGACGGGAAAATAGAGAATCTGCTCCCTATCTTTTTCCAGCAGTTTTTTCGTTTTTCAGGTTGTAAATTTTTTATTTATTTTTTAAATGTCATTAAAAACGATCGTGTGTGGGCTCCAGAGCATTTTTCACGATGTAAAAAATGTCCATTAAAAATTTCGAACATGCTCTAATTTTTCATGTCGTTTTTAACATTGACGTTTATTACGTCGTAAAAAATGGTCGTGTGTGGGCTTTAACGACGTGAAAAAAACGTGCATGCTCAGAAGCAAGTTATGAGACGGAAGCATACAGACGGTCGGGATTCCCGACCAAAAGCTCTCATCTGACTTTTTCCAACATGAAAACCGATCGTGTGTATTAGGCATTAGAATGATTTTATGAATGAGCTCAGGCTCGTAGGGGGCCTCCAAGAATCTACAATCAGCATCCCACTGTATGACATTACCCTAAGAAACCTGTGAAAGGCATGTCTCTACCTTGCTAATAGGCCCCATTTACATTTGATCTGAGTGTTTTTTGTAGTTTTTCAGACAATTTGTGAGCGTTTGTAGAGGCATTTTCATGTGCGGTGTAGGCTTGAACTTTGTTAAAAAATTTACAACCATTTGTTTCCTAGACAAGAAAACACAAAGGCGCCGTACACACGGCAGAGAACCTCGACGGGCAGAACACATCGTTCCGCCCATCGAGGTTCTCTCCCGGCCGTCTAATTCGGCGACCCACCCGTCGGGAATGGCAACCAGACATTCTTCCAGGCGGGCCGTCGAGGAAATAGAGAGCGTGCTCTCTATTTTGGCTCGACGGGCTTCCCGACGGGAAGCTCGCCGAGACCGTACACACGGCCGAGGTCCTCGCTGGAATGTGCATTCCAGCGAGGTTCTTGCTGGTTTTCAGCGAGAACCTCGGCCGTGTGTACGGCGGCAAAGAGTGTGTTTTCATGCATTATTCAAGTACACCTATTGAAGTCTATTGGGGCCAGAATGCATTGTTCTGCCCCAAAAGAAGCTCATGTTATTTTTCAAGTGTCGATTGAAGTGACGCTACATTAGGGTTGTCACCTGTCCGGGATTTTAGATCCTGTGTCCAGGTTTCAGCTACCTGAAATCCGGACACATTAGTGGCAGCCCTGCAGCACCAGTCCTCCTATCCCCCTCTCCCCTCCCAATCGGCTTCCAGTGTTTTTAATTATATTGGTGAGGGGGTGCTTTAACTGGGGTACAGACTGGCCTGGTGGAGATTATACCGGGGGACAGACTGACCAAGGAGGGATTATACTGGAAGACAGACTGACCTGGGGGGGATGCACTGGGGGACAGACTGACCTGGGGGGTGTACTGAAGGACAGACTGACCTGAGGGGGGCGACTGTACTGGGGGACAGACTGACCTGGGGGGGACGACAACTGTACTGGGTACAGACTGACCTGGGGGGGCTGTACTGGGGGACAGACTGACCTGGGGGGGACTGTACTTGGGGATAGACTGACCTGGGGGGAGCGACTGTACTGGGGGACAGACTGACCTGGGGTGGACTGTACTGGGGGACAGACTAACCTGGGGGGGACTGTACTGGGGGACAGACTGACCTGGGGGGGGACTGTACTGGGGGACAGACTGACCTGGGGGGACTGTACTGGGGGACAGACTGACCTGGGGGGGACTGTACTGGGGGACAGACTGTCCTGGGGGGTGATGACTGTACTGGGGGACAGACTGACCTGGGGGCGACTGTACTGGGGGACAAACTGACCTGGGGGACTGTACTGGGTGACAGACTGACCTGGGGGGACTGTACTGGGGACAGACTGTACTGGGGGGTGACGACTGTACTGGGGGACAGACTGAGCTGGGGGACAGACTGGCCTGGGGGGGACTGGCCTGGGGGACAGACTGGCCTGGGGGGGGACTGTACTGGGGGACAGACTGTCCTGGGGGGGTGACGACTGTACTGGGGGACAGACTGACTTGGGGGGGGGGATTGTACTGGGGGACAGACTGGCCTGGGGGGACTGTACTGGGGGACAGACTGGCCTGGGGGGGACTGTACTGGGGGACAGACTGGCCTGGGGGGACTGTACTGGGGGACAGACTGGCCTGGGGGGGACTGTACTGGGGGACAGACTGGCCTGGGGGGGACTGTACTGGGGGACAGACTGTCCTGGGGGGTGACGACTGTACTGGGGGACAGACTGACCTGGGGGGGGATTGTACTGGGGGACAGACTGGCCTGGGGGGGACAGAACTGGGGGATAGACTGACCTGTGGGGGGGGACTGTACTGGGGGACAGACTGACCTTGTTTGATCTATTTACGTTCCTTAAACTTCTCCCATTGGCTTGATGAAAAGGTGGCAACCCTACGCTACACTCGGGTGTGAACAAGCACCAAGGAATATATTGGGAATCCCAGTGTTTAGTTGTCTTGTGAGGGGGGTCATGAGAAATGACCCTCCCCATACTGTGCATACATGTAGGTAAATAAGAGAATAGGATAGGAGTCTTGGTGGAATTGTGCACATATACCTGCGTATATACACTCACTGGCCACTTTATTAGGTACATCTTGCTAGTATCGGGTTGGACCCCTTTTGCCTTCAGAACTGCCTAACCTTTCATTGGATAAATTCAACAAGGTGTTGGAAACCTTCCTCCCCAACCCTACAGCCCATACATCAAAGGCACCTTTGTCCTACCTGTAATGGTTCTCGCTTCTTTGCATAAGTCAGCAGTTGGGAAGAGGGGGTGCTTGGATGTCGAAATTTTGGCTTTACTTCTAACATCTAATAAAAAGTCAAAATTTGCATATCTGTAACAGAGCATGGAAAGAGGAAATGCATTTGAAGCTTTTAGACTGTAAGCTCTTATGAGCAAGGCCACCCTAACCCTCTGTATTTTACTGTATTGTAACTGTGCCGTCTCCCTCTATCCTTAATATTGTAAAGGGATGCGCAAACTGTTGGCGCTTTACACTCACCGGACACTTTATTAACCACTTAAGACCCGGACCAAAATGCAGGTAAAGGACCTTGCCCCTTTTTGCGATTCGGCACTGCGTCGTTTTAACTGACAATTGCGTGGTCGTGCGACGTGGCTCCCAAACAAAATTGGCGTCTTTTTTTCCCCACAAATAGAGCTTTCTTTTGGTGGTATTTGATCACCTCTGCGGTTTTTATTTTTTGCGCTATAAACAAAAATAGAGCGACAATTTAAAAAAAATGCAATATTTTTTACTTTTTGCTATAATAAATATCCCCCAAAAATATATAAAAAAACATTTTTTAGGCCGATACGTATTCTTCTACATATTTTTGGTAAAAAAAAATCGCAATAAGCGTTTATCGGTTGGTTTTGGCAAAATTTATAGCGTTTACAAAATAAGGGATGATTTTATTGCATTTTTATTAACTATTTTTTTTTTACTACTAATAGCGGCGATCAGCGTTTTTTTTTCGTGACTGCGACATTATGGCGGACACTTCGGACAATTTTGACACATTTTTGGGACAATTGTCATTTTCACAGAAAAAAATGCATTTAAATTGCATTGTTTACTGTGGAAATGACAGTTGCAGTTTGGGAGTTAACCACAGGGGGTGCTGTGACTTTGAGTGTTCCCTGTGTGTGTGTTTACAACTGTAGGGGGGTGTGGCTGTAGGTGTGACGCCATCGATCGCGTCCCCCTATGACAGGGATGACGCGATCGATGCTGCGGCAAAAGAGAGAAGCACGGGGAAGCCGTGTTTACACACGGCTCTCCCCGTTCTTCAGCTCCAGGGACGGATCGCCGCACTGCAGCGGCGATCGGGTCCGCGAGTCCCGGTCCTTGAGCTTCGGACCGGGTCACGGGAGCGCGCCGCGGGCGCGCGCCCGTGACCCACAGCTGGGTACTAAAATCAACGTATATATACGTTGATGTGCCCAGCCGTGCCATTCTGCCGACGTATATGTGCAGTAGGCGGTCCTTAAGTGGTTAAATACACCTTGGTAGTACTGTGAAACCTTGGATTGCAAGTAACGCGGTTAACGGGTGTTTTGCAATACGAGTTTTTTTATGAAATCCTGCTCTCGCAAAACGAGCAGGATTCAAGCCACAGCGGTGTGCAGTACCGCATTTGGCCAGAGGTGCGGGGGCGCCGGAGCAGCCGACGGGAGCAGTTCGGAAATACTCAGAAAAACTCCCTCTGGCCACATGCGGTATTGCATGCCATAGAAGTCAATGCGGAACACATTTTTTTTGTTTCCATTCTATGGGGAAACTCGCTTTGAAATGCGAGTGCTTTGGATTACGAACATTTCCCAGGAATGGATTATTCTCATAATCCAAGGTTCCACTGTACCGGGTTGGACCCCCTGTTGACTTCAGAAATGCCTTCATTCTTCATGGCATAAATTAAATAAGGTGTTGCAAACATTCCTCATAGATTTTTGTCCATATTGACATGAGAGCATCACGCAGTTTATGCAGATTTGTCAGCTGCGCATCCATGATGAGAAACTCCCGTCCGTGGGTTCGCGCATGCGCGCCGCGGGGCGCGTGCACGCTGCCCGGTCCTAAGCTCTGTGACCGTGACCGCGGGACCCGCGGACCCAATCGCGGCTGAAGTCCCTCGATTGGTCCCTGGACCTGAAGAACAGGGAGAGCTGTGTGTAAACACAGCTTCCCCGTTCTTCACTGTGGCGCCGTGATCGATCGTGTGATCTCTTTTATAGGGATACACAATCGATGATGTCACACCTACAGCCACACCCCCCTACAGTTGTAAACATATATTAGGTCATACATAACCCTTTCAGCGCCCCCTTGTGGTTAACTCCCAAACTGCACTGTCATTTCCACAATAAACAATGCAATTTAAATGCATTTTTTGCTGTAAAAATGACAATGGTCCCAAATATGTCAAAATTGTCCGAAGTGTCCGCCATAATGTCGCAGTCACGAAAAAATTGCTGATAGCCGCCATTAGTAGTAAAAAAATGTTTTTTTATAAAAATGCAATAAAACTATCCCCTATTTTGTAAACGCTATAAATTTTGCGCAAACCAACCGATTAACGCTTATTTTACCAAAAATAGGTAGAAGAATACGTATCGGCCTAAACTGAGGAAACATTTTTTTTATATATTTTTGGGGGATATTTATTATAGCAAAAATAAAAATAAATATTGCATTTTTTTCAAAATTGTCGCTCTATTTTTGTATATAGCGCAAAAAATAAAAAATGCAGAGGTGATCAAATACCACCAAAAGAAAGCTCTATTTGTGGGGAAAAAAGGATGCCAATTTTGTTTGGGAGCCACATCGCACGACCGCGCAATTGTTAGTAAAATCTACCCTAAAGGTCCGGGTCTTAAGTAGTTAAAGCGGTTGTATAGCCTAAAAAAAAAAACGTAAGCATACTAGCTCATTATGAAATACTTACCTTGGAACGAGGCGTCGGTACCACTGCCGGTCCACGCCGAGGGAGATGACTTTTCTCCTCGGCGTGCCTTCCGGGTATCACGGCTCCAGCGATGTGAGTGGCTGGAGCCGCGATCTCGCCACTCCCGCGCAAGTGCAAGAGGGACTTCGTTCCGGCAAGGTCCGGCGGCTGCAAAGCCTTAAGCTGAAAATCCCCAGTGCGCATGCGCCACTGCATTCAGCGACTAGTTGCGAGGGGAATATCTCCTAAACCGTACAGGTTGAGGAGATATGGTTTTTACCTACAGGTGAGCCTTATTATAGACTTACCTGTAGGTAAAAGTAAAAAAAGAAACTATACAACCGCTATAAATCAAGAGAAATAATCAGTAATACACAACTATGTGAGGTGTAAGGCTGATGACACAAGGGCGACTCTGCCACTAATGTTCCTGCTGCAATTGCTAAGAGGCTGCCTATTCTGCCCCTATGGAATCGCTCCGTCTGTAGCTATGGCAGCAAGATGTCACTCCATCGCTAGCAATCAAGGTTCAATAGCAACAGGGCAACATCTTGCTGCATATGACTACAGAGGGAATTCATAGGAACACATTAGGGCGACCTTTCCAGTGATCCTGATGCTCATTTGAAACTAGTGGCATAATTTTGAAAAAAGACACAATATTTTTTGCTTTTTGCTATAATAAATATCCCATTTAAAAAAAAAAAAAACATTTTCTATCTCAGTTTAGGCCGATACGTATTCTTCTACATATTTTTGGTAAAAAAATGTAAAAAATAAAATCGCAATAACCGTATAGTGACTGGTTTGCGCAAAAGTTATATTGCCTACAAAATACGGGACATAATTATGATTTTTTTAAATTTATTTTTTTACTAGGAATGGCGGCGATTTTTTTCCGGGACTGGGGCATTATAGCGGACACATCGGACACTTTTGACACATTTTTGGGACCATTTACATTTATACAGTGAACAATGCTATAAATATGCATTGATAACTGTATAAATGTAACTGGCAGGGAAGGGGTTAACCACTAGGGGGCGGGGAAGGGGTTAAATGTTTCCTAGTGTGTGTTCTAACTGTGGGGGGAGGGGGGGTGACAGGGGAGGTGACCGATTGTGTCCCTATGTACAAGGGACACAATCGGTCGCCTATCTCCCTGACAGGGACGTGCAGCTCTGTGTTTACATACAGAGCTGCACGTCCCAGCTCAGTTACACGGCAATCGCGGGTGCCCGGCAGGCCATCGCGGCCGCCTGGCACACGCACGGGGGTCCCAGTGATGCGACGGGTGCGCGCGTGCGCCCCTAGCAACTTCTATGACTGCACGTCATATGACGTGCAGTCAGGACAATGGAGTTACCCGCCCGCCGTCATATGACGGTGGGCGGGTGACAAGTGGTTAATGGCATCCCAGTCTTAGTCCGTAGAGTTCAATATTGAGTTGGCCCTCCCTTTGCAGCTATATATAGCCTCAACTCTTCTGGGAAGGCTGTCCACAAGGTTTAGGAGTGTGTCTATGGGAATGTTTGACTATTCTTCCAGAAGCACATTTGTGAAGTCAGGCATGAGATGAGAAGGCCTGGCTCGCAGTCTCCACTCAAATTCAAAGGTGTTCTTTCGGGTTGAGGTCAGGATTCTGTGCAGGCCAGTCAAGTTCCTCCAACCCAAACTTGCTCATCCATGTCTTTATGGACCCTGCTTTGTGCACTGGTCTACGTCATTTGGTGGAGGGGGGATTATGGTGTTGGGGTTGTTTTTCAAAGGTTGGGCTTGGCCCTCTTAGTCACAGTGAAGGGAACTCTTAAGGCGTCGGCATACCAAGACATTTTGGATAATTTCATGCTCCCAACTTTGTGGGAACAGTTTTCGGGATGGCCTCTTCCTGTTCCAACATGACTGAGCATCAGTGTACAAAGTAAGGTCCATAAAGACATGGATGAGCGAGTTTGGGGTGGAGAAACTTGACTGGCCTGCAAAGTCCTGATCTCAACCTGACAGAACACCTTTGGGATGTATTAGAGGGGAGACTGCAAGCCAGGCCTTTCTTGTCCAGATCGGTACCTGACCTCACGAATGTTCTTCTGGAATAATGGTCAAACATTCCCATAGACACACTCCTAAACCTTGTGGACAGCTTTCCCAGAAGGGTTGAAGCTGTTATAGCTGCATAGGGTGGGCCAACTCAATATTGAACCCTACGGACTAAGACTGGGATGCCATTAACGTTCATGTGCGTGTGAAGGCAGGTGTCCTAATACTTTTGGTAATATAGTGAATATAAATGAAAATGATACAAAGAAAGTTTTTTTTAAACATGAGCCCACAATAATAATATCATTTATATTAAGCTGATCACAGTCATATGTACGGAATATATTACAATTTGATATAAAGTACAATCTTTCATATCTTGTAAATAGCAGCACTATGAGGAATTTACACAGGGCTGCTCTCACCTCACAATGCAGATTTCCTATACAGGCAGGCTGAGGACGTGCAGGGTATCGTCTGTTCACATGCACAGTCCTCTGACAAGCCAAGGCATGTCTCCAAATGACAATTCTTATCTTCCATGGACCCCAGCAGCCTGCTGTTTTTCTAACATTTGCTAAATCACATGACAGTGGGCGTACAGGGTGAGACGTCTCAGGTCAGTCATACAAGGACAGTATAGGAAGGTCAGCAGGTGCTAATGTATATATTTATGTGTGTTCTGTAACTATGGAGACTAGTAAAAATATTACAGCTAAAGGTGAGCAAATCTAGTTGGAATCCCGGTCAATGCTCTTTGGCAAATCATAAATTAAAATGTACACACATCGATTTGTCAGATTTGTAAATTCCTGTAATTCATGAATCTCTTTAAGGCTGGATTCACACCTCCGTGCTTGGTAACACACAGGTTATCGTGCATTACGGCAATGTGTGGTAATCTTGATGTGTAATGCTATGGTGAGACTCTGACGTGATGTGGGGACTCTGATGTGATGGGGGGGACTCTGATGTGATGGGGTGACTCTGACATGATGGGGGGACTCTGATGTGATGGGGGTCTCTGACAGAATGGGGGGTCTCTGACATGATGGGGGCCTCTGATGTGATGAGGGTCTCTAATGTGATGGGGGGCCTCTGACGTGATAGGGGGTATCTGATGTGATGGGGTGACTCTGACGTGATGGGAGGACTCTGATGTGATGGGGGCCTCTGACGTGATGGGGGCCTCTGATGTGATGGGGGTCTCTAATGTGATGGGGGGCCTCTGATGTGATGGGGGGACTCTGATGTGATGGGGTGTATCTGACGTGATGGGAGGACTCTGATGTGATGGGGGCCTCTGATGTGATGGGGGTCTCTAATGTGATGGGGGGGCCTCTGACGTGATGGGGGGTATCTGATGTGATAGAGGGCCTCTGATGTGATGTTGGGACCTCTGACGTGATGGGGGTCTCTGATGTAATAGGGGGCCTCTTATGTGATGGGGGGCCTCTGACGTGATGGGGGGGCCTCTGACGTAAAGGTAGTTTGAGCATAAATGAGCGTACAGAGGTCCAGATTCTCGCAGAATCCGCGGCGGCGTAGCGTAAGCCATTTACTCTACGCCGCCGCAACTTACTGGAGCAAGTGCCGTATTCTCAAAGCACTTGCTCCGACATTTGCGGCGGCGTACTGTAAATGGCCCGGCGTAAGGCCGCGTAATTCAAAGGGGGCGGCTTGTATTTATATTAAGCGCGTCCCCGCGCCGATCGAACTGCGCATGCACCGGCTGTAAAAATAGCCCAGTGCGCATGCTCCAGCTCACGTCGGAAAACGTCAATGAAGCCGACGTGAGCATCATTTACGTAAAGCCCTATTCGCGAACAACTTAGTAAAACGACAGAAAAAAACGACGCTGTCCCGACGCCATACTTAACATGGCATACGACGAACCTTCGTAAACTTACCCCTCATATAGCAGGGGTAAGTTTACGCTTACAGAAACGACGTAAACAACGACGAGGCGGCGCAAAAACGTTCGGGAATCGGTGTATCAGGCTCATTTGCATAGTCAAATGAGAAATCAACGTAAACGCCACCTAGCGGCCAGCGTAGAATTGCATCTAAGATCCGACGGTGTAAGTGACTTACGCCAGTCTGATCTGTATCTTTGCGTAAATGATTCTAGGAATCAGACGCATAGATACCCGGGGACAAAAACAGAGATACGATGGTGTATCTGGAGATACACCGTCATATCTCAGCTGAGAATCTGGCCCAGAGGGTTTAGACACGATCTGCTATATAGTATAATAACTATGTCACGGTAACTAGGAATAGAGTTCTGTACCACTAGACTGAACTTAAAGGGTCACTAAAGGAAAAAAAATGTTTTGCTTAAATGACTGTTTACAGGGTATAGAGACATAAAAGTTAACTGATTCCTTTTCAGAATGATTAAAAATACATAAAAATCAATCATATAATGTGCCTGCAGGTTAGTTTCACTTTTGAACTGGCTTCATGTTTCTGTGAAGTAGAAATAGACACACAGAACAAAAACAAACAAATCCAGGGCAGTGTTTTGTTTTTAAAATTAATCTTAGACCACCCTGAGAAAGCTCCCAGCACTGTGGTAATAAGGAAACAGACAAGCAGGAAGTGTGGAGAATAGAGCAGGATTACAGCAACTTCAAAGCAAAAACAAACATTAAGGACATTAAACAGTGCTGCAGTAAGGTAAAGGAAGCTATTTATCTAAAAAAATGTTTTCCTTTAGTGATCCTTTAACCACTTCAGCCCCGGAAGGATTTACCCCCTTCCTGACCAGAGCACTTTTTGTGATTCGGCACTGCGTCGCTTTAACTGACAATTGCGCGGTCGTGCGACGTGGCTCCTAAACATAATTGGCGTCCTTTTTTTTCCCATAAATAGAGCTTTCTTTTGGTGGTATTTGATCATCTCTGCGGTTTTTATTTTTTGCGCTATAAACAAAAATAAAGCGACTATTTTAAAAAAAATGCAATATTTTTTACATTTTGCTATAATAAATATCCCCAAAAAATATCTAAAAAAACAATTTTTTTCCCCAGTTTAGGCCGATACGTATTCTTCTACATATTTTTCGTAAAAAAAAATCGCAATTAGCATTTATTGATTGGTTTGCGCAAAATGTATAGCGTTTACAAAAAAGGGGGTAGTTTTATGGCATTTTTATTAATATTTTTTTTTTACTAGTAATGGCGGCGATCAGCGTTTTTTTTCGGTACTGCGATATTATGGCGGACACATCGGACACTTTTGACACATTTTTGGGACCATTGGTATTTTTATAGCGATCAATGCTATAAAAATGCATTGGATTACTATAAAAATGCGCCCTCTAGCAGCCAAAAAAGATAGGACGTAGAGCTACGTGCTCTCGCCCAGCACTGCCACCGTCCCGCAGTAATATGATGGCGGGCGGTCGGCATCTAGTTAAATCATGAATTGGCAAAGTCAGCAATAAACAATGCATATAGCTTTAACTTTCATTTAAATAATAGTACTATAACTAATTTAAAATGCACTCTAGGCGCATGGCTAGGATATAGTGCAATGTCCCCTCAGAGGTACCTCTTAGCATAAGCAATATGTAAAGGTCTCTGTGTAGCAGCAATAAAGGGGCAGTCTTTAGTTCTAATTATTCAGATGGCAAGCGTTGGGGCCCAGTTGTACCAAAGGTGCATATGAGTACAGTCTCAGTCACACCTGCAGGCAGCAAATAAGGCTACTAGATGGTTGTATGGTCAGTTCCTAAAGAGCTCACTCTATCTAGCAGCAGATATTAGATCCTCTCACCAGTCCCAGCAGCTCGCCATGCAGTTACACACAGTATCCGCTCTCTACTCTGGCTGTCAGCACTCCCAAACCCAGCACTTCAGATCTCGCTCAGACCACTGTTATGCAGCAGTGATGGTGCAGATTGGACAGTGATGTGCACTCTCCAGGCTCCCTCGTGGCAAGAGGAAGCTTTGTCCTGTACAGCCTACGAAAATGCACCTCCTTCCCCTTCTCCTGGCCATCTCTCTCTGTGGGAAATGCAGTTTTAACCACTTTGCAACCGCCCTATGCCGAAAGTACGGCTCTAGGGCGGTTGCTGTATTCTAACTGGCCGTTAATTAACGGCCTGTCAGAATCGCGCTCCCGCGCGCCTCCTGAGGCGCGCACACGGGAACATCCGTGACCGCCGGGTCCAGAGGACCCGGCGGGTCACGGATCACGGTAAATCGCCGCTGATAGCGGCGGTTTACCACGTGATCGCGCCGTCCAATGACGGCGCGATCAGATGTAAACAGACCGGCGTCATTTGATGACGCCGGTTCCTCCCTCCTCTCTCTGTACCGATCGGTACAGTGTGAGAGGAGAAGGGAGGGAGCGGATGGCAGCGCCAGTGCTGCGGGCTGGATCTGTGACAAATGCAGTCACAGATCCATCCATCCCTCCCTCCCTGCTCAGCCATCCCTGCTGCATATACTCTGCAATACTCACCTGGGCATACTCTGCAATACTCAGGCATACTCTGGCAATACTCTGGGCATACTCTGCAATACTCAGGCATACTCTGGGCATACTCTGCAATACTCAGGCATACTCTGCAATACTCAGGCATACTCTGGGCATACTCTGGGCATACTCTGGGCATACTCTGGCAATACTCTGGCAATACTCTGGCAATACTCTGGCAATACTCTGGGCATACTCTGCAATACTCTGGGCATACTCTGCAATACTCTGGGCATACTCTGCAATACTCTGGGCATACTCTGCAATACTCTGGGCATACTCTGCAATACTCTGGGCATACTCTGCAATACTCTGGGCATACTCCGCAATACTCTGGGCATACTCCGCAATACTCTGGGCATACTCTGCAATACCCTGGGCATACTCTGCAATACCCTGGGCATACTCTGCATACTCCGCAATACTCTGGCAATACTCTGGGCATACTCTGCAATACTCTGGGCATACTCTGCAATACTCTGGGCATACTCCGCAATACTCTGGGCATACTCTGCATACTCCGCAATACTCTGGCAATACTCTGGGCATACTCTGCAATACTCTGGGCATACTCTGCAATACTCTGGGCATACTCCGCAATACCCTGGGCATACTCTGCATACTCCGCAATACTCTGGCAATACTCTGGGCATACTCTGCAATACTCTGGGCATACTCCGCAATACTCTGGGCATACTCCGGGCATACTCTGGGCATACTCTGGGCAATACTCTGGGCAATACTCTGGGCAATACTCTGGGCAATACTCTGGGCAACACTCTGGGCATACTCCGCAATACTCTGGGCATACTTAGCAATACTCTGGGCATACAGCAGCCCCTGTCCCCGCGAGCTCGCATGCAGAAGCGAACGCATACGCAAGTCCCGCCCACATATAAAAACGGTGTTCAAACCACATGTGAGGTATCTTTATATCATGTTTTGGGGTTTTATGTATTTTTCTAGCAAATAAATGATGATTTTTACATGTAGGAGAGAAATGTCAGAATTGGCCTGGGTGCTCCCTGCATGTTGGGCCTCTGTATGTGGCCGCACTGTGTAAAAGTCTCACACATGGGGTATCGCCATACTCGGGAGGAATAGCAGAATGTGTTTTGGGGTGTAATTTGTGGTATGCATATGCTGTGTGTGAAAAATAACCTAATAATATGAAAATTTGATGAAAAAAATATAAATCTTGATTTTGCAAAGAATTGTGGGAAAAAATTACAACTTTAAAAAACTCACCAGGCCTCTTTCTAAATACCTTGGAATGTCTTCTTTCCAAAAAGGGGTCATTTGGGGGGTATTTGTACTTTTCTGGCATGTTAGGGTCTCAAGAAATGAGAGAGGCTGTCAGTACTTCAGGTGTGATGAAATTGATCAATTTTCAGGATTTGGTACCATAGCTTGTAGACCCCATAACTTTCACCCAGACTAAATAATATCCAACATTTTTTATTTTTTTTACCAAAGATATGTAGCAGTATACATTTTAGGCCAAATTTATGAAGAAAAATTACTTTTTTGCAAAATTTTATAATAGAAATGAAGAAAAATTATTATTTTTTGCAAAATTTTGTTCTTTTTTCATTTATAGCAAAAAAAATAAAAACCGCAGAGGTGATGAAACACCACCAAAAGAAAGCTCTATTTGTGGGAAAAAAAGGACAAAAATTTCATTTGGTTATAGTGTTGTATGACTGAGTTATTGTCATTCAAAATGTGAGAGCACCGAAAGCTGAAAATTGGTCTGGTTATTAAGGGTGTTTAAGTGCCCAGTGGTCAAGTGGTTAAAGCTCTTGATTACAGTAGATTTTCTCTCCTTTGGACTACAGTTGCCACAGTGCAGTGCTGCCTGACTCAGTCTGTTAAACTCTTCCAGCAGAAGCTGTTAACCAGTTTAGCACCACAGGGCGGCAGCTACAGAGATCAGATGCATCCAGTGTTTCTCTCTCCATTTTTAGCCAAGCACCTGGCTACAGTATGTAAAAAGGGGGTTTTTCTTAAACAAAAATTACGAAACAATTTGGCAGTGGTTAGAAGCAGTGTGGTAGGGATGGATCAACAGTTATTATTATTATAATACAGGATTTATATAGCGCCAACAGTTTGCGCAGCACTTTACAATATGAAGGATAGCGGGAGAGGGCACAGTTACAATACAATAAAATACAAGAGGTTTAAGATTGCCCTGCTAATAGGAGCTTACAATAGTTCTTTGCATGCCCTGCTACAGATATGCAAAATTAGACTTTTTATTAGATGTTAGAGGCAAGCCAGAATTTCTACATCGAAGCACGCCCTCTCTTCTCAACTGCTGACATATGCAAAGAAGAGTAAACCATTACAAGTTCTACCATTACAGGTAGGACAAAGGTGCCTTTGATGTATGGCCTGAAAGGCAGAATTCACACTACAAGCCTATTTGCTACCGAATGTGATAGGGGGCAGTATGGTGCGTGATTCAGCTTCCCTTTTTTTTTGTCTTGTACATTTATACAGTAAAACCTTGGTTTGAGAGTAACTTGGTTTGAGAGCGTTTTGCAAGACATGCAAAATGTTTTAATAAATTTTGCCTTGATATACAAGCGATGTCTAGATATAAGAGTAGAGTCATGTCACAACTGAGTATAAAAAAGAAGAGAGGAGCCTCTCTATAAGTGTTGCAATATGGTTACATTTAATGAAGGTACAACATTTAGCAACAAATTGCTACACTAAGGCCTCGTACACACGAGGCAATCTATTTGTTCAAATCTGTCTGATAGGATTTTGGTTTGCTCGCGTGTACACATGAGCAAACCAAAATCCCCGCCAGCAGACGGCGCGCTGATGTGTCGGTGACGTGGCGGTGACGTTGACGCCGCCACGTCACCGCACCAGGAAGTAAAACACTTCCGCGCATGCGCCGAATCCATTCGGCGGCGGTGCGGGACGACATGTCTGCTGGTAAGTGTACTAACCAGCAGACATGTCGGACGGACGGTTTCCCACCCGATAGATTTCAAAGCATGCTTTGAAATCTGTCGGGTGGCCAAATCCATCGGCTCGGCCGTACATACGATCGAATCTGTCTGCTGGGACGGTCTAGCAGACCGTTTCCAGCAGACAGATTTGATCGTGTGTACGAGGCCTTAGAGGTGCCTCTCTTCTCTTTTATCCCCTGTAAAAAAAAATGTTTTGATATACAAGTGCTTTGGATTACAAGCATGTTTCTGGAACGAATTATGCTTGCAAACCAAGGTTTTACTGTATTTGACATGTACAAAACATACACTTCATTCAAAGCAATGTACAGCAGCACAATGTGCTGCATTGCTGTATATTGCCATGCAGCATGTCTGCATTTTATTGCATATGCTGAGTTGCAGTTTAAAGCGGAGCTCCACCCAGGATAAAAACATTTTACAATGTTGTTTGAAAAAAATAAAAAATAAAAACCTGAAAAAAAATAAAATAAAATACTCACCCGAAATAGCTGTTGCTATGCGGAAGTCCGTAATCTGCCTCTTCCTGAACTGCGGTGTGTTTTCTTCTTCTTCTTCTCCTTGTGAATGGGCGCGCTGCTTCCTGGGAACTGTGTGTGTTCTCAGAGAGCAGCGCGCCCATTCACAAGCCAGCGTGAGACTCGCGCAGGAGCAGTAGGAAACGGGAAGTGAAGCCGTACGGCTTCACTGCCTGTTTCCCATATTGTGAATGGCGGCGCGGGACCCGGAGCGATCGTGGGACCGGCATCGGGGGGCCCATCAGCGCGGGCGCCTAGGACAGGTAAGTGTCCTTATTTAAAGTCAGCAGCTACACTGTTAGTAGCTGCTGACTTTAAAAAAAAAAATTCCCGCGGCTGGAGCTCCGCTTTAAATAGGACATGGGAAACAATTGTTTCCTGTGCATCCCTGCAGTCAGTGGTGGGCAGTGCTTCATATTTTGGGGGACAAGAAACAACAACACCCCCCCCCCCCCCCACGGGAGACAGATGGCCGGTATGGCCGGAAATGCATCGATCGCACTCGCTCCCCACTCCAGGAGATGGATGTTAAAGCCCCGCAGGAGACAGATGGTACAGCGGCAATCAGGGCATTATTTTTGGAGTCAGGGGTTATGAAGAACTGGGCCGCTGAGTCTCCTCCCGGGCGAACAGGAAGTGAAGTGTGTCTTGAGACCCGATTTGCCAGGGAGTCCTAAGACTTCCTGGACAATCGGGTCACAGGAACTGATTCCTGATTGGCTGGGAAAAGAATCAGGAAGACAATAATAATTCACTATTGTCACAAAACAGGGTGGGTTTAGGGCGCAGTGTTCTGCTCCCTGAGCCCACCCTTTTTTAGAGCTAAGTAGAGCCTCAGGCTCTAATCACTTGCTTAAAAAAAAAAAAATCCCATTGGAATCCATGTGTCTGGCGCCATGCATGTCAATTAGGGGCCAGGCGCATTG
The DNA here is from genome assembly GCA_029574335.1 of Rana kukunoris. Lineage (NCBI taxonomy): Eukaryota > Metazoa > Chordata > Amphibia > Anura > Ranidae > Rana > Rana kukunoris. The sequence continues at coordinate 451,586,620 of CM056051.1, forward strand.
ATTAGGGGGCCTCCGAAGGGGGGACAACAGAGTTCTGGAGGAAACTGGACTGGAGCAAAGTTTTCGTTCACTGATTGGAAAGCAGTGATTCGTTTTACAAGCTGAAGAGTTCATCTTTGGCAGAGGTTTCTGTAGACATTGGCAAAGGAAAGGGTTTACTATTATTGTCTGGCTCATTAGGTTAGTTTGTTAGGCCTCAGGTTATATGAAATATTGTAGGAAGGTGAAAACAGTATATACCCCCCCCCCCCAAAAAAAAAAATGTAAATCTGCAGTGCCTGTAAAAGAAGTATTGATAATATGGATGGATATAATATGGATGACGCCTGAATAACCAGCAGAGAGTTTTATAACAGTTTGTCATATAAATTGGTTGTCTGATGCTTGTTGAACATCAAAATATGGAGAATTTTGAGAAGCCTGGAACACAAAATGATAATATGTTTAATTAAGTCAGTTTTGTTGCAGTAGTAGAGAAGTAGAATAGCCAAGTGAATGGTAATCGTTTCTTCTGTTGGCAGTTTGCCAAATGGACAGTCATTTTAGCCCATTGTGCCAAAAGTTATTACACTGAATTCAACTGGCTGTCAGCTTCGAAAAATGTCAAGCCCCGTACACACGGCCGAGGTTCTCGGCAGAAACCAACGAGAACCTCGCTGGCATCCTGATTCTGCCGAGAACCTCGGAATGCCGTAGAGCCGAAATAGAGAGCAGGTTCTCTATTTGCTCGACGGCCCGTCGGGATGAATGGCTGGTCGCCTTTCCCAACGGGTTGGTCGCCGAATATGATGGCCGGCCGAGAACCTCAACGGGCGGAACGATGTGTTCCGCCCGTCGAAGTTCTCTACCGTGTGTACGGGGCCTTAAAGTGTACCTGTATTGATTTTTTTTCCAATGAAACTTTCCCCTGGACATTATAAAATGTATGTCCATGTCACTCATGTCAGGTTTTCTTCTAGAGTCAACTGGAAACCGGGAATCTGGGGGCATCTATTATAGAAATAGTATAATAAAAGGATCATGTTCATGTAGGAAGCTGGATGTACCTTGAAAATTTTGAGTAATACTACCCATCACAGTAATGAGTCAATAGTAAAGCAAATAAGATGGGATAGGGAGGACAAAGTGGTCTAGTTGAAGCTGGTATTTGTATAATAGATTGCCCTGGGAGATCTTGTGATGTCTTGTGATACATAGAAAACTACAGATGTTCATAAGCACTTTCAGTACATTCTATATAGTCCATTAAACTTTACTAATTCGTAAGACAAAGACTGAAGGTTTGCTTTAAGTGCCCTACATATCGGCTAGCCAGAGGAACAACGTGAAGCAATTTCCTGATAGGCTGTAGCACTAAGTTTTGACATACATCTGTGCCATCAATAGCAAAGTCAAGTTTCTTCCACGCCGATATCTGATGCAATCATTTCCACTCTATACATGGTAACATTGTCATTCACTTGCACCAAAAATGTATGCCATTGTGAATGAGTATTACATGAAAATGGCCTCACCGAGTGATAAAATACCCCAGTTTGAAAAGACATGGGAACCCTGGGTCACCCATCTTACAGGGAACTTTTAGGGTCCCCCCGGAATTACCGTATTTATCTTCATATTGCGCGCACCGGCGTACAGCGCGCACCCCTAACCTGGAAGGGAAATTTTAGGAAAAAAAATAAAATACTTACAGTTTGAATGCCCCTCGTCGGTGTCTTGCCCGGCGTCCATCGGCGGCCTTGTCCGGTCCGGCCTCCGTCTGCAGCCTTGGTGGTGTCCTCCCTGCTTCTCCTGTGCTGTTTTTGAGCCGAACCCCGCTTCCCGCGCTGTGTTTGAACGTCGCCGCTGACATATACCGAGCACAGTACACTCGGGCACGCTCGGCTCCTCTCGCATAAAGGCTAGGGCTTGACCACGAGGGGAGCCGAGCCTGGCCGAGTGTACTGTGCTCGGTATATGTCGGCGGCGGCATTCAAACACAGTGCGGGAAGCGTATATCGGCGTATATTGCGCACCCACGATTCCCCTGATCCCCTTAAGGTAGGGTGACCAGACATCCCCAGTTTCAGGGGACAGTCCCCTGATTGAGGACACTGTCCCCGGACCAAGTCTGTCCCTGGTTCTGTCCCCAGATCGGATTTAATAGGGGGCAGGGGCAATTTCAAAGACAATCAGTGCAGAATAAAAATATTAGAATTACACACCCCGCTCTAGCATAGGGGGGTTGTATATTTTTCCCATTATCTGTGCCCCTTTATGATGATCATGTGCTGGTCGGAGCGGAGGGAATATTTCTTCAGTTTCGGACGCATGCCCATTCAGCTTCGCTCGCATGTTCTTCTGCCTTGGCTCAAATCCTGGCCAGCCTCCTGCCGATTTCCTTGCCTTCCCTGGCGGAGGAATCTTCCTCCACTCCCCATCCAGTAGTAGCCGGGGCCCGAAGAGTAAGACTTGATAGGCTGTGAGGCGGGCGGCGACGGGCAGAGAGTCGCTGATTGTTGCCATTACTAGTAAAGAAAAAATATGTCCCTGGATTTCATTTTAAAAATCTGGTCACCTTACCTTAAGGGGAAAAAAGTGCGCGGTATATGCCGATAAATACGGTAAGCTTTTCCTTTGCATACTCTACCTACTCCTTTTTCCACCTTTCTTTCAATTCTTATCCTCCTTGGAGGTGAATTTTTGCACCCCTCGGTCAACTGGACCCCCCACCGAACAGCTAAACTTGCTTGGGATCCTTAGAGGTGAGAACCCAGTCGGTCACTGGGTCCCCGTACTGCTAGGATGTTCCGGACCAGCTTGGCTCCGGAACTAAGTGCGTAGCGTACCATCCACGCTCCGGCCAGGTAGGCCATAACACTCGGGGCGTGGTGATGTGGCCACCCCAAAGGTGGGTGCCACACTACAGGAAGAACCACCTAAAATGGCGTCTGCCTCATAAGTACCCTCTCCCAGCATGCCCAGCGAGGCCCAAGCCTCCTGATTGGTCGCTTGAAGAGAACACTCGAACCTCAGCTTCCACTGCTGCCACCTGCCGCCCTGGGGTGCCCGCAACCTAGATGGGGTAAGTGCAGGGCTGGTGGGCGGACGAGCAAGTGGCGGGCGGGTTGTATTGTTTGCTGCCCCCCCCCCCTAAAATGGAGCACTAGCCACCACTATTGAGTAGTAGAAATGTTACTATCATGGGGGTGTAGAAGTAACATTCCTTTATAGACCTTTTACTATTTTGAATGTTATTGTTGGCTGATTAAGTTGGATACTGGTTTTTTTTCAACTGTTCGGAACTTATTTGTATGTATCATCTGAAATCTTCAAATAAAAATGATTGGAAACGAAAAATGGCTTTACTGAATTAAAGGGAAGTACAGGTGCAGTAGTCACCAGAGATTCAGGTCTGCATTCTAGCTAGGCTACTCATCCAAGAGTCCAACAGTTTTTAGCACATCTGTGTTGTAGTACAGTTGCCAACCCACACACTAGGACATTTTGGTCCACAAGCAAACAATAAAACCTAGAAGCTGATTGGTTACTATGCACAGCTCCACCAGATTATGTGTGCACCAGTTTTAGTAAATCTCCCCCATAGGCCGCGTACACACGATCGGTTTATCCGATGAGAATGGGCCGAAGGACCGTTTTCATGGGGTCACCGCTGAAGTGGCCTGATGGTCTGATGTGCGTACACACCATCAGTTCAAAAACCGATCGTAAAACACAACGACGTGCTGAAAAAAACGTTTCAAGCATGCGTCGACTTGATTCTGAGCATGCGCGGGTTTTGAACCGATGCTTTAGTGTACTAACCATCGGTTCGGACCGATCGGTCAGCGGGCCATCGGGTCGATTTTAAAGCAAGTTTTAACATTTTGGTCCGAAGGACAAAAGACCAATGGGCCGTACACACGGTCGGTTTGGACCGATGAAACTGAACTTCGGGCTGTTTTCATCGGTTTGGACCAATCGTGTGTACGCGGCCATAGTGATGTATTAATGAGCAGAACATAGAGGATTTATTTTGTTCAACCTATTTTAAGGATCAAAGTCTATAGAACAATAAAAGAGTAAGGGCCCTTTCACACTAGCGGACGAACGGTCCGCTCATTACAAGTCCGTTTACGGACTTGTAATGCTTCCCTATGGGAGCGGATCCGTTAGCGGATGATGCATCTGCTAACGTCCGCTAGATCCGCATGCGGACGTAAGAATGTCCTATTTTTCTTCCGTCCGGCCAAACGGATCGGATGCAAACGGACAGACGGTTCGTTTCCATCCGACTCCCCATAGGGGAGAGCGGAGGAGAGACGGGGCGGTCCCTGCACAGTGTGCGGGGACCGCCCCGTCCGCCGACAGCTGAGCGGAGACCCCCCCGCTGAGCTGACGGGCACACGGAGCGGACCGAAAAACGGTGAAAGGACCCTAAATCTCAACAGACTCTTAAAACCCTTGGTCCCCAAAAAGTCTATACGTGAACCTTCAAAACCTATTGTATGGCTTTCAATCTCCGGCAGCTGGTGATTAAAGCGTGAGCATGTATTATAGAAGATTTCTAGCAGTCTCATGTAACATGTCACCAGTCTTTAGTTGTTTCCTGCAGCATGTCTCCATTCTCCAACCAAACCTGTAGTGTGTCCACACCCTTGGCCTGTAGTATCTCAGCAGTCTTTCACAATATTCTATAACATTTTATATACCGAGTACTATATGTTGCATCCTGGGGATTTCAGGGGATGCAGTTTAGATGATGACAACTGCTTTAAACAATATCAAATTCAATCATTTCTTATACAATTTTTTAACTTTTTTAATCTCTTAAATTTTTAATTGTTAACTTTTAATCTCTACATTATATCTTTTATATCTATATCAAAATGTACAAATTGGTCTAATCCATGCGTGTCACCACCCTCTTGCCCCGTACAGACGTGCGGGATTTCCGACTGGAAAAGTTCCTGTTGGAAATCCATGGGAAAAGCTGAGAACCTGCTCAGTTCAGTCTTTCCCCTACACACAGCCGGTTTTCCCAACAGGAAAACTGTGATGGAGCTTTGGCCGGGAATCCCGGCCGTGTGTATGCTCAATCGTAGTTTTCCCCAAAAACCGCCGGGCAAAAGTCCGCTGGTTTTCCCGGTGAGAAAAAAGTGAACTGATTCTCTTTTTTTCGTCTGGCAGTTTTTGGGCAGTTTTTCCATTTGAAAAACTGCGAGGAGCATACACACGGTCTGGATTCCTGGCCAAAAGCTCTCCTCACAGTTTCCCGTTGGGAAAACTGATCGTGTATACGAGGCATCTCTCTCTAGTATCTTAGCCAAACTTCTGACGGAATAACTAATGTTCATGGCTAGCTTTCAACAACCCAACTGTTGCCAACAATTCTCCTCTGTTCTTGTGATGATCAGGTTCTTTATGACCTCCTAAAGGGTAATAACCGCCCCAAAACCCTGTCCCTAAAACATAACTAATTAATTGTATTTTTTATCCTAATTAAAACTAACTCCTTCACTAGCAATAACGTAATCCCTCCTTCCGTATGCTCCCCTTTATCTCATGTTGAGTAGTCAAGCTCTGCAGCCTGCACCTTAGAAAAAACATAAGTGACATTCAGCTACCATATTTCCATCCTCAGCCGCTCACATTGAAGTCATCTGATATCACACGTACAAACAGAAAGGGGACTTGGGTGACATTCAGGAGAAAATTCACCCGCAACCCCACCCTTCTTCCTCTAGCTAATCACTGTAGTCATGTAAAAACTATACAGTGGAACATTGGATTACGAGCATAATCCATTTCAGGAGAATGCTTGTAATCCAAAGCACTTGCATATCAAAGCGATTTTCCCCATAGAAGTCAATGGAAGTGAAAATAATTTGTTCCACATTGACTACTATGGCATGCAATACCACATGTGGCCATAGGTGGGGGGGGCACTGGAGAGGCTCGGAAATACTCAAAGACAGTTCGGCTGCACTTGGAAACCCTTGGAAACACTCGAGAACAGAATATTTCTGAGTATTTTCGAGTGTTTTTGAGTATTTCTGAAGGGCTATGAGTGTCACCAGCACCCCCGCACCTCTGGCCAAATGCAGCACTGCACACCGCAGAGGCTTGAATCCTGCTCGTTTTGCGAGACAACACTCGCAAACCGAGTCAGAATAAAAAAAAAAAATTGCTCATATTGCAAAATGCTTGTTAACCACGTTACTCGCAATCCGAGGTTCCACTGTACTGAATTCCCCCTAAATCAGTGGTTATCTAAGGCGCTGGGTCCCGAGTCTTCTCTTTTTCCCATGGCAGAGTTGAGGGTCTTTTTTGGGGTTCCATTGGTGACGTTGACACTTTTTGTTGGCTGACCAATGATAGGTTCCAGAAGATTTCAGAGGCATGATGACGCTATGGCAAGGGGCAGCATCAAGAGCAGTTAGCAGCAGACTCAAGTGGGGGATTACTGGTCTGCATTTCCAAAAGAATAGCCATCAAGGGACAAAGACAATTGATTCAGATGAGTGGAAAACATTTTTGTAATGTAATGCCCCTTTCACACATGTGGAACGTATGTCCACTTTTTTATCCATCTGTTTATGGATGAAAAAGGGACATACATTGGTCCCTATGAGATTGCGAGTGTCAGCAGATGAACATCTGCTGACACCCGATCTCATCCGGGTCCACAATCCTCCGATTCTGCAGACAGAGAAAAACCCTATGTTCATCCGATCCCCTCATAGTGGAGAGCTGAGATCTGACAGGGTGGTCCCTGCACAGTGTGCGGGGACCACCCTGTCATCCGCCGGCTCAGCGGGGATCAATGGAGCGATCCCCATGGATCTGTCCAATGTGAAAGGGCCCTAAAGGGCTTTGGATGTGTAAAAGTAGGGTGGGCATAAGAAAGCATTCTAAGCATTGATTTTATTAAAAAAATAAAAATGTTTTATTACGTTGTCCAGGTAGATGTGTGTCTGTCTTATTCTCAGGGCCTCAGCCTCTGATGACTTAGCATTATTTATGGGGGAGTCAGCTGAGTACACACCTCTTATCTGAGGAATGTCACATGTCTTTTCTTTACATGCTACTCGGGAAAAAAGGGGGACTTTTTCATGTTGGTTATTTACTCGTTTAGTTTTCAGTTTCCTTTCTTCGCTTTCTTTACTGTGGCTGGTGTCACGTAAACATTGTGGTTTGTTAAGCAATGAGTCATATAAAAAAAAATGACAAAAGCAAGTGTACCATTTCCAGTAAAGTGGAAGCTAGCATGTGCAATGAAGACATCAAACCCGATTGCTTTCTACACTCCCACAAAATAACCACAAAGAATTGCTTCTTTATACTTTCTGACACGCCAGACAAAACTTATTTTGGGGGTTTATTTTTTTTTATTTTTTTTTTATTATCAAATTTTTTATAAATTTTTCAACAACAATTTAATTTAACAATTTATCACATATCAAAAACATTATAATAATGCAAACATCATTATTTATATCCTATACACCCCCCTCCCTAAAAGAAGAAGAAGAAAAAAAAGGGAAATTGTCCCCCTCACCCCCACTTATTCCCCTCTACTCTCTCCCACCCCCCTATATAAAAAAAAAGGGGGTCGGGGGTAGGAAAAAAAAAACACCTTTCTTTCCCCTTTTCTTAAAAAAAAAAATATATATATATATATATATAAGAGGCTTCTAAAAAGCTATTTTGTCCCTTTATAACTTATTGCTCTTATCACTCATCACTCCTATTACCCCCGCCACGGTTCCCTAAAAAAGAAAAAAGTTTTTCTAAGGCTTCTAAAAACCATAATACCCATTTATAACTGGGGGGTTCAGATAGAATGATTAAAATCTCAGTCATGTTTTCATTTCTGTGTGTGTCCCACTGAGGACGGCATTGCAAGTCAAGGAAACTGGCCTTCAGGCTTCACAGCTGGTTCCCTAATGTGCATTGCGAATGGTTCTGCCATCTCCTGGGACACACACAGGTCCCAGAAAGCAGCAGGGGGCAGGAAGAGGGGCCGGATATGTCATAGATCGCCATGCAGAGATCTTCCCTGCAAGTGGGAGTGGGTACCTGTCAAAACTAGATACCTGCTTCCCCCCAAAAGTGCAAATAGTGGCAGTGGAGGGGAGGGGGGGAGGGGGCTGTGCTTTAACAATCACTGATATAGATAATGGACCTGAGTAATACAACTTCATAATTCTTGTAATATTTTGTATTATAAAAGTATAGGATGGCAACATAAAACGAGTGAAATAATTTACACAGTTTTTAATAAGCAAACACATCAATATCTGGTTCGATGTATGTACGTAGTAGCAATTCCTAATGAAATCTCGAGGTGCCCAACAGATATTTTGGTTCTAATTTTGCCCTTTGTGTGCTTCATCCATGAAAATCATTGTTCACAAATATAGGTCCTGCTGAAAACTGATGACATGAATAATGCCACGTACACACAACCGATTTTCGGCTTGTAAAAAATTAAGGCCCAGATTCACAGAGCGATTACGCCTGCGCAACAGGAGATGTTTTGAAATGTGCGCATGCGTTTCGATGCGCGGCATCCCGAGAACGAGATACGCAAAAAATCTACTTTTTTTGTCCCGCGTAATTTCGTTAGACAGGCGCATCCGTCCGCGCAAAAGTGCGCTAGACAGACCATTGATTTGCTAGTCAAATATGCTAATGAGGGACTTACGGGGATCCACAAAAGAACGTTGGGGCAGCGCAGGCGATGCAGTGTGCGCAACAGCAAAATGTCCTGTCTAAAATTAGAGCATATAAAAGCTGGTTTAAAAAGAGAAAAAAAGTCTACTTGTTAGATAAAGCAACACTGTCAGTGAGGAGCTCAGCAGTCACACGTGTTGCACAACAATCTGTATGCCAACATGCCAGGGGCATCGTCGCACATAGCTATACTACTGACTTTAGATGATCAAAGAAGGATGAGGGCACTGAGGAGGGCACTGAGGAGGGCACTAAGGAGGGCACGGGAGATTTTTTTTTTGCTTATCTAAACTTTACAATTTAATCTAATCTAATACAATATTCTTATCTGATACAAGCCCCTCACTCTTCACTCTTCACGGGAGAGGATATATCACACACGCATAGACATCTTTGGCATGAGTGATTCTGAGGTGTCTCGCATCTTACAGATTCACCCCTCATGCCATCATGGAATTAACCACAACCCTGCAGGAGGACATCACCAGCCCAACACATGACACTACCCATGACACGCATGACAGCTACATATACAATCAGAGCCCCATCCCCACAGATTGCGAACAGAACATGTATGGGGACAGCTGGCTGGTTGGTGAGTGACATGGGTGGCAGGCATGATTGGCCCCCCCCATGATGCACACATCACAAGGGGCACATGCACTACTAACATCCTCCTGTCTTTTCCCTTCAAGGTGACTCTGCATATGCACTGGGACACCATCTCATGACCCCATCTCATGCCAGCTCACATATGCATCTTTGCACGTTAAACACACACATGAATCATGGCACAATGAGAATGCATGCATGCACACCACTGTGGTCCCTAGCACAGACACCACACATCCTCATCACATTGGATTGGCACCAGTCCACCATGCAGGACTTGTGAGCTGCAACGCCACGCCACGGCTCCAATTATGTCACTGTACATTCATACACCATTCGCACAGACCTGAGGATCACTTCTCCACCACAAATGAGGGTGACACCCCTTTTCCGGCAGGAATGTCACCCCCACATTTCCAAATCATACACAAACAGAACCAAAAAAACTAAAAAATTGACCAGCAAAAATCAAAAATGCCCAGCAAAAATATAATTTAAACAAAATAACAACAAAGAAAACACATAAAAGACAAAAATCACTCTGCAAAACAGTCCCCAAATATCTCAGACACGTCACAAACAAACAAACAAATGCTAATAAACAACAGAACAAAAGCACCTTGCTGTATAGGAAGGAAGTGCGTTTGTGTCTGTCTATTTATGCTGTCTGCGTAGTTCACTAATTTGCCCTAGTCCACTTCCAATTTCACTGATTGCGCCGTTCCCGAGTTGTGAGCATGCGCACAGAGGTGCTGACCATGATCTGCTTCAAGCGCGCATGCGCGAGCCGGCCGGCACTTCATTTGCATGGGGTCACGGCTCATTTCAATGTAACACGCCCACGTCCTTCCCAATTTGTATTACTCCGCCTTACGCCTCTGAAAAAAACGTTATGCATGCGCAATTTTCTGCGCAAAAGCTACGAGAATAGGGTGATTACGCGGCAAAATTGCGCAAGTCTAACGTAAAGGCGGTGCGCTACGCCGGTCCAATAATGCGCAGATGTACCTGAATCTGGGCCTAAGTTTTTAATGGTCTAGAAAAAGCAAAGATTTTTTTTAACCCGATCGTTAAAACGCCCTTGTCTACACACGATTGTGAAAAAAAAATGCTCTAGCAAAGCGCGGTGACGTACAACACATATGGGGAGGTTCCATTCAAATTGCGCCACCCTTGGGGCTGCCTTTGCTGATTTTGTGTTAGTAAAAGACGATTCACACTTTTCAGTCTGTTACAGGGTGATGAATGTGCTTACTCCATTATGAACGCTAGTTTTACCAGAACTAGCGCTCCCATCTCATAACTTGCTTCTGAGCATGCACGTTTTTTTTTCACGTCGTTAAAGCCCACACACGACCATTTCTTATGACGTGAAAAATGCTCTGGAGCCCACACATGATTGTTTTTAATGACATTTTTTACAACCTGAAAAACGGTCGAGTGTACGCGGCATCAGGTGTAATTGTGAAGAATAGAAGATCCATGTCCTGGAACCATGGATTACTGGAACCATGTCCTGGAACCATGGATTACTGGAACCATGTCCTGGAACCATGGATTACTGGAACCATGTCCTGGAACCATGGATTACTGGAACCATGTATTACTAGAACTATGTCCTGGAACCATGGATTACTGGAACCATAGGCTGATTAAAACAAAATAAACTTATTTGGTTCAGATGGTGTCAAGGTGGCAACCAAGTAAGGAGAACAAAGACAAGTGTGTCTTGCCAAGCATGGTGGTGGGGGTGTCATGGTCTGCGGCTGCATGAGTGCTGCCAGCACCGTTCATTGAGGGAACCATGAATGCCAACATGTACTGTGACATATTGAAGCAGAGCATGAGCCCCTCCCTTCAGAGAATGGGCCATGGGCAGTATTCCAACATAATAAAGACCCCAAACACACCTCCAGGATGACCACTGCCTTGCCAAAGAAGCTAAGGTTAAAGGTGATGGACTGGCCAGGCATGTCTCCAGACCTAAACCCTATTGAGCATCTGTGGAGCATCCTCAAACAGAAGGTCTCTAACATCCACCAGTTCCGTGATGTCATTGTGGAGAAGTGGAAGAGGACTCCAGTGGCAACCTGTAAAGTTCTGGTGAACTCCATGCCCAAGAGGGTTAAGGCAGTGCTGGAAAATAATGGTGGCCACAAAAATTTTGACACTATAAGCCCAAATTGGATATTTTCACTTGTTGCCAGTAATTTAGACATTAGTGGCTGTGTGTTGAATTATTTTGAGGGGACAGCAAATTTACACTTTTATACAAGCTGTACACTCACTACTTTACATTGTAGAAAAGTGTAATTTCTTCAGGGTTGTCACATGAAAAGATATAATAAAATATTTACAATGTGAGGGGTGTACTCACTTTTGTGATATACTGCACATATAGATATGGCAGCTAATGATATTTTATTGAAAGTTCTAAATAGACCCACAGATGTTATGACAAATGAAAAATTGACTGCTATACTGATGAGTTCTCATCCCAAGTTTCTTCAGATTTGACAGCCATGGATATCCTATTCAGGTCTGCAGAATGCTTTTACTTTAAACTCCTTGGTGGATGAGAACAGAACCAGAAACAATGGCAGCGGGATCTTAGAAACCAGTGTGTTCCTCAGGTCATAGACTATTTATGCAATACTGCTTTTGGGTGACTGTGCTTATTCAATAAATTAAGATGTAACATGAAAAGCTCAGTAATGCCCAGCGACCAGTTAGCTGCCATCTTTGATGTTGAGGCCACTTTACAAGGTAAATATGGTTGCTATCGGTTACTACATTTTTCATTTTATTAGTGACCTCAGTGCTTATTATTTTTAAAAGCCATTGATGGGCAAAAAAGCCAAGCAGAATACTTAATGGGGTTTATTTACTAAGGCCCGATTCACACCTATACATTTTTAGTGCCTTTTGCAGATTTGCACTACAGTCCATTTATCATGGTTCCCTATGGAACACGTAGTGCAAATCTGCAAAATGCAAAAAGCACTAAAAATGCATAGGTGTGAATCAGTCCTAAAGGTATAAAGGCAGGGAATTTTCACTTAGCTTAGTGAATTAAGTTAAAATTAAAGGGTCACTAAAGGAAAAAAAATGTTTGCTGAAATGACTGTTTACAGGGTATAGAGACATAAAAGTTAACTGATTCCTTTTCAAAATGATTAAAAATAGATAAAAATCAATCATATAATATAATGTGCCTGCAGGTTAGTTTCACTTTTGAACTGGCTTCATGTTTCTGTGAAGTAGAAATAGACACACAGAACAAAAACAAACAAATCCAGGGCAGTGTTGTGTTTTTAAAATGAATCTGATTGGTTCTGGAAAGTTTTAGACACACAGTAATGACAGCTTAGACCACCGGGAGAAAGCTCCCAGCACTGGGGTTATAAGGAAACAGAAGAGCAGGAAGTGTGGAAAACAGAGCAGGATTACAGCAACTTCTAAGCAAAAACGAACAATAAGGACATGAAACCAGTACTGCAGTAAGGTAAAGGAAGCTATTTAGCTAAAAAAAATTCCTTTAGTGATCCTTTAACTTTGAAAAGAATACTCCAATTTTTCTTTATTTTTGCTTGCACTCGACTGGATGATGGAAGTCGGCAGAGCTTCGCCTCATTCAATAAACTATAGAAAATTCCCTTGCTATGTGGAATTTCCCTTGTAAAGTCAACAGCCTGTTTTGATTTCGCAAAACATAAACATTTATCCACTCAGACTTTTTCATAGCTTGTAAATAAAATATAAATGTATTTGATGCAGATGGGATATTTAATTTGTAAAACACTTAACATAAATATGTATGTCCTTCAATAATAAAAAAAGAAATGCAGACTGTGAAAAGCAACCTCCTGACATTTTATGGCAGTGTTTATGAAGTATAAGGTTATGCTACATAAATAACTCTTTCCTTAAACAGGTAACTGCGGCCATCCTAGGTCAAGGGTACATCTAACCATAACAGCTTGTTCCTCATGGTGCTTGCCAATATTGCCACCTTGTGGTTAAATAATAAAGCACTTAATATGCGTCTGTTTTCAGCGTTGAATGTACAATGTCAGCCATAGCTAAAGGCACTGACCCGGATTCACAAAGCACTTACGCCGACGTAAGTACAAATGTGCGCTGTCGTATCTATGCGCCGACCCACAAACCAAGATATGTCGGAAAATAGGCTTCAGCCACCCAACGTAACTTTCCTACGCCGGCGTATAGTGGGCGCATATTTACGCTGGACACATGTGGCGCTCCCATTGATTTTCAATTTAAATATGCAAATGAGGCAAATACAGCGATTCACAAACGTACTTGCGCCCGGCGCATAATATACGCGGTTTGCGTAAGTCGTACGTCCGGCGTAAAGTTATTCCCCATATAGGAGGGGCAACTCATGCAAAGGTATGTACCAGGGAACGAATGCTGTCGAATTTTATGTAGTTTACGTTGTACGTGATTAGGCAGTTGTTTTGACGTGATTGTGAGCATGCGCACGGGGATACTTCCACGTACGGCGCATGCGGCATTCGTTTTAAGTACTTTTCTGGCACTCGACCCATCATTTGCATGGGGTCACGCCTCATTAGCATGGCTCACGCCCACTTCCACCTACGCCGCCTTACGCCGACTAAATATACGCTATGCTGGTGCAACGTTGGGAGTATGGCTTTGTGTATTCCATGCTTGCCTCTCTGCACAGCGCCAGCGTAGCGTAAAGAAGATACGCTACAGCGTATGTGAATCCGGACCACTATCTGCGGTTTTTATTATAACACTTCCCAAAACCACACACCACAATTGTTTCTTTTTCTTTCTGTGATCAGCCATTATAGGAGATAGCCGCACCACCCTTTCACAGCCTCTTATATCCTTATCATGAAATTGATGTACACAGAGGTAGCAGTAAGTAGTGGGTAGTAAGGTACTGCATGAATGTAATGCTGATACTTTTAGGGCCTGTTAAGGTTATTGCAAGATTTTGGAGGTTAAGGTTAGTGTTAGGGGTCAGGGTTGTTTTGTCCCCCCCCCCCCCCCTCGTTTTCCTTCCCTTCTGTTTCTTTAATCCTTCCTTCCGGTCCCTTCCTTTTTCTTCCTTTCCTTCTTTCCTTTCCTCCCTTCCTTTCTTTTCTTCCTTTCCTTCTTTCCTTCCCTTCCTTCCTGTCCTTCCTCCCTCTCTTTCTTCCTTTACTTCCTTCTTTTTCTTCCTTTCCTTCCCTTCTTCCCTCCCTTCCCGTCCTTCCTCCCTCCCTTCCTTCCTTTTCTTCCTTTCCTTCACTCCCTCCTTTTCTCCCTCCCTCCCTCCCTCCCTCCCTCCCTTCCTTCCTTCCTTCCTGCCTTCCTTCCTTCCTTCCTCCCTCCCTCCCTTCCTTCCTTCCTTCCTTCCTTCCTCCCTCCCTCTCCTCCTCATTTTCTCTGCTGTATAATAGTCCTCTCACAGACTAGCAGGCTTCCTGGAGTGAAGTGCAGTGGAATAACATCCTTACAGGATGTCTCCAATTTACTACCCAACCTCAATGCTCTGTTTAATTGGGAAACTATGTGGCAACTGGCAAATAAGGTTTAATGTTTATATGAATGTAAATTAAGCACCTCGGGGCTAAGAATATGCATGCATCATACATACTAGGGGGAATACAACTGGGGGAATCCATAGTGGAGAAGGATCTGGGGGTTTTGGTAAATCATAAGCTTAATAATGGCATGCAATGCCAAGCTGTGGTCTCCAAAGAGCAAAGTCCTTGCTTGTATTAAGAGAGGTATGGACTCCAGAGAGAGAGAGAGAGGTATAATTTCCCTCTGTACAAATCATTAGTAAGACCTCATCTGGAATATGCAGTTCAGTTTTGGGCACCAGATATCGGGGGAACTGAATGAAAGTGTAGAGAAGGGCAACCAAACTGATAAGAGGCATGGAGGAGCTCCGTTGTGAGGAAAGATTGGAGGAACTGAATTTATTCACACTTGAGAAGAGGAGAGCAACATGTACAAATACAGTTGCAATAAAAAGTATGTGAACCCTTTTGGAATGATATGGATTTCTGCACAAATTGGTCATAAAATGTGATCTGATCTTCATCTAAGTCACAACAATAGACAATCACAGTCTGCTTAAAGCGGATGGTTCACCAGAAAAAAATATTAAAACCAGCAGCAACAAATACTGCAGCTGCTGACTTTTAATATTAGGACACTTACCTGTCCTGGAGTCCAGCGGCGTCCGCAGCAGAGGATGAGCGATCGCTCGTCACCCTGCTGCTCCCCCCTCCATCCACGGTGAGGGAACCAGGCAGTGAAGCGCTGCGGCTTCACTGCCTGGTTCCCTACGGCGCATGCGCGAGTCGCGCTGCGCCCGCTGATTGGCTCCCGCTGTGTGCTGGGAGCCGAGAGTTCCCAGCACACAACGGGGGCGACGGGATGTCGCCAAAAAACCCGACTTTTGCCCGAGACAGACAGGTATCTGCACCCCCTCCCCCCTGAAAGGTGTCAATTGTGACACCGGAGGGGGGGAGGGTTCCGATCAGCGGATCTTCACTTTAGGGTGGAGATCCGCTTTAACCACTTATGGACCGCCGCATGTACATTTACGTCGGCAGAATGGCACGGACAGGCACATCAACGTACCTGTACGTGGCTGCCTTGACGTGGGTCGGGGGTCCGATCGGGACCCCCCCCCCCCGGTACATGCGACGGTCCCTGTGGCTGTAGGAGCGATCCGTGCTGAGGAGGCGGCAGTTCGTTTTTGTCCGCCCCCTCCGGTTCGCTCCCAGCCAATGCGCGCGCTCCCCTGCAGTGTCACTTCCTCCTCCTGTGTAAACACAGGAAGAGGGAAGTGATGTGGTCTCTGCTCTCTGCGTTTTTTTTCAACCGCCGCTGAGGAGAGATCACATCACATAGTAAGTCTGCACAACACTACACTGACACCAGGACAAGCAGGCACACTTAACCCCTTGCGATCACCCCCCCCCCCCCTGTCACAGTGTCACTGAATGCAGTGATCATATATGTATATGTTAGGTTCAGGGTAGGCCCCGTACCCCCCCTAATAAAGTTTTAACCCCTTGATCACCGCCCTAGTTAACCCTTTCACTCCCTATTGCCAGTGTCACTAAGCGATCGTTTTTCTGATCGCTGTATTAGTGTCGCTGTTCCCGCTAGGTAGCTATTTTTGTGGCTAAATACATTTTGGCCTAAATGTTTGACTAGAATTTAGTTTATTTGATTTTTCTTATAACAAAAAGTACAAATAATTAAATGTTACCATGTAAACATTCACAGTGCAGGTGGAAAAAGTATGTGAACCCTTGGATTTAATAACTGGTTGAACCTCCTTTGGCAGCAATAACTTCAACCAAATGTTTCCTGTAGTTGCAGATCAGACGTGCACAACGATCAGGAGTAATTTTTGACCATTCCTCTTTACAGAACTGTTTCAGCAATATTCTTGGGATGTCTGTGACGTCTGTGGCTTTCTTGAGGTCATACCATAGCATCTCAATCGGGTTGAGGTCAGGACTCTGACTGGGCCACTCAAGAAGGCGTATTTTCTTCTGTTTAAGACATTCTGTTGTTGATTTACTTCTATGCTTTGGGTCGTTGGTCGCTGGTGGACAGATGGCCTTAAGTTCTCCTGCAAAATGTCTTGATGAACTTGGGAATTCATTTTTCCTTCGATGATAACAATCTGTCCAGGCCCTGACGCAGCAAAGCAGCCCCAAACCACGATGCCCCACCACCATGCTTCACAGTTGGGATGAGGTTTTAATGTTGGTGTGCTGTGCCTTTTTTCTCCACACATAGTGTTGTGTGTTTCTTCCAAACAACTCAACTTTGGTTTCATCTGTCCACAGAATATTTTGCCAGTACTGCTGTGGAACATCCAGGTGCAGTCACTGTGCCATCAATTGTCACCACTGTGCCATGCCATCAAACGCAGCCACTGTGCCATGCCATCAAATGCAGCCACTGTGCCATCAATTGTCACCACTGTGCCATGCCATCAAATGCAGTCACTGTGCCATGCCATTAAACGCAGCCACTGTGCCAGCAATTGTCACCACTGTGCCATGCCATCAAACGCAGTCACTGTGCCAAGCCATCAAATGCAGCCAATGTGCCATCAATTGTCACCACTGTGCCATGCCATCAAATGCAGTCACTGTGCCATGCCATCAAACGCAGCCACTGTGCCATCAATTGTCACCACTGTGCCATGCCATCAAACGCAGTCACTGTGCTATGCCATCAAACGCAGCCACTGTGCCCAGCAATTGTCGCCACTGTGCCCTTTAATTGTCGCCACTGTGCCAATTGATGCCACTGTGCCCATTGTTGCCACTGGGCCAATTGATGCTGCTGTGCACTGTACAATGCCCCCCCCCCCCCCGTCTCGCACTTACCTTTCTGGGGTCGGCCATCCTCCTTCCATGTCCCTCGATGTCTTCTCCCGCCCTCGATGATGCTTCAGCCAATCAGCCAATCAGGTTACCGGTAACCAGAACCGGTGAACCTGATTGGCTGAGACGCCTGTCAGTCTTATCCAAGGAACGCACCCCCCGTAGTCCCCTGGATAAGCATCCGGAAGGCTGAGGGCTGTACTCGGAAAGCCTATCAGAGCCGCTGGCTTTGATAGGCACTTCCACACAGCCAACCAGCTGCCGTTATTTAGGTGGCCGGCGCTCACAGTTCAGCCATCTGAATAGACCAGCGGCCGGCAACAATAACATAGATTCATGCAATACATGAATCTATGTTATTGTAATCATTGGTGTGTGCGGGAGCCAGAGGGGGCGGCGCTCCAGCGCCCTCTATAGACGCACCGCCACTAACTAAATATATAATTGCCTCTTAGGGGATCAGGAAGGAATTTTTTGTAGGGTGCCCGACACATGGATTCCAATGGGGTTTTTTCCTTTTTTTCTAAGCATGTTTTTAAAAAGGTGGACTTAGGCCGCAGAGCACAGTACCCTGAGTTCACCCAGTTGTGTACAAATAGCTAATTATTATTTGCTATTGTCTTCCTGATTCTCCTCCCTGGCCGAAACAGGAAGCCAGTCCTGAGACCCGGTTGGCCAGGGAGTCTTAGTGCTTGCAGCGATCGTCCGCCACCTTCCCATTCGCCATCCGTCTCCCACTTGCGGCGGTGCTTCCGGTGATTGTTGCCTTCTCATTCCTAATCTGTCTTCCATGGGGAGTAGGGGGGTGCTTGTGGCGACCTCTGCCTACCCGTCCATCTCCCGGGGGAGGAGTGGCTGCCATTAGTTTGCCAACCCCCCTGCCCCCCCTCCCAATTATTTAGAACCAGCCGCCACTGCATTTGAAAAAGCCTTAATTTGAAAAATCATTCCATAAACAATATATTAAAAAAAAAAAATGATATACTCATCAAAATACATGTATATGCAAAAAAGATGTTCGATGACCAAAAAAATTCTTGCATGCTTCATTAGACTAATTTGTTTAGGTAGCTTTTGCATTAGTTGGAGCTTGGAGTAGGCAGAGAGGAACTCACATCAAGTGCCATGCTGGGGGTTTTGATTCTTTCCAGCCTCCACATTACCTGGCAGTCTCCTGCACTGTGCAGGACTGACCCATCATCAAATTACACAGGGAGAGCAGCTCTTCAAATATAATCAACATTATTCAATACCAGTCGCTTTAACTGCCAATTGCGCGGTCGTGCGACGTGGCTCCCAAACAAAATAGGTGTCCGTTTTTTTCCCACAAATAGAGCTTTCTTTTGATGGTATTTGATCACCCCTGCGGATTTATTTTTTGTGCTATAAACAAAAAAATTCAATATTTTTAACTTTTTGCTATAATAAATATCCCCAAAAAAGATATAAAAAAAAATGTTTTCCTTAGTTTAGGCCGATACGTATTCTTCTACATATTTTTGATAAAAAATCGCAATAAGCGTTTATTGACTGGTTTGCACAAAACTTATTGCGTTTACAAAATGGGGGATAGTTTTATTGCATTTTTATTAATATTTTTTTTACTACTAATGGCGGTTATCGGCGATTTTTTTTCAGGACTGTGACATTATGGCGGACACATCGGACACTTTTGACACGTTTTTGGGACCATTGTAATTTTCACAGCGAAAAGTGCTATACAAATGCACTGATTACTGTGAAGGACAGTGAAGGGGTTAACCACTAGCGGGCGCTAAAGGGTTAAGTGTGACCTAATGTGGTTTTTCTAACTGTAGGGGGCGTGCCTGGACATGTGACGTCACTGATCGTCGTTCCCTATGATAGGGGGTGCAGCGCTAATGGACAGCAAAGTGGCTACTTTAAAAAACCTTCTTTGTCACAGGATTCCCCCCGACACCACTTATACTTACCTGAGCCTGATCTCAAATCATCGCTGTGCATTTGAGCAGCAGCTCTCTCCCTCCTCACAGGGCAGATTGACAGCACTGGGAGCCATTGGCTCCTGCTTCTGTCGTTCAAATACTCTGACGAGGGAACAGGAGCGGGGCCAAGCCGCGCTGTCCGTGCCAATAGATGCTGACAGGGTGATTTGGGAGCGAGTCCACACAAGTTCCCCCATTGATAGCAGCTTTCTATGGGGGCACATGTTTTTTATTTTATAAAAAAAATAAAGCTTTAGGCCTAATGCACACTGGATGTTTTGGAAATTTTTACAGCAGCTGTTTCTGTTTTTTTTTCTACAGTCATTAAACTCTCCATCATGTTATCCTATGGGCCAGATTCAGGTAGAGTTGCGCTGGAGTATTTCGATATGCGCCGCGTAACTGTGAATATGCGCCGTCGTTTCTATGTGGCCGTACCCACCAAACTAGATGCGACAGAAAACGGGCCATTTCCGATCGGCTTAACTTTCTGACGCCAGAGTCTCGTCAGCGCATAATTTCGCTTGGCGCATCAGTCGCGCCTATTGATTTCCCCTGCAAATATGCAAATGAGGGACATTTCCCGATTCGCGAACGGATTAGCACCATACGCTGGCTACATGTGCCGCGCGTATCTCGTCCGTCCGGCGCAAAGTTATTTCTACAAAAGGCTGCTTTATCTTTACTCCAGATGGCCACAGGTCAGCAGGAGAGCAGCTACAGCAGCGTTACCGACGATAAGAGCTAGCTGAGCACCCCCACTTGCAGGACAACACCTCTGTCAATGCTTGTCTGTCAAATTTTACAGCCATGGAGGAAGACATCATAGGTCTCCATAGCCGAGATGACGGCTGACAGCTCCTGGCCTTTAGAGTTCAGCTTTCTCCTGTGTGTTTGCGGGGAACGGGAGCAGCCATCTCAGAACAAAAGTAACTTCACTGCGGGGAGGGGGAACAGGATATACTTTAGTGCCGGAATGGCGCATCTACGGGCGCATTTAAACGCCCAACGGAACGCATTGCGCTGACGTTTCCCGTGAAGTTGTGCCGACGGAAGTTGTGAGCATGCGCACAAGGGGGCGAGTGAAGCCTCACTTACTGCGCATGCTCCGTGGATGATGCGCTGAACGTAAGCCTCTGCGCTGGGCTCCGCCCATCATTTACATATGATCACACCCACTTCCACTTGCGTCGGGTTACGCCAGCGCATTATTGTTACTCTGGCGCAAGTTTACGCGCAAGTGCTATGTGAATAACAGTACTTGCGCCGAAAGTGTCGGCGGAGTAACGTAAATGAGAAACGTTACTCCAAAGTAAAGAAGCGCCCATCTACCTGAATCTGGCCCTATGTGTCCATGCACACATAGGCTGTTATCAGCAGTTTTGGGCAGTGGCGTCTTGAGCAGTAAAAAAAATTGTGGGTTCTGAGAGACTTTTTTCAGCGGTAAAAACGCTCTAACGCTGATAAACATTTAAAAACGTTGCTCACCAGCAATCCATTGAAAGAAATATATAACAAAAATCTTAAAAAACGTTAAAAAACGCTATTGCAAAAACGTTGCAAAAAGTTGAAAAACTCACTGCAATGCTCCCGCCATTTTTATAACGTTATTTTAACGCCCAGTGTGAATGAGGCCTTACAATCACTTTAAATACCAGCATAGCTTATTATGCAATTTCCTACTTACCCTTGTATATTTGGGCACAGAGAGAACACCAGCTCCTCCTGCATCTCCTTTTTGACTCACTATTGTGAAAAGTGGACTTCTGTGAGGTGGGGAGTGCTGTGGAACAGTTTTCAACTTCAAGAATCAGCAAAGAGTAAAACAGCTCACAATGCCTATAAGTAATCAATAGGTGGCAGTATTGCTACACTTTGGCTAATGCTAACATCTGTGAGCAATGCTTTACTTTTCCAGTAGAATCCTAATGAAATAAAAGTCTCCTGTTCATTCAATCTTGTCACATGATCTGCCTAAAAATCCTACTCTGTGTGCACTTCCTGCCATTCACCCCTGCACCTGACACTACACTTGTATAGTTGTCATGCATAGCAGCAGCAAGTGAGGGTAAATCCAGACACTTTTTCTAAAGCTGAAATTTAGCTAAAAAATATTTTTGGCATAAGAGACCTAACTTAAGTTTGTAATTTTCCGTTTGGAATTTCAATGCACTAAAACACACTCTAATGCCCAAATGTTTGGGCGAGCATGTTTTTTTTATTATTATTATTTATTTTGCGTTCTTTCTTTTTTTTTAAACTGTATTTGCACAGTGATTTTTCAAACACAATTTTTTGGGGAAAATTTAAATGCACTAAACCACACTATATTGCCCAAATGTTTGGAAAAATATAAAAGATGATCTTCTGCTGAGTACATAGATACCAAACACGACATGCTTTAAAATTGCGCACAACCGTGCAGAGGTGATATACTACCTACATTTTTAAAAGCCTTTACAGGTTACTACATTAGATTTACAAAGGAGGTCTACTGCTAAAATTACTGCCCTTGATCTGAGGTTCACGGTGATACCTCACATGCATGGTGCAACACCTGTTTACATACGACACAAGAACGACACTTGCATTAACCTTTGCGCGTGCTTTTATTATTATTATTTTTATTTTTTTAAATCATTTTTATTGTTATCACAGGGAATGTAAATATCCCCTTTAATAACAATAGGTAGTGATAGGTACTCTTTTTTGAAAAAATTGGGATCTATTAGACTCATGAAATGCTCCGTAGCTTCTGGTTTCTTAGGCCATAGAGATGATTGGAGCAATTCTGGTCTTCGATAAGCTCTATGATCAGCTGGCGGAACCACCAGCTGCATTCTCAGGTTCCCAGGAGAGCCAGAAAAAAACATGGAAGATAGTGGGAGGGGGGGAGAGGGGATGTTCGCTCCCGCTGCTTGTAAAAGCAGTCTAGCGGCTAATTAGTTGCTAGGAATTCTTTTACATGAAAACCGACCGCTGGCTGAAAAGAATGATACCAAGGTGATACCTAAACCTGCAGGCATCATTTTGTTATAACCACTCAAAGTCCAGCAACATACCAGTACGTTGCTGGTCCTTGTTGGGCATATATTGTAATATTCTTTTTTTTCCAGGCACCCTGTGGGCTGAACGAAAAAAGAGTTGGATCGGTGGGTATGCCACCCATTAGAATACTGCCTGCATCCACCCACTTCTAATGATGGGCATACATGCACAGTTTTTTTTAACTGTGGTGGTGAAATCACCTCCTACAATGCTGGAGTCGCTAATGTACGTATTGTGAGAGCAAACACTGTTGCTGTCAAGATATATAAATCAGCGCTGTAGCTGAATGGCGTACCTGCAAAGAAAATAATGGTTAACAATAAAACATAGTAAACAGTAAAGTATAAAAGAATTACATACCTGCAAAGCAAACGTGATAAAACATAGTAACGATAAAACATTCATTCAACATACAGTAAAGCAGAACAATAGAGAGAGAAGAATAAGAAAAAAACTATTTTTGGCTTTTTTTTAATATATAAATTTATTTTTTACTTTTTTTTTTTTTACTTTTTTTATTACACTTTTTTTGTAACTGTAAAGGCTCCAGGTTCAGGTCTCTAAAAATGCGCTGGCATCTTTGGAGACCCTGTGAAAGGGTGCCTTAGGACTGTGCAGTGCTGTACCCTATGCTAATACTCCACTAGTGTGTGGTAGCGATGGAAACATTCACTGATGCAGAGACCAGGTTGGCCAGGACAGGAGGGACGTCATACCTGTATGCGCCTTTCCTACAGACACAGCATCTTCGTTGGGGTGTTCCTTGGGTAGGGTTACCAGGGAGGACATATGGAAAATGACTCTCATGCAGCCATCTCACTGCATTTGCATTGGAAAGTTGGGGCACAGCACCCTCTAGAAACAGAAGGGCTTTTATGATCTCTTCCTAGAATTTTAGGATGGATCCAATTCGTCCTGAGCTTTGTATAGCACATAAGCGTTCAGCAGAGCCAACTGAAATAGGTATACAGACACTTTTTTGTACCAGAGTCTGGCTCTATGGACAATTAAGTATGGCACCATTAACTGGTCATTAAAATCCACCCCTCCCATATTAAGGTCGTATCTGCATGAAGGTAGGACAGAATGAAAACGTTCTGATTATCCCTCTTCTTCACTGCGAGCAAATTATTACATCTCAAGCAGGCTTTCTCGAGAATCTACAAGCCGTTGTGGGGAGCCCCGGCAATAAGATTGCACGGTGCCACATGCACCAATTCCTCAATCAAAAATAGCCTGTTGCCCTGTCACAGAGCTTATGCAACTTGACCCCATATCTGGCACACTTGCTGAGGAGATACTGTTTGAAAGACAAGCGGCCAGAAAACGTAATCAGGCACTCAACTAAGACAACTTGATCGGGAATAAACAAGTTGGCGAACTGTTGGTTGAAGGGGTTGGATTTCGTAGAGCCATTCAAATCCAGGATCACCCCGAGGACGACAGAGTTCACTATCATTGAAGTGCATAAACCGCAAGATCTGCTCGTATCTAGCCCTGGTCATGGAAGCAGAGAACATCGGCATATGATGGTGATGGTGAAGCGCAGTGAATCCTAATAGGGTATATAACCAAAGGGTAAATACCAAGGGAGATAAGCTAAGTGACTGTATGGTGAACAGAGAGGTGAATAAGCAACAAATAAATAAACATGTGAAATGTACCAAACACACAATGGAATAAATAAAATGCAATATACAAAATATGAACCAAAAAAAAAAAAACTTGTGAATAAAAAACACAAATGAAAATAGCTGTGCGTGACAGCACACGGCTAGGTGTAAAGCATATAAACACGTGAAAAGTCCATAAAAAAAATGGAGACTCCAAAGCCCAAAAAGTGGTACGGTGTGAAAGCAGCTACGGTGTGAAAGCAGGCAGACTTCGGTGCGCACACCTCTTGTGGTACTAAAATGCTCACCTCAGAGCCATAGCACAGATGGCCCAAAGTACCAAACAGTAGTTACTGGGGTGCAACCACACTGCGACGGCAATGTAACGAGCTCGTTGCTCGTAGGTGTTTTGCTGCTGCTCCAATTTTAAATGTGAGTTTTTACTTTGCTATTTGTTTGTACCTCACAAAACTTTTATGGAATACTGCACTATGGGCCTCCCTCTCTCTCCTTTTACCCTGCATTGCCTGAGCACCTGTTGATGCCAAGGTTAAGAGGTGGAAGTTACAGAGGCATTTCAAGTGGGAGTTACCCGTCTGTCAGTGATCCCCCAAGCACATCAGGTCCGGATACAAACGCGGCGTTCGTGGAGATAAGTCCACCATCCTCAGCCTCAATGTGAGTGGGTGCTGATGTGATTTATCCATTTCTAGGTCTTTTTCAAGGTTACGTCACTTTCCATTAATTTCTGCCTTTCATGTCTGTATGAGCACCTGGTGTAGAAGTTCTCCATTTCAACCTCAATAAGTGTGGTTGCACCCCAGTAACTACTGTTTGGTACTTTGGGCCATCTGTGCTATGGCTCTGAGGTGAGCATTTTAGTACCACAAGAGGTGTGCGCACCGAAGTCTGCCTGCTTTCACACCGTAGCTGCTTTCACACCGTACCACTTTTTGGGCTTTGGAGTCTCCATTTTTTTTTATGGACTTTTCACGTGTTTATATGCTTTACACCTAGCCGTGTGCTGTCACGCACAGCTATTTTCATTTGTGTTTTTTATTCACAAGTTTTTTTTTTTTTTGGTTCATATTTTGTATATTGCATTTTATTTATTCCATTGTGTGTTTGGTACATTTCACATGTGTATTTATTTGTTGCTTATTCACCTCTCTGTTCACCATACAGTCACTTAGCTTATCTCCCTTGGTATTTACCCTTTGGTTATATACCCTATTAGGATTCACTGCGCTTCACCATCACCTACCTATATCTGCATATTCTCTGTGTTAGGCAGACTACCCTGGTGTTTGCAGCAGTGCCCCCCGGTGTCCATTTCAGATAGCGCAAGAGTATTATCTCCCTTATGGGCATATGATGAATTGGGTCAGTGGACCAATATGACCGCAACCAGGGGAGGGCTGGGCTGGGGGGCAGGGTGGCAATTGCCTTCCAGGCCGCTCTAACTTATGTACAAAATGGCATGCAGCCACTGCGGGAGCCACAGCGGCTGACCACTAGCTGTTGCATTTTGGGAGTTGTAGTCCACGCTCAAGGGTGGAAAACAGAGCAGTGCAGAGGAAACTACAACTCCCTGGGACTGGAAGCAGGCAGAGGCAGTGTGTGCCAGGAAATCGGGACGCAGGGCTTGGGCGTTGGCTGCAATTTTACCCCAGGACCAGGAGTATTACCCCCCCAGGAGGCAGTGGCATACAAGGACCTGCTGAGCTGAGATCACTAAGGTGAGAGACCCTGAAACACCTAGCTGACCCCCCACCCCCCCCCCCATACACCACCCCCATACACCCCATGTAACCTGCCCCAGTGATCATTGATGGGCACTGGAGTTGACTGCGTTGAAAAACCAGGTGGGCCATGGATGGTGAGCTCATTCAGCGGTTCAATGGGCCACTTGACTGGATTTGCCCCCCAGGCTTAAGGCTGCCAGCCCTCCCCTGACCGCAACTCACACCAGGGAGAAAGCCTTGCATTACGGTGGTGAGTTACAGACAAAAGGACAGGAAGTGAGCATTTAAAGTAGTTGTATAGGGCGTGCATGCGCAGGAGTGATGACATCGCCGCTCCAGCCAATCACAGCGCTGGAGCGGCGATACCCGGAAGACACGCCGAGGAAAGATGACATCTCCCTTGGCGTGGACCAGGTAAGTTCCCCTCACCTCGTTCCAAGGTAAGTATTTCATAATCATCTAGTATGCGGTGCATACTAGCTGAGTATGGCTTTTGCTTTTCAGGTTTAAAAAAAAAAAATGACAGCGGGTATACAAAATTGAAGGATGAGGTAAGTGAAGGAGGACTGCACTAAGGTAAAGGAAGCTATTTAGGGGGAAAAAAAATCCTTTACAACCCCTTTAAGCTGTGCTTTCAGACCATTTAATAAATGGATGTGGCATCCAAATCGGATTATCATGATCCGACTTGTGGTGTGACTTGTGCTCTGAAGTACTTGAAGGGAAACCCTACACCAGAATTTAAAAAAAATGGTGTAGGGTCCTCCCCAAGATCCATGCAAGGTCCTCCCCAAGATCCTTGAAAAAAACCTGTGTGCCCCCCCCCCCCCAGCATGCAGCCCAGCAGGTCAGGGTCAGGAAAGGGTGCGAACAAGTGAGGCAGGGGGGGCTCTGTGACCCCTGCACTCCAAATCACCTTGTCCCCATATTAATGGGGACAAGGGCCTCTTCCCCACAACCCTGGCCCCCTATGGACAGGCCACCACAGAATCCTGGTGTAGGGTCTGCCAAAGGAGACGCAGCCTGATTTGCAATACATGTGCTTGATAACTGTCCCCCAACGACATGTGACATGGTAATTATCTTCAACTGGCTAACATGAGGTTTGGAAATTTCAGTTATAAGTCCAAACATAGCAAGCCCTGTCCTTGTGTTACAGCTCTGTGAATTGAGACCAAAACCTGCCCCTAGTGTTAAAAATACAGACTCCAATTTCCTATTTCCACGTAGAGTGGACTATCCCTTTAACAGCTTAGTATGCTTCTGTGTAAGGAAATTAATTATTAAGTCCCTTCCAGCTATATTAATGCACATAGAAGTCTCACATCCCATGGAACATGTCAGCAATTTTTGTCAGCATTGGATGCCTGCCATCTGATACAGCAAAATGTGTAATGTGTATAGTCAGTGTCTTCGGGATACAGAGGGATCCCTGGGACTTCCTGAATGATTCATTGGAGTTTTCCACCTCCACATTGCAGGGTTCTGCAGTGAGACAGCCTGCATGCAAATGAGTTCTCTCTCTCCCTCTCTGCGGCAACATGGCGTCAATAACTTCTCTGTGGGACAAACCTCTGCAGATGCTGCAGGCCGGGCTGTTCATTGCTCCGGTGGGGGGGATATCTGCAGCCTATGCTGTAGGATTCTGCACTAGATGCAGGCACAGCATCTTCCAAGGTTGCAGTGTCTGCACTAAAAGCATAGCCAAGCCTCTTCTGCTGCCCTTATCCCTTATGCCCTTATGCTTGATTTCTGCATCCTCCATGGACTTCCATTTAATAGTGATCATTTGTTAGATAACGGGCCATTAGGATGCACAAATAACAAATAAAGAAAAATACTTGGCAGGCACGCTAAGAACCGAAACTTCATACTTATATACAGTAACATTAAAGTGGAGTTTCCATCCCAATTTTTTTTTTTTTCATTATTGTGCTCATTAGACCTAAAAAAGAAAAAAAAAGAAACATTTTTTACTCATCTGGAAACGCCTGTTGCTATGCGGTCCCATGAAATCTGCCTTTGGAATCACCTCGTCTCCATTAATTATACAGATTTTTAAGCAGAAATCACAAAGATTTTAAAAGTCATGCTATAAATAAAACTTGCTTTCTTATCGCTGACAGCTGCAGTGCATTCGTTATTATTACCTTATACAACCTCCAATGCTGTTGCTTCAGGTCTAAATACATTAAAGAGAACCTCTCCTCTAAGACTCGATTCACATCTATGCATGTTGTTTTTGAGCGTTTCTTCAGTTTCTTCTGCGTTTTTAGACGCACGTTTTTTGTGTGTGTTTTTAATGCGCTTTGCATGTTTTGTGTTTTTTTTTTTTGTTGGCCAATTTGTTGTTGGGCAGAATAAATAATGCAAAACGCATCAAAATGCTTTTCTGCAGCGTCTCCATTGAAGTCTATTTGACCAAAAAAGCAGAATTTTGCTTTTAAAAAAGTCCCTGGCCCTTTCCAAAAACGCAGAGGCGCAAAAATGCATTGATGTGATTCCACAGGAACCCATGTTAAAAAAAACATGTACTGCATTTCTGCAAAAAGCATGAAAAACCGCATTGGTGTGAATCAAGCCTTAGGTCCAAGGGTGTACAACTGAGTCAGGTCACATAAGGATCCCCAAAATATTAAATATGATTATTTTTTTTTTGTTTCTTTGAAGAATTCAAATTCTTCTGGCTTCCAGGTTTATTCTTAAACTAGAACTATAGGCAATACTTTTTTTTCTGCCAGTAAATACCTTATACAGCCCACTTCCCGTTTCTTGTCTGGTAAAAGGCCTAGGCTTATGACATCATGCCAGCTCTCTCTCTCACTCTCATGAGAGCTGGCCAGAAAAAGAGGGAGTTATAAGAGGGCCAATGAGAGCTGCAGAGCTGGAGGCGTGCCTTATTGTGTCTGTGTACATCCAGGAAGTGAACAGGAAGCAGCTTCACTTGCCCACAGTTAAAATGGCTGTACAGGTTTAGGAGATATTAATTTTACCTACAGGTAAACCTTAATATATCCTTACCTGTAGGTAAAAGTGTAAAATGTGGGTATACAACCGCTTTAAGCATTCAACGTGTTAAAAAAATACAGAGTGTCACACAAGAGTAAGCAACATTGGCCATTATATATATATATAACTAATCATACATATTATAGTCTGATTGCACAAATTCCTTTAGATTCGCCAGCAATTATACAGTCACAGGGCAAGGACCTGTCTGACCCGATAAAAACTATATGGACTGTTTAGCTTGGCACTTACATTGCATAGTTTTGATAAATCGAAATATATATATATATATATATATATATATATATATATATATATATATATATATATATATATATATATCCAGTGCATCTCTGCAATATATGCACCCCCCCCCCCCTAATTGTTTTGTCTCTTAAAGCGCTAGCTAAGTCCCAAAAACAAATTTGCCCCCCTGCAAGTTAATGGCATAATGAGCTAGAATGCATTACATACTAGCACAATATGAAAGACTAGCCTGTAAAATGGATCCTTCCAGTGGCACTCTGTCACTGCTGACAGGACTTCCAACTTCACCCGGTCTTCCTTCCAGGTTGGCGGACGCTGGCCATTTGAATGGCATGGAATGGGAGTAACAGTCACGACATAGTGCTCTGGATTGAGGACAAATTCAATCAGTGTGCCCTCAATTCAGAGTGCAGTGCGCATATGTCTGTATGTCACCAACTGAAAAACATGTTAATGGGGTGTTCCGCCTAAAAAAAAATATTAGCAGCAGCTACAAATACTTCAGCTGCTGACTTTTAATAATCGGACAGTCACCTGTCCCAGGGTCCAGCGATGCGGGGTAATGAAGCCCCGCTCGTCTCCCCCTCCTCTCTGCATTGTCACTGTGGGCGCCCGGCTGTGGCTTCACAGCCGGGCACTTACTGCGCATGCACGAGCCACGCTGTGCACCGTGATTGGCGGAGCAATCATCTGGGACCTGTGACGTGTCCCAGATGATTGCAGTGAGGGAGGGGGGCCAAGGGGACCTAGGGAGTAAGTGGGAGCTAGAAAAGAGGGTTTCCGCGCCCCCCCCCCCAAAAAAAATGACATGCCAAATGTGGCATGTCAGGGGGACAACTTTCTTTAAAGTGAAAGTTCCATTTTTGGGTGGAACTCCATTTTAATATCTCCTAAACATGCACCATTTAGGAGATATTAATTTTACCCTTATAACAAAGCTCACCTGTAGGTAAAAGTGACAAAGCAGAGTTTACTACCACATGTCAAGTATGGACCAATACACGTTAATCTGCTAACAATCCAGCTCTAGCTCCTAACTTCCTGTAGTACACTGACAATACTGGCTCTTCTGCACCAAACTCTTATGCCGCGTACACACGATCATTTTTTGTGATGAAAAAAAACGACGTTTTCTGTGAAGTAAAAAACGACGTTTTAGAAACGTCACTTTTCAAAGACAATGTTGCCTACACACCATCGTTTTTTCACAAAAAGCGAGGTTACGTTCACCACTCTTTTCCATTGAAGCTCGCTTCATAACTAGCTTCTGGGCATGCGCGGGTTGAAAAACGTCGTTTTAAAAGACGTTTTTGCTACACACGGTGACTTTTTGTGAAACAAAAAACGACGTTTTGAAAAACGACACAAAAAATTCAAGCATGTTGGAATTTTTTTTTGGTCGTTTTTTTGAAGACAAAAAACGACGTTTTGCCCACACACGATCAATTTAAATGACGTTTTAAAAAACTTCGTTTTTTTTTCATCGCAAAAAACGACCGTGTGTACGCGGCATTAAGCAAAGTTGTCATCCCTGCCCAGTTTTCTTATAATAGAGTACAAAACACCTCTCCCTCTCTCCATCTCTTTATAACATAAAGCGGAGATGTTTAGTAGTCCACTTAGAAAAACTGGGTACGCTTACAACACTGCAGAAATGTATTGAATAGGTGTTTTATATTGAGTATGTGTTTTGTTTTTTTGGTTGACCACTGTCCAAGTGCAATGGGGGAAAAGCCCCTGGAATGAGGCATAAAAAGCAATAGGCAACTGGCACAAAATTGTGATCACTGATACTGGAACCATCAGTTTGTGAATGTGCAATAGATGAAGATGGGCCAAGAGGAAAAAGTAATGTATAGTAATTTGGCAAATAATCATGCAGTGGTGATGTACAGTCCAAAACATAGGGCAAGCCTCTTCTAGGAAGTAGAAGCACATTATGTCCTATCATAATAGTAGACCTCTCACCTGAGTTCTCAGCGAGAGACAGATGCCCCTATATCCAGGCTAAAAACTCAGCTGACGGGCTCCATAGCAAAACAGGAAGTGAGAGTAAATCCCTGCAAATTAAGGGACTCTACTGCCCCCCCAAGGCCCTCGGAACTAGTGTCCCCACTGGAAAATGTCAGGGCACGTCTTAAATGGGGGTGTGGCCTTGACAGGAAGGGGTGGGTCATATTTAAATTAGGGGGTGCACAAGTTTATTCAGGCCTAGGGCAGCACAAAACCTAAATACACTGCTGCTCATAGCTCATCTCTGTCTTGTACCCTGCAGTGGGCAAATACTGTGATCAGCCAGTACACAAGGCCTGTGTCCAGCACCACAATAGGTCTCTTCCAGGGCAGTACCTGTCTTGACATAGCAATGCAGATGCGTAGCATATCAAGTGGAAGTCTGGGAAGTTTCTAGATTTCAGATGTTATATACGCTCCTTATCAAGACTAGTTCTAGAAAACTATCTAACTACAGCCATGATCTTTTTAGTGCTGGTCTTGAGGTGGGCATGTCCAGCTGACTATGCCAGGTTTGTGGGGGGCGTCATCTGTTCTCATCCATTTGGGGGTAGCCTTCGCACAGAGCACTCATCAGTGCCCAGGACCAGGCAGAGACTGCTGTCATGTGAAAAATCGAACATTAAGGCAGGTCCTCGACTTAGAGATGAGCTTTAACTCTGTGCACTAAAAAAGTGCAGAGTTCCTCCTAAAAGCAACTTTACCCATGTCACTACACACTGTAACTGATATATGATACATTAAGATGGTCTGTGCCCACTCCAGCAGTCCAGCGTACCTCTGTTACCTCACTCCCAGTAACGGAATGGTGTCCTGTCGAACACATATCGCAGACCTCATGCGTGCACTTTTTAACTCTTTACTTCCCATAACTCGTGACTAGGCCAGCGATCTCTGTAATGTGGATTCTGATCTGGTTGCTGTTGGATGCTGACCACTAAGGACTAGGTAGCCAGACAATGACCCCCTCGCTACCGGAGGACCTCTAACCTGTAACCTTACCAGGTACCACTCCTAGCGACTAGTTGCTTTGCGTCTTGAACTTGTAGTCTGTTACTCCTAGAAACTACACTCCTCTTTTGTTTTGGTGAAGGGTAACGGTGTTATTTCATGCACCTCTTTAAATAACTTTAGACCAAGCTCATACCAGTTAATGTGCTTTACTGCAGTGGTCCTCATCCCTCTCTTCAAGTACCCCCTAAAGGCTATGTTTGCAGATTTTCCTTTATCTTGCACAGGTGCTTTAAATCTGAGTCAATGGCTTGGTATTTTAGACAGCTATTTTATCTAAGAAGAATTCCCAAAACATGGCCTGTTGGGGCTACTTGAGAACCATGAGGCACATTAAGCCCCCGTTCACATCGGCGCGATTTGACAGGTCAAATCACATGTCAAATCAGAGTCTATTGCCGGCAATAGGAGCATCCCAAACTGATTTCCAAAAGTAGTTCCTGCACTACTTTTGGCGACTTCAGGGGCGATTTCAATAGACATCTGTGCATGGACCCGCACAAATGTCTTTTAAGTCACCCCCAAAGTCTGACTGAAATGGGGCTTGTAAATCGTGCGAGTTCAGATGGGCACCCTTGGTCTAGTCCAGGGTTGGGCAAACTTTTTGACTCGAGGGCCGCAATGGGTTCATATATTGGACCCGGGGGCCGGACCAAGAGTAGATGGACAGTGTGTATGTGTGAATTAATATAAATTATATTTAAATTTGTAACATTAAATGTTTTGATTAATTTAAGGTAGAAAAGCATAAAAAGAGTTATTTTACAAAACTACAATTGATGGCACAGTGGCTGTGTTTGATGGCATGGCACAGTGGTGACAATTGATGGCACAGTGATTGCTTTTGATGGCATGGCACAGTGGCTGCATTTGTCATGGCACAGTGGTGACAATTGATGGCACAGTGATTGCTTTTGATGGCATGGCACAGTGGTGACAATTGATGGCACAGTGGCTGCGTTTGATGGCATGGCACAGTGGCTGCATTTGGCATGGCACAGTGGTGACAATTGATGGCACAGTGAGTGCTTTTGATGGCATGGCACAGTGGTGACAATTGATGGCACAGTGATTTCTTTTGATGGCATGGCACAGTGGTGACAATTGATGGCACAGTGGCTGCGTTTGATGGCATGGAACAGTGGTGACAATTGATGGCACAATGGCTGCGTTTGATGGCATGGCCCCACAGCTCTGGACCCCTTGCATGTTACACAGACACCCTTCAGTTTACACCCCCTTCAGTGCAGACACCCCCCTTAGTGAAACGCCCCTCAGTGCAAACACCCCCTCCCCATTCAGTATCTCAGATCAGCGCAGCGACGATCACGGCACATGGACAGAGGGTCCCCTCCGTACATACAGAGAGGAGGGGGAGGTGGCAGCAGCTTCACTCGGCTGTGCCTGTGTGCCGAGCACCGCTAACAGGCCGTGGCTGTGAGAGGAGGGGATGAATGGTTTCCCGCTGTGTCACCCCCACAACCCCCCCTCCTCTTGTAACACGGCGCTGGGCAAGCAGATAAATGTCACTCCGACCCCCCCAGTGTGTGGCGTCCCACCCCTCACTTAGTATGCCTCTGGGTGGCACCGCCAATCCCACTAGTCGAAAGGCGGCCGGAGGCGGAGCGCCCACAGCCTATCTGCGCTCGCCCTGCTCCAGCCCCCTTTGAAGCATAGGCCGCAAAGCCGCGGCCTCAATTAGCGGTGATCGCGGCAAGAGGAGATCGCCGGTGGAGGCCAGATTAAAAGGTCTGCCGGGCCGTATACGGCCCGCGGGCCGTAGTTTGCCCATCGCTGGTCTAGTCTATAGTATTGTGAGTTTAAAAAATACACTTGCGCCACATGTGCAAATATGGTGCAACTGCTGTCCCAAACCAATTGGGTTGTTCAATAATCAAACATAACCCACAAGAGTATGTGCTCTGTGTGTAAACAACGCTTGCATGTGAAAAGTAACTCACTAATAATACAACATATGACTCTAAACTAAAAAATTCCAAATGATAAAAGTACTCAGTCCTAACAAGGTGTAATAGTGTTCAAAGTGGAAAGTCCTTCTAGCATATAAAATTGTGCCGTGTTGTGTCTGTAACAGTAACAATCACTCTGCGTCACCAAATCACCACGTGTGAAGTAAAGGTCCCCACTCACCGGATGGAGTTGACCCTCTGTTTATATAACAAAAGAAGTCAAATATCGCTAAGATGGTTGCCCGTGACCAAGGAATATCCTCCGGCCGCTCTCCAGGGTTTTGAAGAAATGTATGTTGTAAAACGTTGTCACCCATTGGTCCGTTGATTAGTTCTGGTGGCAGTCCTTCAATAAACCTGTTGGACGGATGTCGGTGTGCAGCTAATTTTTCTCACTTGGTCTATATGCTCACGATTGCGAGCAGGAACTAGCACCCAGCCCTTGGTTTTTGGTGGATTATATTACTTACCTGGAGCAGCGACCTGCCTCATTTCTCCTTTTCCTTGTGGTGTTGTGCCCAATATTTCCAGTGGCAGGGTTTAGTAGAGAAGAAAGAAAGAGAAGAGGAGGCTTCTCATAGCGTAAAATTGTTTATATTTATTGTAAAAACCTCCATAGTAGGTAAACATACATAAAAGTTCCAAACATAGGCATCCGCCTTGGAACTTTTATGTATGTCTAACTACTACGTCGTTTTTTTACAATAAATATAAACAATTTTACGCTATGAGAAGCTTGCTCTTCTCTTTCTTCTTTACTAAACCCTGCCACTGGAAATATTGGGCACAACACCAGAAAGTAAAGGCACCGGAGAGCGGCCGGAGGATATTCCTTGGTCACTGGTGACCATCTAAGCGATATTTGACTCCTTTCGTTTTATAAAAAGAGGGTCAACTCCATCCGGTGAGTGGGTACCTTTTTCACACGTGGGGATTTGGTGACACTGAGTCACTGTTGCAGACACAGCACAATTTTATATGTTAATAGAACCAGGGCCGCCATCAGGAATTTTTTGGGCCCCTTACACAGCTTGAGACACAGATTGAGACATGGGCCCCTGGAGCAGAAAACTGGGGGGGTGCCGCGTGTTGAGAAGCGGGGGGTGCCACCGCGAATTGAGGTCGGGGGGGCTTTGGGTGCTGACAAACAAAAAAGAATTAAATGGGGGATGCCATCCGGGCCCCTGGGGACCACAGAGCCCCTTACAGGTGTACTGCCTGTAACCCACTGATGGCGGCCCTGAATAGGACTTTCCACTTTGGACGCTATTACACCTTATCATTTGGACTTTCATTTTCTTTTTTGTTTAGAGTCGTATGTTGTCCTATTAGTGAATTACTTTTCACATGCAAGCATTGTTTACACACAGAGCACATACTCTCGTGGGATAAGTTTGATTATTGTGAGTTTACCGAATTCAAAACAGTGGCCTTTACACTAATCTCTACATTTGGTCCACATACCTGTGCAAACAGATTTTTTTCACACCTGTAGACATTGGTAGGTCCATCTCAAAGCCAATTTACAACAGATAATTCAGAAGTTTGTGTGCGCAACCGAAATTAACACCCTACAGTCCAGACACAGCACAACTAAACCATGAAAGGGATAGGGATTCCACCGAAAAACAGCTTACTGTTCAGTCCACAATAAGAGTAAATATGAACAATTAGTGTGTTCACCTATTTATATGATAATAATCAATTTAACCTGACACTAGT